>JAULBZ010000002.1:0-495501 GCA_032360805.1 Neoturris breviconis
TGCGCAATGCTTCCACCACATGCTCTGACACAAAATGGCTAATGTCGCCTCCTAGCTTTGCAACTTCCTTGACAAAATTTGATGAAATAAATTGGGTATTCTCAGATGCTGGTAAAAAAACCGTTTCGATTTTATTATCCATCTTATTGTTTATCCAACTCATTTTAAATTCATATTCAAAGTCCGAAACAGCTCGCAAGCCTCTTATGAGAAGATTGGCATTGTATTCTGCCGCGAGATCAATCAATAAACCAGTGAAGCTTTTAACGGTCAACTTATCTGAGTTGATAAGCTCTACTTCTTTCATGACCATTTCCGTTCTCATTTCTGGTGAGAATAGGGGCCTCTTTGCGGTATTTGAAGCTACAGCAATTATTAAGTGGTCTACTAACGCAATGGTTCTTTTAATGATATCGACATGACCAAAGGTGATTGGGTCAAAGGTTCCTGGATATATGGCTATCCTTTTTATCATAGCAGCAATATAATATAAACATAAAATAAACCATGCCATAATATTGGAGAAAATACTATAGCAGGCTTTAAATTAAAAAGGGATATAAGTAAATTTCAATAGGAACTAGGTTGTGTTGAGAATTAATATCAATTAGGATATAGTTCAACTTTTAATTGAAGATATGCCCTGCACACAAGGTTTAAACTCTGATCAATGGTCAAAACTCTACAGTTATTTAGGTAGTAATACTAATATTGTATGTAAAAAACGAAGAAAGTAGCCGTCGGCTTATTCCTCCAAGACGAAATAGAGCAAAACATTATTATAATTAGCCCACAGAAAAAAGATGATTATACACAAAAATCACTAGATCCATTAGAAGATGGTACCACTTCAGAAGAAGATGAACACCAAAATTACCAGATCCATCTAAACCAACCAATTTCACTACTTTAAAAAGATCTGTAGAGTCATTAGGTAAGATTATTCATGAACATCACATACAAGGACTCGCAGATTAGAAGGTTTCTTATAATGAGATACGCCATACAATAGAAACTTAGCAGCCACTTAACAAAGCAACTATAGATTTTTTTGTGTGATAAAGATGCTTCAGATAAGATGAAGTATAAGTTTGTTGATATACAAATAATTATTCATTTTCTAGTATAATATGATTTTTTCAAACGATAATGATTTCGTCATGCAATATATAAAAAATATTGATCTATGTAGAAAGTGGCTTGTATTAGCAGTACTGGCCTTGGCTTGCTCTGGGATACTATCAATTGCTACAGTAATACTGCGAATGCCTGCAATTAATAATTTAATTGGAGGGCAACATATTTTCGATGCTGCTTTAATCATCCATGTCGACCTTTCAGTGTTAGTATGGATGCTCTCAATACTTTCGATCATGTGGGCAACAATCATTGATAAGAAGTATGCTCACATTACCAATAAAGCTTGGTGGATTGGGTTAATAGGAGTTTCATTTATTGCTTTTTCGATATTTATTCCGAATTCAGACCCTGTAAAAAACAACTATATACCAATACTACACAATATTGTTTTTTTATTGGGCTTAGGCCTTTTCACAAGTGCCATCCTTTCTAATGCCATATTAGTGGTTATGTGTGTAAAAGCCCGCGATGCGATTGAAATCGGTATATATTGTAGCGCTTTGTTTGTGCTTTTCGCTTTTATTGGCATGCTAGCGGCTTACCAAACAATCCCTGATGGCGTTGATTTACATGACTTCTATGAATATTTATTTTGGGGTGGAGGACATATATTGCAATTTGCCTATACGCAAGCTTTAGTAATTATTTACATGGCGATTTTGCAAATTACCAGCACAGCATTTTTGCGCACTCTTTTTATCATTAATGCCTCACTAATACTCCCTGCAGTTCTTATATATTTATTTTATCCGGTATATGATCCAGAACTCATTGAGTTCTTTACAACACATATGAAATATATCGGCGGGCTGTTACCAGTCATCATAATCATTTACTCATACAAACATTTCCGCCTTAGTTCTCACTACACTCACACTGCGTTGATATGGTCGATCTCATTATTTATATACGGTGGTTGGCTAGGAATAACCATTCATGAAGTAAACGTTACAGTCCCAGCACATTACCACGGATCTGTCGTTGGTATCACCATGGCTTTCATTGCCTTTGCTTATCTTTTATTACCACGTTTGGGCTTTGCTGCCATTAGCAATAAAATGGCCAATATCCAAATATTTATGTATGGCATAGGACAGACAATGCACATATCCGGTTTAGCCTGGATGGGTGGTTATGGTGCTCTACGTAAAACTGCCGGCATGATATTACCGATGGAAGCACATATTGGCCGTATTATCTTTGTTATTGGTGGAACTATTGCAATACTCGCTGGACTGATGTTTATAGTAATGATGATTAAAGCATGTAGAAACATCATTAGCTTCAAATAAAACACCACTGAACACAACAACCATCAAGTTGATAATAGGCTACAAACACTTTTTAATGCAGCCTAATCAACTGCGGCAATATAATAATAATGAAGTTTATGAAAGCTTCTGCAAAACGTTAGGAGCTTCTACCCATGTAATATTTCCATCCCTTCTTTTATAAACCATATTAATTTGATGGTTTTCTACATTAACAAACATTATTGCAGGTACTGCAGTTAGCTCCAAATGCATCACAGCATCCGCAACTGATAACACCCGAATATCAATAGTTTGCTCTTCAGTAATGAGTGGACTCGACTCGACAGTGCCTTCTCCACTTAAAGGAGGCTCTTCTGCGATATCAAAATCCTGTTGAATCATAGCTTGCATTGCCTTAATGCTCTTTTTCGGCTTGTGGCAACTGCTATGTATCTTATGTTTATAACGCCTTAACTTCCCACTCAAACGAATAACTGCACTATCAACAACACTATAAGGGTTGTTATGATTCGCTGAAGCCTTAATTAAGATACCATTGCTCGCACCCTTGTTGACTGCTATATCAACATGGAACAGTTGTCCATCCTTACACAATACGACCTTGACATCACTTGCTGCTTGAAAATATTTTTTCACATGTGATTCCAAGCTAGATTCAATATATGAATTTAGTGATGGACTTAGATCTACACCTTTACCAGTAATTTGTATTTCCATAGTAAACTTACCTCACGCATAATTTACACAATGATTACTCTTGAATAACAAGATATCAAGTACTATATTATATGATAACAATGAAGATTCTATTATAAATTATATGAGCACTAGTTTAATTTTATCTGATGAAGGTTGGTCATCATACCTAAAGAAAATAGAAAAGTTTCCTATTTTATCACAAGAAGAAGAAAAAGATTTGGTAACAAGGTGGCTGAATGATCAAGATTTAAATGCAGCGCATCAATTGGTTGCCAGTCACTTACGATTAGTCACTAAAATTGCCTTTCAATTCCGTAACTATGGTTTTTCCCTTATGGAATTAGTATCAGAAGGTACGGTTGGTTTGATGAAGGCAGTGAAAAATTTTAAAGCAGAGTTAGAATGCAGAATATCAACTTATGCAATTTGGTGGATAAAGTCAGCGATTCAGGATTATATCATCAAATCTTGGTCAATAGTCAAAATTGGCACAACAAGCGCACAAAGAAAATTATTTTACAATCTGAGAAAGCTGCAAAAGCGCTCTATGAACAATGCTGAAATTGCCGAAAAGCTTGATGTTACAGAAACTGATGTAGAAGAAATGGGACAGATCCTCTCAGGTTCTGAGTATTCGCTCAGTCATGATAACAACAGCGAAAACCATTTTAGCGACCTTGTTTCAGATAAAGATAACAATCAGGAGGTTCTTTATGCAAATAACCAAGAAAAATCATACCAACAAAAATTATTATTTGAGGCAATCCAATCTTTAGATGAAAGGTATAGAAATATAGTAACAGCAAGGAAATTACAAGAAAAACCAAGCACGCTAAAATTCTTAAGTCAGAAGTATCAAATATCATGCGAACGCATTCGGCAGATTGAAGAACAGGCAATGAAAAAGATCAAAAAGTTTATCAGCAAAAAAATTGGGGAAGAATTATAATGCAAAGACGCAGTTACACTTAGGTGTGTTTTTAGTCAAATGTTATCTTTCAACAGCTGATTTAAACCATTTTTTGCAATATCTGCATTAAAGTAGCTTTTTGTGAATATACTACTCCGTTAACTCTATTATAATGAAGCCATATTATATTAAGTATATATAATAATAAATAGAATTATGACTAACAATGCATTTACATGCGAAGATCATGGATTGCGCTTTGAAAACGTTTACAAACCAACACCTGATACCTCAGGTTCCATACACTGCAACAATAATGTACTACCGCACAGTGTCACAGATGGTGAAGAAATATACTGCAACGATCATGTTATATATGGCTTGAACAATACAGAAGTAAATATCTGGTGGAGTAATAGCAACATTGCATTCCCAATATCAAAGCCTAAGTGGAGTGATTGTGATGATGAAGACACTTGTTCAACCATGAGCGTATGCTTCAGCCATGATATCACCCCTGTGATTGATGCGTTACCTAAGCTCGAACTTTTTCGAGAACAAATGGTGGAACTCTTATAGAATACAAACAAAGATTTATCAGCTATAAAAAGTCATCTTGCCATTTTCAATAACAGCTCTTTAAAATCATAGGATTCACCGCCATTGCGCATACGGCGATCATTTTGAATGATAGCATCAAGACTTCCTATGATTTTTTCGGCTCTTTGTACCATGAAATGCAAATCATCAATCATTGCGGTAGTATCACCATTAGCATCTTTTAACCTTGCCATCATTTTATCGGTCAGTTGCAACATCTCCTCCTTATTCTTTTCCGCTTTGATTAATACTGCACTCAATTTACTGATCAGCGTTTTCATCTGCACCGCTCCCAACTTGAGCTTTTTCAATCTTAGCGCTAAGACATGACAGTAACCTGCCAAGCTCAATAAAAACAGAAGTATTGCATAATCTAACATCTCAATTCACCTCCATTATTTTCTCGACCTTAATCGCACGTCCTTCTCCGACACTGCCTATTTTGCCTTGACAAACCTTCGTTTCATTTACTAATACTGTCACATCATCACTATAAAAATTTATAACCTGACCAATCGCCAGGCTTCTAACATCAACCACACTCATTTCTCTCCTTGCTAAGACAGCACATAAATCCAATGTTATTCCATCTATATTCTTTATCTTCTGTATAACAGGTTCTTTAGATTGCTTTTTGATAATATTTGCCAATTCCTCGGTCACAGCAATGCTAATCACTCCACTCTCGTTAGAGGAGGTTAAAACAAAGCTGAATTGTTTTTTGATGTCATTTTCATAAACCCTCTGATGCGTTACAGAAGTTTCCTTATTTAACAAGATAGAAAAAGTATTCTGCACAACTTCTACCAACTCCTCAATAGCTTTGAGAATCGCAACATTTTCTAATTTAGTAATTTGACAAGCATTATTTTTCTTGCCAAAAAACAAACGAATAATTATATCAAGCGCTTTTTTACTTATAATGAAATTAAGATAAACTTCTGGTGCGCCTAGAATGATTTTATATATGAGATTCTCATCATCATGATCTTTGACGCTAGTTTTAATACGAAAATCATTCACTACATATCTACAGAGCCCCGCTTGCCATTCTAACATCAATCTGTTACTTAATGATTCTAATTGGCTCGTAGCAATATGCTTCTTTCTGTCAAGCAAAGAGGATATCATATTACAATGGCTGTGCATTCTGTTAACCGACTATAAAATCATTAAACAATACATTATTTATACGAATTGGGTTTAACACTTTATTAAGTCGCCATGTTATCTGTTCATGTAAAAAGTAAATAGCACTACTTTTATTCAGATCAGCATCTGACAATGAATAAATATAATTATAAATAGTATCACGCACCTTCGGCATCTGTTCTTCCACAGAGACTATCTCTCGCTGATCATTTAATTCTAAAGCCATTTTAAGCCTTACATATACATAACCACCCCCCTCTGTTTTACTGACCTTAATCATGAATTCATCCATAGGTAAGATCGATACATTTGTCGTTAAAGGGCTACTACAATGAAAAGTAACAACACCAATTGTTATTGCTATACAAACCAAGGTGATGCAAATCAACAATCTTCGATAGTACATAGCACATAATACATACACTAAAATACTATATAACTATGCCTCATAAATGAAGTAAATGTTCTTCGTCAATAATATATGAAATTGCACACCTCTTACTAAGGAATTGTTAATCATAATATTTTCATACAAAAACTTTACATACTTAGTTAATTAAGATATTTATTAATGCAGCATTGCAGCTCTTAATTGCCAAGTGGATCATTCACTCTATTCATAGATTTTATAGGTAGAAAATATGACTAATAAAAATATAGAAATAAAAGAAGACAACGGTAAGTGTATATTAATAGTACAAAACATAACCACACAAACAGACATACAACAGATCACAAATGCATTAAACTCCAAGAGTGAATCTACATCTAAAACCAGTATATTAAATCTGCGCAATAGTAATATCACAGAGTCATTCCTTGACGAATTGCTTGCTGTGTTACCACAGCAAATAAAGCGCATTTATCTTGATTCTCATACAATGGAACTAGCAGAAACAATAATACAAAAATTTCCAGATGCAACTGTGATATTTAATAAATCAATATATATCAAAAACAATCAACTAATTGTTTTTGGCTGCACAAATATACTATATACCACGGTGAAAACACAACCAAACATTCTATCCCATATCGAAGAATTACATTTGCAGAAGTGTGATATAGACGAATATACATTAGAGTTTTTCATTCAAAGCATACCTTCTTTGACTTGCATTACTATCGGTAAAGAAGTAACAGTGCCAGAAAATATTATAGAAAAATATTCAGATATTGTTATTATGTTTGGAGAATCTATACTGATCAGAAAAGGCATCATCTCTATCGCACCTGGTGCAACGCAAGATGAAATAATAAATACACTGAGAAAACATAAAAATCTTTTTTCACAAGTAAAAAAACTTGATCTCATGAATTCGGATAAAAGTCTGTATGAATTAAACTTCATCACAGATTTGCTTGGTATATTAACAAATATACAAACAGTCATAATTGATAAAAAGTGTATTGTGTCTAGCATAAAAGTTACTCCACAATCTATTATAACTCAGTATCAATGGAACCAAAACGATACTTCACCAAGCGATAGCAGTGATGAAGAAGAGGAATTAGAACCACCAAATGATGTTAATACACGCTTAAAGAATACTAATAGTTTTAAGAATAGTGGCGTTCAGACAACTGTATAATAGCATTGTCATACCTCCAGTATATTAATTACTATATATAATAAAAAAATATTGCAACTTGGAATCGTCAGATATAGTTGCATTCTTTACCTAAGGTATTAATATTAATTATAAAAGTAAGGAAATCATGAAAGGTACAAACACAAACACAGGCTCAGTAATAAATTTAAGTGAAACACCTTCCTATCCTGTGAAGGTAGGGATCTCAGATAATAAAATACAAGAGTTACGAAAGAACGGCTTTGAATCTCCTCAGTCAATCGTTCAAGAGATACTAAAAGATAAGAATGTTGCTTCAATCAACATACGTAATTTTTTTAAGTGTGAAGTCGATTTTATTAAAGCATTAATAGAGCATTCAAGCAAACCAAAAAAATTTGAGGTAAATCTTGATCAAATGGCGCTTTTTCAAAACATACCAGACATAATAAGCCTTCGGTTAAAAAGAAAGACATTAATCATCAATACAGAAAATGCTTGTGAATATCTACTTCACACAAAACAAACAATCACATCATCTGGGATCAAAAGCTTTGTTGTAGATACTAACATCAAAATTGTGTTATCTAAATTAATAGAACTTCAGAATGGCGTTGTTTCGTTTCTCAATGATAGCAATATGATTGAAATTTTGACGGACGAAGCAAATGCACTGCATCATGAAAATGGAAAAAAAAAGACTTACAAAAAATATGGAATATTTTGTTACCTTGCTCTTCAATATATAAGTTTTGTCAATGATGCCAACGAAATCAGGATTGATACTCTACCAAAGGACCAAATTACACAAAATATCGAAAATATTATCACATTCTTCTTCAATTGCTTAGCAAAAGTAAAACTTATGCTTTCTGATGAATTATACCTTGAAAGAGTCAAAAAAGAAGGAAAATTAAAAGATGATACAGTCGAATTATCTCTTGATGCAAGCAAAAATCCATATGACATCAAAAATACAGTAAAGAAGTACAAAGATTATTTAAAAGATGTAAAAATTATCAATATTAATAATGCAGAGAATGTTGAAAAAGGAGAGCAAGAATCAATAATCAAATGCCTCTTTGAGGGATGTCCAGAAGCAACAATTACGTTTGGTATATTTTCTATCTCACACGCACCAATGAAAGTAAATTCATTCACTGAAATTACACAAGAAAATGCTGTTTACCAGCTTTTTTATGAGAAAAGCTCTGATGTGAAACTAAAAGATTTTATAAGTCAATACAAAGGATTTTTAGGCATTGCAACA
Source organism: Neoturris breviconis (assembly GCA_032360805.1). Classification (NCBI taxonomy): domain Eukaryota; kingdom Metazoa; phylum Cnidaria; class Hydrozoa; order Anthoathecata; family Pandeidae; genus Neoturris; species Neoturris breviconis. The sequence continues at coordinate 8,617 of JAULBZ010000002.1, forward strand.
ATTCTAAAAGTCGATAGTTTTAAGGATAAATCGTATGAAATAATTGTAAAGGCTCTACCAAAGATAGAGTATGTTCAGAATCAAAAAGGGACTATGAAAGTTGCTCATAAAATCAAAGTAAGTTTTTTCGATAGATGGATTAACCCCTTCAAATCTAATACACAGAACCATCAACCTGAAAGCGATGTGGCGGATGGAGGAGATATGTTGCCGACTATTGTGGAGGAATTTTCCACTGATTCACCCCAAAGTCATGCTTCACAACAGAAAAAACCACCTTTGCCATTAAATACACATCACGGTTCTAGGCGTTCATGTCGTCATGACAGAAGAAGTGGCAGAAATCTTGATGGTTATCAAACCGATGGTGGATATGGCGGAGATGTAAACAATCAAAGTGGATATACAAGTGAGGTACCAGGATCATCATCTGATAGAAGGGGAGGTGGTAGAGGATGTGAAACCGATAGCGAACTCCTCCGAAACAGTGGAAATACAAGCGGTCGCTCTAAATCATTTCTTGGTAGTATAAGAAGAAAAAAACAAACCAAAGAAACGTTTCCCTCCAATGTAAGAAGAGCTACAGCAGAGCAAGTAAAAAAAATGCCTGTGCTTGCTGAGCGTATCTAACATAGTGTTATAAACTCATTACTCACCACGCAAGATCCGAGCTGGGTCTTGCCTTGCAGCTTTTAGCGCTGGGATGATTGTTGCCAAGAATGACAGAGTCAAAGCGATTATTACAATTTCAACTACATCGCTCATGACGACGACTGCTGGAATTTTGCTAAAGAAGTAGATGACGGGATTAAAAAGATTTGCTCCGGACCAACTTTCCAGCACAGTTTTAATGCGGTCGATATTATAAGTGAAGACTAAGCCTAAAGTTAAACCGAGCAAGGTGCCAATACAGCCAATAGCACTTCCACAAATAATAAAAATACGCATAATGCTGCCTCGAGTAGCACCAATCGTCCTAAGTATCGCAATTGATTGCTTCTTATTCTGCACTAACATGATGAGGCTGGAAATAATATTAAAGGAAGCAACCAGGATAATCATAGTTAAGATGAGAAACATCACCATGCTTTCGGTCTCCAGAGCTTCAAGGTATCCTCCTCGCTCCTGCCAACTGCTGACAGGCATGTTGAGGGTTTGCGATATATCTTTAGCAATTACATCGGCCTTGTTGGCATCATATAAATATATATCAATATTATTGATACTATTCTCTTCATAACGAAAGAAAGTACGCGCCAAAGGCATTGGCATATATACCATCATGTTATCATATTCAAACATGCCGATTTCAAAAATGGCCACCACTTTATAGGTCTTCATGCGGGGAATCTTACCCATTACCGTACTGACAGTTCTAGTTGATACTAAATTAATCTCATCGCCTGCCCTCACCATTAATGCTGCGGCTAATCGTGCGCCAATGACAATTCCATCCTTGAAATTATTAAGATCACCATCAACTATCTTCTCAGAAATTATACTGCTTTGAAGGTTGGAAAGAGCAATACCACGTACAAAAGCTCCCATATTGCTGTTCTGCGAGCTCAACATAGCTTGATTGCTGATGGTTGGAACAACTTTTTGTATGTCTTGATAATCTTCCAATCTATCAACAATTACTTTGTAATTATGAATGTCACTATAAAGATTGATATGGCCATCAATTCCTGTAATGCTCTTGATGAGCTCCAAGCGAAAACCATTCATGACTGACATGGTGATGATAAGAACTGCTACACCTAAAGTGATTCCAATCAGTGAAAATAAGGCAATAATTTTTTCCGGACCCTTGATGCGTAAATAGCTCAGGGCCATAGTTAAATCAAACCTTAATGACATCTTAGGAATATAAAATTACTTTTGATCTTCTTCCTTGTTGTTCGTTGCAGAATCATCTTCAGCAGTTTCATCTTTAGCGCTGTCATCAGCAAAGATGTTGAAGTTACCAAATTTCTTCCGATACTTTGCAACATTACTCACATTTTCCATAGCCCCTCTTTCAACTCCAGTCCAAGCGGGATGATTGTGAGGGTCAATATCTAAAACTAATGTATCCCCAGATTTGCCATATGTTGATAGGGTGGAAAATGTTTTACCATTAGTCATTTGAATGATGATCTCATGTCTTTTAGGGTGAATGCCTTGTTTCATTTTTTTTCTTAATTAATAGTTCGAGAGTATATAATACCTAAGTACTTCATGCAAAATTTTTGCTTGGTAAATCATCCGGAAAGTGTTATGAAACACAAGAAACACCTATCTATTGTACCATGGACAGACCAAATCTAGACTATGAAGAGAGATTATCTGGCAAAGTTGCTGGCATTGATGAAGTGGGCCGCGGATCGCTTGTAGGCCCTGTAGTGGCCGCCGCTGTGATTATTGATCAAAGTAATGTGATCTCCGGGATTAATGATTCGAAAAAATTATCAGAAAATCGGCGTCAGAAACTATACGATCAGATTATCACTGCTTATCATTATGCAATTGGTAGTGCTAGTGTAGAAGAAATCGATCAATTAAACATTCTTAAAGCTACTCAACTTGCAATGCAGCGCGCTTTAATGGCATTGTCATTAAAGCCAGATCACATCTTAGTAGATGGCAATATTGGAATAAAAACAAATATCCCAATCACAAATATCATTAGCGGTGATCAAATCAGCATATCAATTGCAGCAGCCTCAATTGTCGCCAAGGTGGACCGTGACCAATTGATTGTAGAGTTGCATGAAGAATTTCCATTATATAATTGGCAACAAAATAAGGGTTACGGGACACAAGAGCACCGACTCGCAATCAAAAAGTATGGAATTAGCAAATATCATCGCCGAACCTTTTCGCCAGCAAAAGATATGATAAGCAACTATGATAGCAATGAATAATACGCAAGGATATTTACGGATGATAAATACTTGTGAAAAAACATAGTCAGTAGTAGTATGAGCATGCTACATACTCTTAAAATATGGTACTAGATCTACGTCTTCCAGAAACTATTAATTTCCTTCCAAAAATCACCGTTATTGGTGTTGGAGGTGCAGGCTGTAACGCTGTTGATAATATGATTGAGTCCAATTTATCGGGCGTAACTTTTATTTCTACTAATACTGACGCTCAAGCTCTGCACAACTCTAAAGCTGGTCACAAGATTCAGCTGGGTGATGAGTTGACAAAAGGTCTCGGAGCCGGCTCTTTGCCGGACGTTGGTAAAGGAGCTGCAGAAGAGTCAATTGATGAAATCATCGAACACATATCTGAAAGTAATATGCTTTTTATTACAGCAGGAATGGGGGGGGGTACTGGTACTGGCGCCGCACCGGTGATTGCCAATGTGGCTCGTGAAAACAAGATTCTAACCGTGGGAGTTGTAACGAAGCCTTTTAATTTTGAGGGCGCTCATCGGATGAAAGTAGCAAAGTTAGGTTTAGAAGAATTACAAAAGCATGTTGATACTTTAATCGTCATTCCAAATCAAAATTTATTTCGCATTGCAAATGAAAAAACAACCTTTGCAGAAGCTTTTCAACTGGCGGACAATGTATTAAATGCAGGTGTGAGGGGTATAACAGATTTAATGATTGTACCCGGTCTGGTGAATTTGGATTTTGCTGACATTCGTTCAGTCATGGGCGAGATGGGTAAGGCAATGATGGGAACGGGTGAGGCTTCTGGAGATGATCGAGCTGTCAAAGCGGCAGAAGAAGCTATTTCCAACCCACTACTTGATAATATTTCCATGCAAGGAGCAAGAGGAATACTTATCAATATTACTGGCAGTAGTGATATGACCCTATTTGAAGTTGATAGCGCTGCAAATAGAATTAGAGAGGAGGCTCATGAAGATGCTAATATCATCTTTGGCTCAATCTTTGATGAAAGCCTTGTCGGAAAGATTCGTGTATCAGTAGTAGCAACTGGTATAGATGGCGATGAATACAAGACAAATAGTATTGATGCAATGATGAGCACTATGTCAAACGTAAAGTTAGTTAATACAGATGTAGGTGAAAATATTGACGTCATCGATAAGAATATATTAGATATTCCAGCCTTTATGCGACGCAAAAAGGACAGAAAATGAAATTCTGGCTATTAAAGTCTGAACCAAAGGAATATGCATGGCATAATATGTGCCAGGAGATAGAAACACACTGGGATGGAGTGCGAAACTATCAGGCGCAAAATAACATGAAAAAAATGCTTGTAGATGATTTGGGATTTTTTTATCATTCCAATACAGACAAAGCTATTGTAGGAATGGTCAAGATAACTAAAAGTGCCTATGTTGATAAAGAACTCGGCCTGTTAGTAAATGTGAAAGTTCATTCTCATATTCAACATCCTCTTGCCTTAAGTGATATCAAGGCCGATCCTCTTCTAAAAAATATGGCAATGGTCAGACAGCCTAGGCTCTCTGTATCACCAGTATTAGAGCAAGAAGCGGCAGTAATCGTGGAATATATTAACCCACGTAAGTAATTCCACTTGTTTCATATATAGAAGTTAATCTATATTAAGGTTCAACTTAAGTACAACTATCTATAACTTAAATTGTTAGCTTCATAAATCTCTAATAGTAATATTATTTGATAAAGATGATGTATAAATCAAAAGAATCATTAAAGTATTGACAATAAATATAATATTATGATTTTTCAGGAGAGTGGTATGGAAAGTAAAAATTCGTGTAATGTTTTAAAGGATGCTGCAACATTAGGTGGTAACTATATATTAGCAGCAGTGGGCTATAGTGTTGTAGGTGGCATGAATGGCCTTATTGCTTATACGCAAGTACGACATAACAACGGTCGTGATAGTGATGTTGCTGATGCAGTAGCACTCATTGTATCAGTCGCATCTACAGTGATTCCAGCGTTATGCATGATTTGTAACGTTGCCGCTGCTGCCTGCTAAACTCAAGATGAGCCCAGAAAGTATGTAGTGAGAGGCGAGCCAAGGAGTGCTGGGCCTCCTCAAACACAAATTTCCAGGCTTCATTCATCTAGCATGCCCAATGTGTATAACTGTGTAGTTCAAGAAAATCAAACAACTCACGTTGCAAGAAATGGCAAACCACTCTTCTTTGTATGAACAACTCGGCTGCAAGCAACCGAGTTTCAAAACATTTCCACTTGGCTAATATTATTTTCTAACTCATCCATTTTTCTAAGTTGATTACGTACATACACACGAATTACTTCTTCAGTGGCATTTCCAATGGTTTCCACAAAAAAACTTTGCGTCCATAACTTGCCACCACAAAAATATTTCTTTTTTATATCAGGATATATTTTGAAAAAATTACGTGCTGATATACTTTTTATAGTACGCATTATATCAGACGGTGAAACTTTTGGTTCAGATTTAACAATCATGTGAATATGATCTTTTGGTATCTCCAATTATACTATTTCTATATCATAGTCATATCCTATCTTGTATAATATTTTCCTTAGCGTCACCCTGTATGGATCAGAAAATACTTTATGACGATATTTTGGAATCCATACAAAATGATACATTATTCGGAAAACATGATGACTATTTCGATCTAATTCCACAGGCTGGATACTCATAATGAGCAACAAGCTCATTATACACTGTCCAGATCGGGGGGGGCAAGCCCCACGAGATTTACGCTATGCTGTTAAAATGATGATATCTCACCTAGATCTCATTTAATAGAGCCTTTAAAGCAAGTAAGCGCTGCAATATATCATTGGCTTTGTTGTTGCTTTGATTGTCATTAATAGCATTGGTGATTGCATTATTATATTCCAGCTCTAATTCTTGTGTTTCTAGTATTAGCATTACCCGTTTCCACATCTCATGAGCCTGTTGCTTATTCTGAAATGGATGCTTTAGCATGATGGTATCAATCACCTTCTTCATTGGCACTTCTATAGTGCCAGCAGATAAACTTTCAAGTCTTTGTTCGTTCATTAAGGTGATAATATACTGCTGTATCTTGATTGACTCTTGATTGTTCATCGTAAGTGTCGCAAATGTCTCTTCAGCATGAACATCATCAATAATATCTGGATAGTGTAATACTATAGAAAGCAAGATCCAATCTAGATTAGCGTTTACGGTGCTGAGTAAGTTATAACTGCTGTCATGTTTTTTGAAAACTTTTTGTCTATAAGAGAGCTTTTTATAGAAGAAGTCTTGATAATAGCGACGCACTTCAAAGTCCTGTATATCCTTGATGTAGCTCGACAATTTATTCCGCAACTGCACCTTTTCTTCAGGATTATCAAGGTTGAAGTCTACTGAAAATAACTGCCACAATATTTGTGAAGCTGGTTCTGCTGATTGCAATAGTAGTTGCAATATTTCGACTCCATCTTGCATTGCGATATCACATGGATCTTTATTTTGAGGCATCATGACAAAACGTAACCTGTCAGAATATTCAGTCGCTAGGACTAACTTGATAGTTTTTAATATGGCATTTTTCCCAGCTTCGTCACCATCAAAACAAACTATCACCTCCTGATAGAGCTTACATATATGTTGCAAGTGAAAAAGAGTAATGGCAGTTCCAAGCGGTGCAACAACGTTCTTAATGCCAACCTGTGCAAGGGCAATTACATCAAGGTAACCTTCTACAATGATGATTTGTTCTGTGTCTTCGTGTTTAGCTAGATGCAAACCGTAAAGTGTTTCGCTTTTTTTAAAAAGATCAGTCTCAGGTGAATTTAAATATTTTGGAACGTTTCCATCGCAGGACCTTCCTCCAAAAGCTATTACTCGTCCACTATTATCATGAATTGGGAATATGATGCGATTATAAAAGTATTCTTTACAGTTTTTACTGAGTAAACCAGTTGCGACCATGGTGTTAGCCTTGTACCCTTGCTTCTCTAGATATCCTTTGAAGCCGCTGCTCGGCACATAACCTATTTGAAAGCGTTTGATACTTTCATCAGTGATATTACGAGACTTTAAATATTGTAAAGCAGGACCAATCATGTTTTTCTGACCCCATTGAGTTGCAGCGTCTAAAATTTCATAATAATTAGAGTAATTAAATTTCGAATTGATAACGATCCCAGCACTTGTTGCTAACCTTGATAAGGCGTCTGTAAAATCTAAGCCTTCCATCTTCATCAGGAAGGTGAATATATCTCCATGGGCGCCACACCCAAAACAATAATAGAATTGCTTGCTATTATTAACTGTAAAAGACGGGGTCTTTTCATGGTGAAAAGGACACTTGCCCAACAAGTATTTACCCCTTCTGACCAATTTTACTTTCTCTGAAATAATTTCTGAAATGGCCAGACGATCTTTAATCTGACGAATATGATCGATCATGAGTTGGGCGAAATAATGCCAATGATATAGCTAAATCTTATATTAATAAACAAAAAACTACTTTATAATCAAGATTGGCTCACCTTTTTGCACATAGATTGAAATTGTGACCCACATTATCCATATACCCAGATCCTTTGCAAACCCTTTCCTTTGCTCATCTTGTATTATGATTGGTTGGTATCTCAGCATCAACTTTGCTTTGTTCAATTGCCGTGCTGCAGGACCCAAACAGGTAACATAGAGAAGCAAGACAACACAGAGCAGCAACAATCGATGACAGAATTAGTATTGATTGCGGAGACGGTGTTACTGGTTCCGTAAGAAAAGCCAGTGGAACGGGAGGGCTAAGAAGAATATGTTGATATGCAGTGGCAACAGCCAAATACAACAAGAAAATCAATACATCAATACCCACCAGGCATTTGCTAGTGAATTTGCATTTTTCTTCTACGTGCGCAGTTGTTTCACATGATAGCTTTAAAACAAAACCTGACACAACACATACTAACCCAAAGCACGCTATGCTTGAAAAAGCTATACCCTTAATTGCGCCCATGGATAGAAATGGCTTGCCAACATGCAAAAAGCGAGCTACTAAAGCATTGGATGCTGCAAAACCTGCCATTAAAAGTGCACTAACAAAACCATAAGCCAAAGCACCTTTTTTTGAATGCTTACGAAATTTTCCTAATACTAAACCTGCACTTAACATAATACCTCCATAATCTATTGAATTAAGTTTAGATGAATAAAATTATATCACAAGTAACTTTTCTACAACTAAAAGGCTTTGAAGTATAAGCATTAGAGTGTTGACCACTAGATAATTTACGTTTATAATGCACTTTTTATAAGTTTATACTTTAATGTACCGTACGTACTCTCAGAAGAAATCTGAAATAGAAAAGAATTGGTTTTTAATCGATGCTACAGATCTAGTGGTCGGTCGATTGGCAGCTACAATCTCACATTTGCTGAAAGGCAAACACAAACCAACTTACACGCCTCACATGGATGGAGGTGATTGTATAGTTATTATCAATGCAGAGAAAATAAAGTTCTCTGGCAAAAAGTTACAAAATAAAATATATTATCGCCATACTGGTTATCCAGGTGGGATTAAATCAACGACTCCTGAGAAAATATTAAAAAGTGAGTTTCCTGATAGAATTTTAAAGTTAGCGGTAAAGCGTATGTTGGATGATGGCCCCATGGCTAGACAACGTATGAAAAACTTATATGTGTACAGTGGCCCTGAACATAAGCATGCAGCGCAGCAACCACAAGCATTTGATGTGTTGCAATTAAATAAAAGACATAGGTTGGATTATTAAAGGATAAAATATGAGTGAAATAGAGGTTATAGAAAGAAAAAGAACAGTTGATAGTTTAGGTAGAGCTTACGGTACTGGGCGTAGAAAACGTTCTGTAGCAAGAGTTTGGATTAAGGCTGGCAGTGGTAAATTCATTGTCAATCAAAAACCATTACCTGAATATTTGCAACGTGAATCTTTAGAAAGGTTAGTACACTCTCCTTTTAATGTTACGTCAATGGCTGGTCAGTTTGATGTCTTTGCAACCACCAAGGGTGGTGGTGTATCTGGACAAGCAGGAGCATTGCAGCTTGGGATTAGCCGTGCTTTGCAGAATTTCAATCCAGAATTCCGTACTCATCTTAAGTTATATGGTTTCTTGACGAGAGATTCAAGAGTTGTAGAACGTAAAAAATATGGACGTCCAAAAGCACGTAAAAGCTTCCAGTTCTCCAAACGTTAGTACTTTTATAGCATAGTTCTTTCTTGCTGTATTTTTAGGTATATATCTTGTGCAGTTGAGTAATTATGGAACTCGTTTTCCTCTATATTGCTTACTGATAATGCAATCCATGAAACATTTGTGATGAAGACCTCATCAGCATCTAATAAATCTTTCATGGCAAAGCATCCAGTGACAACAGGAAACATTTCCATTATTTTCCGCCGCATAACGCCCTTTACAATGCCACATTCGACCTTTGGTGTATATATCTTTCCATCTTTAGTCCAGAAAATATTCCCGGAACTTACTTCACATACCTGTTGATATTGGTTCAGTAATATACCTTCAAAACAACCACACTCCTTTGCTTCCATTTTTGCCAAGCTAGAGTTTAATCCTTGTAATAATTTAATACTTGTAGGCAGCGCTTTCGGCGATGGTTTTTCTATGCTTGATAAACAGACTTTAACTGGTTTTCGTGAGATGGGATTAGCTATTGCTGTCTCAACAATCACGGTTGGTCTTGAGCAATCTTTAGGCAAATAACCAATGCTACCGATGCCACGACTGATGATAATACGCGCCATACCATCTTTATGGTTATTATGATCGATCAAGCTTAAGAGTTGTTCTTTAACTGTAGATACATCAACTACAATTTTCAAAACCTCTAATCCTTCTGATAGTCTTTCTAGATGATAGGGTAGTAAGTACGGTTGTGAGTTTGTAATATTGATCGTCTCAAATACTCCATCACCAAAACGAAAACCGCGATCATGGTATGAGATGTTTGTTGAAGTAGTCAACTGATCATTGATAAAGCAATATTGTGGCATCGGAACTGTATTTATGTATAGACTATTTTGTCTGATGAGATTTCATTTTGTCAAGAACGGAGGAAGCTTTTTGCATAGCGGCATCCAAATACACATGCTCCTTGCAATTAGTAATTGTTGCAAACTGATTTGCAGGAAAAGTCACTAGGCTAATCTCCCATAGCTCTACTTTAGTGATTTTGCGAATACCAGTTTTGTTATCAATTTTATGAGTGAGCGGTATATATCCTATGGATAGACCATTAATCACATCACTCTTCAACAAAGAATATGCTTCCTGCCCTTGTTGAATATCCAGGATTAGTTGTGCTTTTATGTATAGGCCATTTTTATCTTCAGACAAATGCAAGACCTTACCAATAGGACGTGCGTGCTCATGTTGCCATAGTAGTTTTACTTTTTTGGTATTTAGAGTCTCGCGAAAAGCCCCAGGCATAATTATGTCTTGCGCATCATCAATGACATGAAAAACACTAGCATAGCCCTCGAATATACCACTTTCTTGCAACTCTTTTATTTGTAATGAAAAATCTGTAAACATAATTATCCCACATGTAAAAAAACCTTGATAGTATGCAACAACTCTTTTGTTGGTGGAAGTGTCAATATTTACCTACAAACCTTGTTGCGGCCCATAATTCTCTACATTGACATCTTCTATCTTTGAGGATTGCGGGGTTATGCCAATGATGCTTTCCAAGTGTTTCACCGCGCCTTCCAAGTTTTTTTCTCCATCTGTCAGTCCATATTTTTTTGGAGATTGCACTATCTTTTGTTGTAAGGAATCATTCTTAAGCACCTCTGATAAAGAGAAATTATATAGGGTCGGCACCTTCTTTGTGCTCAATTGATAATGGTTTGCTTCTTCAATTAATACATTTACTACAATGCACTCTTTAATTTTTCCCCATGCATATTTGATGATGTCTTTTGGTATTTGGTCAGTTTTATCATTCTGCAATGCCATTCTCATTAATAATCTAGCAGTCAGGTCGTATTGTTCATTCCTTATAGTATCTTTGATTATGTCTTGATCTATAAAACCACAGTCATGGAAGTTCTCCATTGCAAAATTTAGCAGCAGAGCAAATATATCTGGTCTTTTACCAACCGATATTCCTACTGCAGAAGCCATTTGCGTGCTATCATTACAAACGCCCTTCTCCAAGAACAGTTTGATAACATCAAGGGCACCTTCTTCAAGTTTACCTTCAAGGTCACATTGCACGCGCAGAAGACGTATAAACGCTTTGAATATTTCTGAATCATTAACATTAGCATTATATTGTAACAATAAAGATACTATGTCTATTCTTATCCTACCACTAATACAAGCCTTCTTTAAAGGCTGATTCTTATAAGTATTAGGGTTACAAGGATAATCAGGATTAGCTCCTTTCTTTAATAATTTGTATACTAACTCCCTGTCTCCAATTTCTACAGCGGACAATAACGCTGTCGTTGGTGGCAAGCAAGACAAAGGACATGGGTTCTTAACAGGTAAATTTAAATTCACTCCAAGTGTCACAGCTTTATCCAATAGACCATCTACACCATCTACATTTTTAAATATTGCATAAGCCAATGGTGTGAAACTGCGACTGGTATAGGATATTTGTATTATACGGCCAAATCTCCCTGTGTAAGTGAGTGCAATAGAATTGCCCTCCTCTTTTACCTTCCAGTCTTTTCCTTGTAGCTCTTCGAGCCTTGGTACTATGTGTCTAGAGCTATTTTCATTCTTCGAATAGTAAAATTCATTGATATTACTTTCATCAAGATTATCAATTGCTTTCTGAACATTATTACTTTCTAAACCTTCAGATATAGCTGCGATTTTGCGTAACTTCTCTAGCAGTTCCTCTTGGGTTCTCTGTTCGCTATCTTTTACTCCTCTTTTTGCTATTAATAATTTTATAGAGCGGGAAGGGTTATACATACAAGCAAGTATAATAATAGGCATAGAGAAAAGACATATTCCTAGGAATATACCTATTCCAGCACCCACTTGTGCGCCAACATTCTTACCAGGTAATTTTCGAGCAAACCACATTCCGAAAGGAGCTACACTTGCAAATACAAACACCATTAATGCCAAGGGTACGATATACCTTCGTTTGACAGGCGGTTTTATGTTTCTATCATCTAAAGCACCTTCTAACCTTTGGAGTGCTGTGTCATCTACTTTTGCCTTTTCTATAATTCTTATTATATCCCAGTAATGCTTCTTCAAATCTTTATCACCTGCTTGTGCTATTAATTCTGTGCATCTTGTAATAAGATCAACACAGTTAAAACCTGGTTTCCTTTGTATTATTTTGTTTGTAATATTTATTATACCACCAAATGCATTGGCATTAAAACCTTTGCAGAACGGAGAGTTATTATATTTAAGGTATAGGCCCTGAAACAGATTTAAAGTATTATCTGCTATTTCACTTACATCTTTATCTAATTCTGCAAGTAAAAATGATTTTGCCAATTTCAACCCTAGGCTTGGCAAACAGTATTCTAATACAGGGTCTATTGTTTCTTTCATACTATTATACACTTCTAGTGTTATAATCTTATCCAAACATTTTTCTATTGGGCCAATACCTTCAGATTTACCCTCTTCCCGAACAATATATTTACACCGAAGAACACTCCTGAGGTGAAAACCAATCCAACGCAGATATTTCTCATTGCTTAAATGCTTTTTTATCGCTTTATAATCAATCCTGGTGATATTATCGAGCTTTTCATAGTAGTTAACACAGTTTAAATCTTCAATCTCGCTCTTATTATGACCATTACTCTTCAAAACTTCACCTGTCTTTGTAATGATTTCTTGTTTATTTTTACTATTATTGTAAATCTCCTCGAACATCTCTAGGATCGCAACACTGTAAGCATAATCCCAAGTGAGCCATGATGTACCATATTCACAACCATCAATATAAATATTGCTATCATGAGCCTCTTTAAATCCGCAATCCTGAAATTGAGCCTCGTTTAAATTAAAAAAATTTTGAAACGCTCTAATATCTTCGTCCAGAACGCTCAACTTATCTTTCATCTTATTCCCATCATGGTGCTCAATACACTGCGCCAATGCTTGAATGCACACAAAAAATGAGTGCTGATACATTTTTTGGTCCTCAACTTTGCCTTCGGGTACATCCATTGCACCAAAGCGCACTTGGCATAAATCACGTACTTTTTTAGTAATCTCTACAATGTTCTCAAAATTCTTCTGATCTCTTTTGAACATTTTGCATTTTGCAGTGATAGAAGTTAGGTTGTCGAATTGATCGATGAAATTATCTTTAGAAATAACACTGATAAACTCTTCTTGCCGCTGTAGAAGGTCTATCTTGTCTTCAAAATATGATTTATGTTGCACCAAATAAAGTGGCGTTTTCTTGTCCAGAAAGTTATTAGAGCCATCATTGATTTTCTTGCAAAATTCAGCAACTTTGGGCTGGAACTCCAAGCCATCTACTGTGTCTAAATCAGCATAATAAGCACTTACATTCAATATATCTAAATAATCTCGTAACAGTTTATCATCTTTCTGTTGATCATTTTTTTCAGAGTCATGATATATATCATACATTGCATCAGTGATCTCCAGAACTTTCTCAACTGGTACAATGAAATAAGGAAATTTATGCTTTTCCTTCAAATATTCTTCTGCTGACTTCAAGGCTTCCTGCCTTAGGGTTTTTTCATTAGAAATCACTTGTCCTGACGTCTTCGCCTTATTCAATCCTCTAATTTTGCTTATTAGGGCATCTTGTAATGCATTTAATTCATTACTAGAGTTTTGTGCAAATCCAAAAAACATCTCTTTCCTCTTTCATTTGATTTATTATACCACAAATCAATGAAGAAAGAAATTCTCTTAGCACACCTTTTATATGCCCATTCTATCTAAGTTGTGTTGAGATTTAATACCGAATATATTGTTCTCACCTCATACCCCCTTTTTACATTTTGTTACACTTTATATTGGTTGAAATGATGGCATCTCAACTCTCAACTTTAGAATTTAGTAGATAATGTTAGATAATCACAGATTTTGTAGGAAATGATCAAGATTTCTCTGATATCTCACCTTCACTCTTTCGCTCTTAACGATTGCTTGCACGGTCTTGAGGGTTTCTTCCAGCTTATCATTGATGATAACGTAGTCATATTCACGACAACGTAATACTTCTTCGCGAGCTTCTTGAAGACGGTGTTTTATCACTTCTTGGCTATCAGACGAACGTTGCTGTAACCTTGTTTGTAATTCTTGCATGGAAGGAGGTAATAAAAATATAGTTACAGCCTCCATTTGACTGGTAATTTGCTGTGCCCCTTGCCAGTCTATGCAGCATAAAATATCTTTACCCTGGGCTAAAATATTTTGTACATAGTCTACAGGCGTACCATAATAATTACCAAAAACTGTTGCGTATTCTAGTATTTTATTACTGTCAATCAAGGAACGAAATTCTGCTTCATCATAGAAAAAGTAATCCTGAGCATGTGTTTCACCTACTCGCGCTTGGCGGGTAGTGGCAGAAATAGAACGTACAATATTGCTGTCTGCCTTAATTAATAAATCTGCGGTAGTAGTTTTACCACCACCAGAGGGTGAAGATAAGATAAATATTATACCTTGGGCCATTAAAGTCACGAGCTCTCACTTAGTGATTGACTGTTTGCTGTTGAAAAATCGACCTCATATATAGCAGCTCCTAGGAAGTTTGTATCCTTTAATGTAGTGTTATTAAATATTGTCTGGTATAATCTTGCACCTTGTAAGTTGGCTTTACTGAGATTACTGAATGAAAAATCAGTGCTATATAATATAGCTTTAGAGAAATCAATGGAATGCAAATCAAGATTTTTCAAATTAAGACGTGAGTAATTCACCCCTCTCAAATCTTTGTTTGTTTGAATGTATTTTGCAAAGTCAATCAGTGATGGAATTCCTCCATTTTTCTCTATGTGTTTTTTTATTTTATTCTGATCTTTATTATTGTTAAAGATGCTTTTATCAAGTTTCACTTTTTCTAATTTGATATTATTAAAATCATTATTACTGATCCCAGATTTTTGCCATGAAGAATTAATTATTTCTACATAATCAAAAATACTATCATGGATACTGGTTGCATCTAATTCTGATTTCTCTATCTTAGTTGTACGAAAGTGAACATTATCGAGATTGCTATATTTCAGAGAAGAATTATTGAAAAACAATTTATCAAATGAGACATTTTGCCATACAGAGCCCTTAATATTACTATTACTGATTTCAGTATTACGAAAATTGACTTGATAAAAATTAGCTTTCAGCAGATTAGCTTCTGTGAAATAGGAATCTACAAAATTATTAGTAATAAACTCAGCATCAGGCCATGATATCCCGACAAATAAGTTGTTGTGGAAATTGCTTTTTTCAATGGTACAATTTTGTATGACACTAGATGTTAAATCAGAATCAAATATCTCAACATTTCCAAAATGACTATTAATAATCTGGGTATCAACCATTTTACTCATGAAAATCTTTGAGCCTTTCAAAAATGCATTGCTGATGTTCATTTTAGAGAGGTCTGCATCTTTAATATAAGCATATTCCAAATTAATATTTAAGCCATTGGAATCACTCATATCGACTTTATAGAGATTGGCAGAGTTTAGATCAGCACCTTCAAGATATGCTTTTCTTAGAGTGGAGCCGGTCATGTTGGCAGAAGAAAAAACTGCGCCATACATCTTGGCATTATTGAGGTTGGAAAAATTAATTTGAGCAGAAAAAAAGTTACTATTCATAAGGTTTGCATTTTCTAGATTTGCAAAAGACATTTTTATTTCTTCTGCACTGGCTTGATAAAAGTTGCCATACTGCATATTTGAACCTGAAAAATCGGCAAAATTCAAAAGAGATTTTATGAATTTTACACCACGCGCTTCCATGTTTATTGCTTTTGCTTCATTTAAGCTTGCTTTACTGAAATTACCATAAGCAATATTTGAATTGCTTAAATCAACCTTTGATAGATCAGCATTGAAAAATAATGCTTTCTCAAAATTACTATTTTGCATTGAGGTTCTAAAAAGATCTGAATTAGAGAAGTTAGCGCTGGTAGCAGTAACATTATTAAATGAGGCGTCAGATATGATAGAATTAGTGAAGTTGGCTTTTGCAATATTTGCACCATCAAAGATAGCACGTTTTAAATCTAAATTTCGAAAGTCTCCTCCAACTAAATTCTTCCCAAACTCCGATACAAAATCAATAGGCTTGCCACTAGTTCTAGCGCTTTCTACAAACTTTGCGAAGTCCTTGTGTGTAACTTCAGTAAAGACTTCAGAGCCTTTGTCATCATTATTACTATAACCTTCATTATAACAGAAAGTGCTACATAATAATAAAATGATAATTACTTTATACATATTAATAAACTTGCTCATCCTGCCAGATCCTATCATCATAAAGTAAAAAAATAGTATTGTGGTGCCCTTAGCCGGAGTCGAACCAGCACATCTTTGCAGATAGTAGATTTTGAATCTACCGCGTCTACCAATTCCGCCATAAGGGCTACAGACTTTCATCAAAAATCATTGTATAATACATACAATAAATAACCAAATTAAATACACAATGAAAGAATATTTAATTGTTGGCGGAGGCATTGATGCTTTAATGACAGCTTGGATGATAAAGAAAAATCAGCAGGATGCAGAGATAACAATCAAAACAAAAAATGCTGATCCTCGGATTTATTCTTCTCAGCAATTGCACGGCTCCACCTGGGCTGGTTTGTCTTATCGACATGTTACTTATTTAGAGGGTTACAATCGCAATCGTCTAGAGAAAAATGATATTATTTTGCAAAATACCATTAGCAATGGTGGTTGGTTAGGAAAAAACTTCAAACAATTTTCAACAGAAGAATGCAAGTGGTTGGCACGGCGTATCAGCACGCAACACTTTACAGATTTCAATCAAAGATTATTTACCTTCTTTAAGGACTATAATAGTTCAGCTATTGCAATCTGGCATGACCTGATCAAGGATGAGCCACATCTTTTTCATAATGTCGACATTAATTATAATATGGCCTCATCGAGCCAAGAATTTTATGTGCAAGTTACCACTTTGGGAATCAACATTCTAAATTATCTTGAATCTGACGGTGTAAAAATTCAGTTTAATCAAGAGGTCAAACTTCCACAAGACTACCAAAATATCATCGTCATGGTTGGTGCATACGGTTATGATATACTCAAAAATACTGCAGTTAAACATCGTCTCTGTGCAGTCGCAGGTAGTTGGTTGACTGCTGAAAGCAAAAAGTTTCATAGCAGTTTTCACATCTGTACAGACGATCTCTGGGAGCAAAATTATACATATTTGGGTGATAATCAATATATCGTTAGTGGCGGTTATGCCTTAGCTGGATTTGATTATAGAGATTTATGTCCTACCCAACAAGAAGCCTTGATCAAAAAAAATGCAGAGGTGGCAGAACGATATTGCAATAATATAAATTCTTTTCATCAGCTATGCTTTCGCGGTTTTACTGACAATGACCTGCCATTATTTAGTATAGAAACTCGAGAGAACAATCAAAAAGTGATAGTAGTTGGCGGGATGAATACTGGAACTACGACAGCTGCGCCTTTGACTGGTCGGATTATTTCAAATCTATTGATGGATCGAAGTGATGGATGGAAAAAGAAATTAGATGCTTTAGATAGTCAATGGAATCAGGAGATTGGTTGCCAGCATCAGATTTACAACCATTACTATAAATGCTTGATGAAGCAATATGCACTTATGGATTGAGAAGGAAATTCTTGTAAGAAAATCCCAGCACATAGAAGCTAGCTCTATATACTGGGATCTTCAGAATACTCTCTGGTAAATAAAATATTTTACCAGAGTGCATCAAAGTTAGTAGAATTTGCATTCACTGACTGTTCTTCTAGATTAGAATTCTTTACCTGGAAAACGTCCTTGAAAGAATCATTTTTTATCATTGCGTGCAATGTATTGTATAACGCACCATCTTTCGTCGCCATAGAAGTCACTATATCAGATTGTGTTGTATAATGAGCATCTTGCAGAGCTTTGACAAACCCCTCAAGAGTCTTCACCCGATCTGCAAGAATTTTGTCAGCATCTGCGAACTCACCTTTAATGGTGTTATGAAGAGCAGAATCAGCCTTAGCAAACTCAGCTCTGATAGATTTATCACCTTCTTGAGAAAGTGCAGCATTTGCTTCAATGAGTGTTACCAATCCAGCATCAGCCTTTGCGAACTCAGCTCTGATAGATTTATCACCTTCTTGAGAAAGTGCAGCATTTACTTCAATGAGTGTTACCAATCCAGCATCAGCTTCTTGCAATCCTTTCACATCTTTTATGATGGCAGAATCAGCCTTAGCAAACTCAGTTCTGATAGCATCATCTTGTTTAGCAGCTTGCTGTGACAGGATTTCGATTTCATCTTGCAATATTCCCACATCTTGTTCTGAGTTTTTTTTAAAATCGTTAAATGATTTTTCAAGAGTTGTTACATCGCCCTTGATAGCAGAATCAGCCTTAGCAAACTCAGCTCTGATGGATTTATCACCTGCTTCGGAAAGTATAGCATTTGCTTCAATAAGTGTTGCCAATCCAGCATCAGCTTTATCCGCATCTCTTGCAACTGTTTCAAGCATAAGTTCTAATTCTTGTTTTACTGAAGCATCTGCCTTAGCAAAATCAGTTCTGATAGCTTCGTCTGCTTCATACAAAGGAGTTAATTTATCGGTAACAATAGAATCCAACTGTTTTTTTGCTACTGCTTGCAACTCATCTTTAGTGATTTCCTCAACTTTCTTTTGCGCTAGATCGTGTAATTGTTGATCAGTAACTTTTTCTAAATGTTCAGTAGTAATTTTATCTACTTTTTTATCTATACTATCAAGAATATCCTTATCAGCTTGTACAAACTCCTTTCTGATAGCAGCGTCAGCATTAGCAAACTCGGTTCTGATAGCGGTATCAGAATCCTTTAAGGCCTTCAGGTTTACCTGAACAGCTTCATCTGTTTTAACAACTTGTTGTGCAAGCATCTCAACTTCCAACTGCAGATAGTCAGTCATGTCAGTTGTACCTTTCTTAAGAGTATCAACTTGATTTTGGATGGTTTTATCAGCCTTAACAAACTCAGTTCTGATGGCAGTGTCAGACTCTTTTAATGCTTTCACATCAGTTCTGATAGCAGTATCAGCCTGAGCGAACTCACCTTTAATGGTGTTATGAAGAGCAGTGTCAGCCTTAACGAAATCAGCCCTGATAGAAGTATCAGAATCCTTTAATGCCTTCAGGTTCACCTGAACAGCTTCATCTGTTGCATCAACACTTTTTGCAAGCGTCTCAACTTCGAACTGTAGATATTCAGTAATTTCACGTGTATCTTGCTTAAGAGTATCAACTTGATTTTGGATGGTTTTATCAGCCTTAGCAAAGTCAGTTCTGATAGCACTATCAGCCTTAACGAAATCGGCCCTGATAGAAGTATCAGAATCCTTTAATGCCTTCAGGTTTACCTGAGCAGCTTCGTCTGTTTTATCAACACTTTTTGCAAGCGTCTCAAGTTCAAACTGTAGAGATGCTGTAATATCACTTGTATCGTGTTTAAGACTGTCAACTTGATTTTGGATAGTTTTGTCAGCTTCCTGCAATGCTTTCACATCTTTTATGATAGTAGTATCAGCCTTTTGTAGATACTTTATATCTGACTTTATTGCTGCATCAGATTCAGCAAGCGATTTGATATTATCATGAATCGCTTTGTCGCTTTCTACCAGCCCTGTTAAACTTTGACCAACAGTAGCTTCAAAAGCATCTAGCTCTTTAGTAATAGGAATGATTTTCTCATTAGTGAATTTACTAAGTGCTTTCTCAGTAATTGATTTAATTTCACTATCTGCTATCGATGTGACTTGTGCTTTTGTTAAAGTTTTGAGACCACTTTCTGCGAATTTGCTGATTTTCTCTTGAACGACTGACTCAATTTCCTTATCAATTGACTTTATATCACTCTTAAGGGATTCTATATTGCTTGTGATTGTTTTATCAGCGAGCTGTAGTTCTTTATACTCATCTTGTAGAACATGCTGAGACTTTAATAGATCTTTTTGGTTGTCAGTAAGATCCTTGTAATCAGTTTGTAGGGACCGTACATCATATTTAATATCTTCTTGATCATGTTTGATGCCTTTTACTTCATGCTTGAGCAATCGGTCACCACAAGAATCAGGTTTTCTTTGCTCATGGCAACCATATCCTGTATCAATATCCACCTCAATAAAGGCGTCATTTTGAAAATTTTTTATAGGTATTATCCTACTCATTTCACACTCCGTGTTGTATTATTATACTTCATATTATATACATAATTCACTAAGAAATACTTATTGAATGTAGCATATTACATATAGTATAAGAGTTGCAGTAAATAGAGAATGACGCCTTGAGATTGTGTATAAAGAGAATTACAAGGAAGGTTATATCATGATTATTAACATATATAATGTGATATCCTTCATTCTATATACTTTTATCTCTAACACCCACTTGAATCGTTATGGCATCATTAAGTTTAGATTGTACTGCTTTAATCTCTATCTCTTCATAATCATCTGAAGACAAAACAGGACGATTGTTTTTAGGATAATCATAGATAGAAGCATTATTTTTAGGATAATCGTAGATAGAATGATTCCCAAACTCTACATATGCATAATTATGTGTAGGCAAAAAGGTAGGATCGTAGATAGTATTATTCCTATGGCTCTTTTCCTCTGTGTCATTTTTTAATCTCAGACTGTCTATAATCTCTTCCATAAACACTTTTCTTCCTTGCTCTGTAGAAAATAATTTTTCTAAATCTGTTATTAGCTCCTCTATAAAAGATGAAACTTCCTCTATGTCAGCTTGCTCTATGTTAGTGCAATCTTGATTCTGAAATTTAATTTCTTCATAAGGATGTTCCTGATCATACTTGACAAAAGTCTTAGTGTTCATACCTTGGTGTTCTATAGTGATAGATACCTTGTCATGCTTCTTAGGAAAAAGCTTTTTAATAAAGAACCATATAGTTGCTTCTAGTACTCTGATTTTCCATTGTAAAGAATCTGCAAATGGCTTCTTTTGGTTATTGCTTGTCATAATTTTCTCCAATATTGTTTAATATACTATACCATATAGTTAATATATTATCAATTGTGAGAAGTATGTAATAAAATGCTATTTTATATATTTATGCGTTAGATGTCATAATCAAACAAGCGTTTATGCTCTTGAATAGCGTAGCGATCTGTCATACCGGCAATGAAGTCACATATGATTGATACCTGATCATCATCTGTAAATGCTTCCTGGAAACGATCCAACCATTTTTCTTGGAGACATTCTGGTTGTTCATAGAAGCACTTAAATAAATCATGAACAATACGTTTCGTTTTAGCTTTCATCCTATTCACCGTGTAATGCTGATACAAATTTGCTGTTAAGAACTGCTTTAAAGAAGCGTGTGTTTGTACAAGAGCTGGTGAGAAACAAACAACTGGTTGAGTGATCTTACGGATATCATCAAGAGAATTAATGTGAAAATCTTCTAAATTATTTAGTGTAGTTTTTATTGCATCATTAATCATGTTTCTTACCAGCTGACTCAGGGCCTCGTGAATTAAACGCGACTCTTCAATATTATGGTGTTTCAACTTGACATTATATAAAATCTCACCAATAAGAGGTAAACTATATAATTCTTGTAGAGAGATGATTTTAGAGCGAATACCATCATCAATATCATGAGTATTATATGCTATGTCATCAGCGAGAGCTGCTACTTGAGCTTCAGCACTGGCAAAGCCATCGAGTTGCAAGTTATGTATCTCACTATATTTCATCAATATTTTATGTCGTTGATTTATTGGAATGGGACCGTTATGTTTTGCAATACCTTCTAATACCTCCCAAGATAGGTTCATACCATTAAAGGAAGCGTATCTCTGCTCAAGAAAAGTAACGACTCGTAAGGATTGGGCATTATGATCAAATCTATAATCTTCTGGCATTGCCTCAGTTAATGCTTCTTCACCAGCATGACCGAAGGGAGTGTGTCCTAAATCATGTGAAAGGGCAATTGCTTCTCCAAGATCTTCATCAAGCTCTAACCTTTTACATATAGATCGTGTGATTTGTGCCACCTCTAAAGTGTGAGTTAGCCGAGTACGATAATAATCACCTTCGTGGTTGATAAATACTTGAGTTTTATACTCTAATTTACGGAAGGCACCCGAATGGATAATACGATCTCTATCGCGCTGAAAGCAAGTGCGGTACTTATCTTCTTCTTCCTGATACAATCTGCCTTTGGAATTAGCAGGGATGCAGCTTATTGACACAAATCGAATATATATTTAACATTGATTAAGTTTTATAGGTCAATTGCTTTCATGTCAATTATTGTGCAAGGAGTTACGTTCACTGATTCTGCAACAGTTAAGATTCAGGAATTGCTGACACAAGAAGAAAATAAAAATCTCTTATTTAGTATCAAAGTGATTGGCGGCGGCTGTTCTGGGATGCAATATTTATTTGATTTTGATAAAAATGATGAGGATGAGGACGATGACAGTGAAGATGAAGGTTATGATAGCGATAATGAAGAAGATGACCTTCTTAGCGATGAAGATGTTTCTTCGGAAGAAAATATCAAATCTCAGAAAAAGAAGTTAGTTGTCAAGAATAAAGATAATATGCCTATTGCGATTATTGATTGCGAGTCACTACAATACTTAAAAGGTTCTACTTTAGATTATATAGAAGACTTAACGAAGTCGAGCTTTGTTATAAACAATCCAAAAGCAAAGGCAAAGTGCGGATGCGGTAACAGCTTCACATATTGATGTAATCTCAATCAATAATAATATCTAGTCACATCAAAAACGACGATGGGTATGTTTCTACAACCATCGCCGTATAGAGTTGCTAATTTTATCAGTGCACAAGTGCTGCTGTATTTAAGACTTGTGCTGTTTTACAATAAATTTGGGTGCCTTGAGTGAGAATTTTGCTCTCAATGAACTCAAGCAAACCTTTTTGAACTTGCTTCTCTAGAATATCAAATTGAATTTTGGGTGATTCAGGACCATCTGCAGAATCTTCTTTTGCATTAGCACTCTCATGCACTTTAAGCGCAAGTTCATCACGTTTGGTATTCAATTTCTTCGCTTGAATATGGTTATTACATAAAAGGCAGCCATTAATAGCGCTCCAAAGCAGGTCTAAATCTTGCTTTGTTGGTTGCAAACCTTTCGTTATCAACGAGTCAATGATTTCGATTTCACCAGTATAACATGCAGTACCAAGTAGGCTTATTTCTTTGTCAGTTAAAGTCCAAGATAATTCTTGGCCTGGAATTTTGACGTTCAAATCTTGATCGTCACACACCTTTATGAGGGCTTTTGCAAGACTTGTATAACCGCAAAATATCATATGGTGCAAGCTCTCATGAAAATCCTTTTTCTTCTCTTCTGTATTGAGAGAGTTATGCACTGACGTGGCAAATTCATCGATATCTTTCACACATGTAGTAGACTGAGAATTCTCTACATCTAAAGAGACAAGCTTTTGCATTATCTGAAATGATTTCGCATTCAAGCCATCCTGAACAACAGAATATGGTATAAGGCCATCTACCTCATCTGGTTTCTTACCGCTAGGCTTGATATCAGTTACATCACTTGCTCCACCCTTAAGAGCAGCTTCGACTTCTTGGAGTTGATAATCAGTCAATTTCTCAAAATCTTTCAATTGCGCCTGATTACTTTGCGAGTTATATTTACCCATTAATTGATTCAAGATTTGCTGTAAAGAATTGTCATTCTTAAGGCTGGTCAAAAGGTTCATTACTTCTACATTAGTCACAGTCACAGTCGAAAAAAAGAATATCTTGAGCATATTAGAGTTACCAATCATACATGCAAATGAGAGTGGAGTAACTTTGTCTTCATCTGATATTTGTATGTTATGCTGAGAGAGCATTGTGTTCATCTTAGAAGTGAAGTTATCCTTTATATCACTCCAAGACTCTGCTTTGTTGAGATAAGATTCATATTGCCCCTTTTCCTCAGTGGTAATTCTGGTATTTAGTTTAAGTTGATCTATCAGATTTACTAATATGGCAACTTTCATGATGTCACCATCTAAAACGGCAAGATACAAAGCCTGCGGGTTGAACTCAATCTTCCCCTCTACAATTAAATAGCACAAATTGTCTTTCAGCTTTGTGTTTTCTATCTCTAAATTTTTAATTTTCTTTTTGATATTATCTAGTTTGTTGTAAGTGTAATTATTTTCTCTGAGTTTTTTCTCACGTTTTTCCTTCTCTTTCTTTAGTGCACAGAGTCTGCTATTATTTTTCGTTATTCTACGTATTACTAGATCAAAAGGCATGTTTTCATCTTCATTCTTTTGATTGTGAGCTTTAATACTGTTATCAGGATAAAGAGCAGCTACAACCTCTTTGAGGTCACCATCACTCATACATGCATAATGTAGAGCATTGTTTCTACAATTGTTAATTTTATTAACTTCAATATCCTCGTCTTGCTTTAGAATCTTGTGGATTTCATCAATTTCACCATAGTAAGCAGCTAGCATCAGTTCAGTCATTTGATGTCCAGATAACTCTTCGGAATATCCACTTAATTTCTTTTTGATTAAAGTCATCCCATCATCATGCTTTTGTCTACTAGAGCCTTGACCATCTGTATCATCTGTATTTCTTGGCATATTTCCTTGCATATTTCCCCCTTGAGATTTGAATAATATTTGTGCTATGTGCACATGGAATTAATTACTGTTAATTAACCCTCCGATAGAGTAGTGGGTAAGCAATGAAACTTTCGTTAGTGATTTATAAAAAAAATATTACTATTCTGAAAAAAAAGAATGTAAATATAATTGGGGCATCTAACTGAAGAGGGAAAAGATATATAAATACTTTCCATTTCATACTACAATGACTTCATGTTCTCAACGCAGTAATATATTGATGATACAAGATACTATTTTTGCCCTCTCGACGATCTTTGGCAAATCAGGAGTTGCTATTATCAGAGTTTCTGGTCCAGAGGCTCAAAAGCTGTTAATGCACTTTAAGGTTAAAAGGGAGATTCAAGAACGCATTGCAACCTTGGTGACGATATTGGATGAGGATGATTATCCCATTGATAAAATTTTGTTATTGTCCTTCCCTGCTCCTCATAGTTTTACAGGAGAAGACGTCATAGAGCTACATACTCATGGCAGCACTGCGGTAATTAATACTATCCTGCATGAATTAGCAAAAATATTCCGTATTGCTGAGCCTGGAGAATTTTCGCGACGTGCATTTAACAATCATAAACTAGACTTAACGCAAGCAGAGGGTTTAGCTGATTTGATTGATGCGGAGACCAAGATGCAAGCTCGGCAAGCTCTGCGACAAATGTCAGGTGGACTACATAATCTGTACCATGATTGGCGTCAACAATTAATTTCAGTGATGGCGGAATTGGAAGCTTATCTTGACTTTCCTGATGAGGACATACCGGAGGACACTAGTCGCCATTCCCAACACCAAGTCAATCTCATCATAGATGCCATTAATGATCATTTACAAGATCAGCGGCGCGGTCAAAGATTACGTGATGGTTTTCACATCAGTGTGATTGGCGCTCCTAATGTTGGCAAGTCAACATTATTCAACTACTTTGCTCAACAAGACATCGCAATTGTTTCAGATATCTCTGGGACCACTCGTGATGTTTTAGAGGTCAAGATTGATTTAGAAGGTTACCCTGTTACCTTTTCTGATACTGCTGGCATTAGAAATAGTTTTGACCCTATTGAAATTGAAGGCATTATCCGCGCTAAAAAATCTGCCGAGCAGGCCGACATGACAATTGTGCTGCTAGCGGTTGAGAGATTGCACAAAGGCATTGACCCAGACATTCAACCTTTAATTGATGGCAATACTTTATTTATTGCCAGTAAAGCTGATCACTTGCCAGAAGGTGTGGAGATTGTAATCTCTGATAAGAAGTTATTACCGATCTCAGTGCATGAAAATCTTGGGTTAAATACATTAATGGAAAAAATCAGGGAGATAATGACGAAACAGTTAGCATCCTCAGAAATACCCGTGATCACCAGAGAAAGACATAGACAAGCAATCACTGTTGCTCAACAGCATTTAAAGAGATACACTGAGCAAGATAATTTAGTGCTAGCAATGGAAGATTTGCGTATGGCAGCCCAGGCAATTGGCCAGATTACTGGTGATATTAAAGTGGACGATATTTTAGATCAGCTCTTTGCAAAGTTTTGTATAGGAAAGTAATTATGTATATATTATTAATACTAGTATTAATGCTTGCTACTCTCTCAACAGTCTTTATCGGACTCTGTACTACAAATCAAATTCTCAGTAACCGCATGATGGTAGCAAGAGTAATCTTGCAGACCATCATTGTTTTGTTGATTTGCGCCGTCTAATATTTGGCTCCTTTGCTCAAAAGCTCTTCTGCTTCAACTACTGAAATTCTTGCGTCCTGCTTTTTCTCTTGTGCAATAAGTATAGGCGCTTAAATCTTCTTGCTCTCTATTAGCATTTAATTCAAGTAACTCTTTAATCCTTTCATTTAGCTGTTTGACAGCTTTTTTTGCATTATTTACTCCCAAAGCTTTTTTACACTGTCATCTAATGTAATTATTGATTGTTGATGTGAAAAAGAATACTTCTCTGGTAAGACCTGATTTATATCACTGAGTTGCTCCTTCTTTGTTGTTATGGTCAATAAATGTGCAAATAAGTATGTTAGCGCTGCTGTTAAAGCATCTCTAGTTAGCTTAGCATTCATTGAATGCATCTGTAGTATATTCAATTTTATCAACACTTCCATTAAAGCCCAACTGATCACGCAATATACTTTTAACAGCAGTGTGCTTTGCTTCTTTATCACCGGCTGTGATACGTATTACTATCACATCATTTGTTATAGATATTTTCATTTTTTCTAAGCCATCAAACAAGACTTGTGGCAATTGAACCTTCTTTTTACCATTCTCGTCTACAATAATTGAAACTGTTTCTTGAGCTTCTCTTTCATTCTGAGGCTTTTGCTCTGGACGTTTCTTATAATATTGCTCACTGCATTCATCATGACATTTCTTCTTTCCATTATTCTCGGGCGCAAGAACGTCATTGTAAGGTTCGCAAAGCGCAAGAAACTTCACAAAGTTCTCCTTCAACTCCTTTAACCATTGTAAAGTGGTAATAAAATATAAAAAGGCTAGGAAGTGAGGGGCAAGTCATATCATCCAATTAAAAATTGAACTATACCTTGGTTAGTATTGAGTCTCAACACAACCTACTTATAGGCAAATTTTCTCTTCCTCTCTTATGAGTTAAGAGAATTGACCGCAATATTTTTGATATTACAAGCAAAATATAACAATCAAAAATTGCTTTCTATTAAGAAAAATTATATAAATTTGATAAGTCATCAAAACAACGTCCAGTCATGAGCAAGAGAGTTTACACCTTTGGTTCCGGAGCAACAGAAGGGCATATAGGCATGAAAGAGATATTAGGTGGTAAAGGAGCTAATCTGGCTGAAATGTGTTGTTTGGGTTTGCCTGTGCCGCCCGGTTTTACTATTACCACTGAAGTCTGCCAGTCATATTATAAAAACAATCATACTTTGCCACAATTTCTCAACGGTGAGATTATGGAATCATTGCAGTGGTTGGAAAAATCTGTCGGCAAAAAATTTGGGGACAAAGCTAATCCATTATTTTTATCTGTCCGCTCAGGGTCACGATCATCCATGCCGGGTATGATGGATACTATTCTTAATTTAGGAATGAATGACATTACCGTCCAGGCCGCACCAGATAAACGTTTTTCATATGATAGCTATCGACGTTTCATACAAATGTATGGCAATGTTGTATTAGGCGTTGATGGCAATAAATTTGAAAAGATTATTAGTGACATTAAAAACGATAGTGGAATTACTGAAGATTCGAAGTTAACAACGGAAGATTTGTTGGTGATAATTGATAAGTTTAGAAAGTTGATAGAAGCGGAATCAGGTCAAGAATTTCCTCAGGATGTACATGTGCAATTGCGCCATGCTATAGAAGTTGTCTTTGCATCATGGATGAATGAGCGGGCCATTTTATATAGAAAATTCAATAATATCCCAGAGGAGTGGGGAACAGCTGTTAATATTCAAGCTATGGTGTTTGGTAACTTTAATGATCATTCTGGATCTGGCGTTACATTCACCCGTAATCCTTCAACTGGTGCTAAAGAATTATTTGGTGAATATTTGCTCAATGCACAGGGTGAGGATATTGTAGCGGGCATTAGGACTCCACAAGCGATCGCTGGTAATATGGAAAAAGATTTGCCACAAGCATATCGGGATTTATTAGAGATGCAACGCACACTGGAAGAGCATTATCGAGATATGCAGGATATTGAATTTACTGTTGAAGATAAGAAGTTATGGTTGCTACAAACTCGAACCGCTAAGCGCTCAATCCAGGCTGCTGTTACTGTTGCAGTTGATCTTGTGCATGAGAATTGCATCACTAAAGAGGAAGCTGTGATGAGAATAGATAGTAGCAAATTTGAACAACTATTACATCCTACATTGGATGATAATAATGACTATCATGTCATAGCGCGTGGTTTGCCGGCTGCACCAGGTGCGGTGTCTGGAATGGTGGTTTTCTCTAGTGAGGAAGCTATTCAAAGAGCTCGCAATAATCAAACGGTGATCTTGGTGAGATGGGAAACCAGTCCTGAAGATATCAATGGTATCAATAGTGCAGCTGGAATTCTAACGGCTTGTGGTGGTATGACTTCGCATGCGGCTGTTGTATCGCGAGGGATGGGAAAGGTCTGTATTTGTGGAGCAGCAGAAATCACTATTGATGCTGAGAATAAATTCTTTACTGCTAAAGATCAGATTGTCATCAAAGAGGGTGATATTATTACTTTAGATGGTAGTAAAGGTCAAGTGATTATGGGTAAGGCCGTAACTACTACTGCGCATCTTGCAAGTCAATTTCAGGATTTTATGCAATGGATATATGAGATTGCTGACTTAAAGGTTCGAGTTAATGCTGATAATGTACAAGATATAGAAAATGCTAAGAATTTTCAGGCAGACGGAATTGGGCTGTGCCGTACTGAGCATATGTTTTTTCATCCTGAGCGCATCGATACTATGCGTAAGATGATCATTGTTGATAGCCTGGCAGAGCGTCAAAGCGCGCTCCGAGAGTTGGAAGTAATGCAGATAGGTGATTTTATCAAGATGTTCAGGGCTATGGATGGCCTACCTGTTACAATTAGATTGCTTGATCCACCATTGCATGAATTTTTGCCTAATGATGAAGCCTCACTTAGGGTGTTGGCTGAACATATTGATATGCCTTATTCATCTATTATGACAAGGATTATGCAGCTTCGTGAAACGAACCCTATGCTTGGCCATCGTGGTTGTCGTTTGGGGGTTTCTTGCCCAGAGATATATGAGATGCAGGCTCGTGCTATTTTTACTGCTGCCGCAGAAGTAACCAATGTAGTGCCAGAAATTATGGTTCCATTGATTATGAATGTCGAGGAGTTTTGTTATATTAAAAAGATTATCGAGCGGGTAGCCTCTGATTATAAAGTGGAGTATCGAATAGGTAACATGATCGAGCTTCCAGGTGCCGCCCTTAATGCTGGTAAAATTGCGTGCGAGTCAGAATTCTTTAGCTTTGGGACCAATGATCTTACGCAAATGACTTTAGGTCTCTCACGGGATGATTCTGCTAGTTTCTTGAGTGCATACTATGAAAGTAATATATTTTCTGTCGATCCTTTTGTTTCCGTGAGTCAGAGTGATGTTGGTGAGCTAATGAAGATAGCGGTTGAAAGAGGTCGCTCAACTAACAAAAACTTAAAAATAGGAATATGTGGTGAGCATGGTGGCGACCCTGCAACTATACACTTTTGTGCAAAGCTGGGTTTGGATTATGTATCATGTTCGCCACATCGTGTGCCAGTAGCCAGATTGGCAGCCGCTCAATATGTATTATCGAGTAGGAAATAGATAATCTATAAAAGAACCAAACCATAAGTTTGTATTATTTGTAAATGAGCGAGAGATAAGTTATAAGCTTCAAAATAGATCTATGATGAAGCTTGAGATATTGATCAATTTAAGTACATTCCGCCATTGATGTGCAGAGTTTGCCCGGTGATGTATTTTGCCTCGTCACTCATTAAAAAGATCACAGCAGCAGCCACATCTGATGGTTCACCTATTTTTTTCATAGGGATGTTTTTTGTAATATTTTCTTTCTGTGCTTCTGATAATTTATCAGTCATGGGAGTTGCTATGAACCCTGGTGCAATACAATTAGCGGTGATGTTTCTACCTGCGAATTCTAAAGCAATAGATTTAGTCATGCCAATCATGCCAGCTTTTGAAGCTGAATAATTTGCTTGTCCGGGATTGCCAGTACACCCAACAATTGAGGACATATTAATTACTCTCCCATATTTTTGTTTGGACATAATACGCAGGGCCTGACGATTTAATATGAATGTGGAGCGCAAATTAATATCCATTACCTTATCCCATGATTCATTTGTCATCCGCAAGATAAGTTTGTCATCAGTGGTGCCTGCATTACATATTAATACGTCAAAGCCATTCATCATGTCATGCGCTTGTTCAACTAAAGATTCAACTGCACTTTCTTCAGATAGGTTAGTTTTAATGGTGTATACATTTTCTCCCAGTTTTTCTTTGAGAGAAGATAAGGATTCTTCCCTTGTTCCAGAGATAGTAATGATTCCACCCAATTTCTTGACTGTTTCAGCGATTTCTTGACCAATCCCACCAGTTCCACCAGTTAATAATACTTTTTTACCAATAATATCAAACATTTTGTCCTCTTTTAATAGATGTAGATTATATGATGAGGGCCTATAATGCAAGATAAGAAGCCAAGTGGAATAAGGTAAATGATATAATTTCACTTGTTTGTTAAGCCGTGCTATTATTTTACTAAAGCAAGGAGGAATTATGTCAAGAGACTATATGGTGGGTGTGGGCGCTCTCGCTTTAGTATCTGTGATCACTGGAGGGCTTGGAGTATCCAATGCATTGCTAGCTCGCTTTATGCATGTGGGAAAGCCATTATTTTCCATTAGTGCAGTGCGGGGAATAGCTGTAACGAGCTCAATTATCATAGCGATTCCAGCTTTATTCTGCTTTTTGTATACACGTTCAAGAAGTGAGTGGACAACGTCTAACAGGGCATTACTCTGCGGTGTTGCATGTGGATTTTTAGGTGCCAGTGTTGGATATATGCACGCAGTACTTTCTAAAAACCCACTTGCAACGAACTCTGATATAACAAGTATGTTGGTTATCTCATCAATTTTCGCCTCTGTATTTTGTGCTGCTTCTCTATTTTCAATATTTGCGGCTGGCTGTGGAATTTGTCATCACATTGCTGAGGAATGGAAAGCTCGTCCCGCATGTGGTTTGGATTGTCTTAATGCAAACTGTGCAAATGGTGATTTCCACTCTAAAGGATGTCATTTAGTTGAGGGTTTTATGCCTCTTCTCTGATTTCTACACTGATTTTTTGCAGTATAGCATTTATAAAGTCAATTTCCTTGCCTGCTAGAAAGCAGGATGTGATCGTGGTATATTCATCAATAATGACGTTGGTGGGACTACTAGGGCTGTAAATCAGCTCACATATCGCCACCCTAATTATTGTCAAAACTACTTTATCTAGACGTTCAATTGGCCAATCTTGACCAGTATGTTTAAGCATGATTTGATGGAAGTGTTCTATATTTTCTTTTACATTCTCTAGCAAAGTGCTTAGTAGCTTTTCATCATATTTTTTAGGGACGAAGTCTTCTTCATCTTGGGCGAAGATTATATCGACAATGTCCTCTTCCGTATCTGAGAAAAGATTTCTATAGAAAATCTGTATTGCTAATATTCTAGCATTGGTACGTTTTGTGATTTTGAACTCAGTCATTGTGTTCTACCGAATAATGTTCTCATGTGCAGCATGCTGCTTGTTGCTTTGATGGCTGAATTTACCTTAGGATTTTGACTGTTAGCTCTAACTACAGCCTGTTCATAATTTTCAGTGGTAACAATTCCTAAGCCGAGGGCTAAATGTTTTTTGATGGTAATCTCATTGATAGATCGAAAAACCTCTTGGGTGATATGATCGTAATGACGGGTCTCGCCTTGAATCACGCAGCCTAAAATCACATAACCTTTGTTTGGTTCCTTATCCGAAAAAAACGCTAAAGCTGCTGGTATTTCAAAAATACCAGGCACATCAACGGTATTGTAACTATGATTGTGTGCATCCAGATATTTCATAGTATGGCTTTTAAGATAATTGCTAATTTTCTCATAGAATTGTGCCGCAATAATTGTAACCATATCTTACTCTTTGTTGAATTTTATTTTGGTTATGACTAACTGCTGTACGATAGAAAGTAAATTATTCCATACCCAATACAATACAAGTCCAGCTGGAAAGCCAGCAAACAAGAAGAGAAAGATATATGGCATCATTTTAATCACATCTGCCTGTGTTGAATCATATGATTGATAAGGGTTATTCATCTTTTGTTGTATTATCATAGTGATGCACAGAATAATTGGTAATACCCCAACACATAATAATTGTGGTGGTGACCAACTTAGCATGCTAAATGCTGTAAAGATATTAGTTGGATCTTTGGCTGATAAATCTTTAATCCATCCATAAAATGGTGCATGACGCATTTCTATAGTAATTGATAGCACCTTATACAGTGAGAAAAAGATTGGGATTTGCATGATTGAAGGCAATAAGCCGGCCATTGGAGTTACTCCATTTTTTTTGAACAAGGCCATTACTTCTTTATTGAGTCTGGTCTTATCATTAGCGTGTAGCGTCTTCAAGCGCTTGAGCTCAGGTTTGATTTTGCGCATTTTGAGCATTGAAATTGTCGCGCGTGCTGAAATCGGCAACAGTAATACCCTTACTATTACTGTTAAAATTAGTATCGCTAATCCAAAGTTGCCAATCCATGAGTTGATTAATTGTAGTAATAAAAATATTGGCTTAGTGATGAAATATAGCATGCCAAAATCTACCACTCGATCAAAAAATCTAATATTCAAAGATTTAGAGTAATCATCCAATATATTGATGTTTTTTGCGCCAGTGAATAAATAGCTTAGTGTATCTATTGTTGTGTTGGGAGGAACAATCAATTCTTGATGAGTGAAATCTAGTTGATATTTGTTGTTCACATATTTCATGTGTGAGTTGATTGGTTTATTGCTAAATGGCACTATTGAGGCAAACCAATATTTATCCGAAAATCCAAACCAGCCTTTATTAAAGGTGTGAGAGATTTTGTGTTTTTTTATTTTAGAATATGATAGCTCTTCAAATTTATCATCAAAAGTACCGATGGGACCATCGTGGAAAAATAAACTAAAGTGTTCTTCATCTTGTTTGAGACGATTCAAACGCCCGTATGGAATTAGTTTGATAGACTGATTGGTATTGTTAATAACGTACTGGTTGATGTGAAATAAATATTTCTCATCTACTTTAATATTAATACAGAATACAATTCCTTCTCCGTTATCCCACTTAAGATTTACATCATTTTTATCAGTTAGTTTTTTGTTGTCTGCAGTCCATATTGTATTGCTATTAGGTAATTTGATATTTGTATTGCGTGCCACCCAACCAAATTCTGCAAAATATGAGTCTTTGGTTTTAGATGGTGATAATAATACCATTTCATCAGAATCAGTTTTGTTATCTATGCGATATTTGACGAGAGTAATATCGTCAAATTTTGCTCCTTTCAAAGCAATGGAACCATGTAAATTTTCTGTTTCCAACCTTACTCTATTGTCATCTTGAGCAAGAACGTCCATACGATCCACAACTTTGTTGCTGATCTCCACAGGATAATCAATTTCTTGTTTTGCATGGCTATGTTTATGTGTTGTTTTCACCGGTTGGTGAATAAAAAACTGCCATATAATAATGGTTAAAGCAGATAAAAATGCTGCTAATAATAAGCTTTTGCTTTCCGACATGTGGTCTTGTTAATAGAGAATATAATACTAATTACATAGTTATATTAATACTAAGGTTGATTTTTTGCAAGACTATGTTATCTCTTGTTATGTTTGATTTTATAAAAAGTAACTGTCAAATTGTCTCTTGATAAAGATTTATTAGAAATTTTAGTGTGCCCAGTAACGAAAGGTCCGCTTATATATGATCAGGACAATGCTGAATTGATCAGTAAAGCTGCAGGTTTAGCGTTTCCTATCCGTGATAATATTCCGATCATGCTTGTTGAAGAAGCAAGAGAAATAAATGATGATCAGTAATATATGTATTTACCTACTCTGATTTTTATCATACTAATTTTGGTGTTGATATCTTATTTTTTCTCTGGTGCTGAGACCAGCCTTACGTCTGTAAGTTCTGCGCGCATTCATGATCTCAGTAGCAAGAATAATTATCGCGCTAAGGTAGTATCAATGCTTTTGCAGCGTAAAGACAAGGTGTTAGGGTGTATACTGCTTGGTAATACTCTAGTGAATATTACTGTTTCAGCTCTTGCCACAACTATATTTGTTGAAGTGCTAAAGAATGATGCATTGGCTGTAACTCTCTCTTCAGTGGTGGTGACCTTCATAATTTTATTGTTTGCTGAAGTCTTACCAAAAACTTATGCAATACATAACCCAGAGAAAGTAGCTTTATTCTCAGCGCCAGTAATTAGAATAATTGCTTTGACACTGAGTCCAATTATCAACTTCATTAAACTGATAGTGGATTGTATTTTGAAAATGTTATCCTTATATCACGATAAAGAAATTATTTCAGCGGCAGATGCAATAAGAAATTTGGTATCATTGCATGGAAATGATGAAACAATGCTGAAGCAAGATATTGATATGCTCAATAGCGTACTTGACCTAGCGGAAACAGAAATTTCAGAGATCATGACGCACAGAAAAGATATAATCGCAGTTGATGGCCAACTTGATAAGGAAGTGATGATTAAACAAATTATTGACGCCAAACATACCAATGTTCCTATATGGAGAGAGAGCCCAGATAATATTGAAGGAGTAGTTAGCGTATACGATTTAATGCTAGAGTTGCGTCAATTATCTTCCTACAAAGAAATTGATGTGGAAAAAATTATACAGAAACCTATTTTTGTGCCGGATACAAATCCTTTGAGTATGCAATTACACAATTTTAGGGTTAATAAAAACAATTTCGCAGTAGTAGTAGATGAATATGGTGCTTTACAAGGAATTGTTACCTTGTCTGATATATTAGAAGAGATTGTTGGTGATATTCATTATGACGATGAAGATGATATAATTACCGATGCACCAAATTGTTATAACATCAATGGTAAAGTCTCAGTCCGTGATATCAACAGGAAGCTAGATTGCGAGATCCCGGAAGATGATGCATCAACAGTTGCTGGAGTAATAGTTCATGCAGTAGAAAGAATTCCAGAGGAGGGCGAAACATTCAACCTTTTTAACATGGAATTCACAATTATGAAAAAAGAAGGTAATTTTATTACACTCGTGCAGTTGAAGGTGCCAGATCCTTCTGCGCAATAATGGTGTGAGGCATATGGTGCTATATTTAATTGTTCTTATTAAGAAAAACTTCGATATCTTATGAAATATATTATTTATCTTTTTTTGGAAGTGATAAGGTAATGAAGTAGGATTTATTTTGGAAATAATAGTCTGATTTTATTTAATCATCTTATATGAATTGCATTAGCAGGAAAATAATATATGAAACACAAAAATATTTTAATGCAAGTATTAAAATACCTATGGAGCGAACATAACAGGAAATTGAAATTTATCCTGATATTTTCCTTTATTTTTTTGATTGCATCACGGTTAATCAATGTTTTTACGCCTTTATTATTTAAACACATTCTGGATGGTATTACAGTGCATGGCATGGCACTTCCTGTATTGATCGTCATTGCTTATGGTTGCGCAAGAACTTTTACACAGCTTTTTAACGAGCTTAAAGAAGCTTTATTTGCCATGGTAGAACAAGAATCTGTTAGGCGTTTAGCGCTATCAGCATTTAATCACTTGCATTCTTTGAGTTTACGCTTTCATCTAGATCGTAAAACAGGTGTTATTACTAGGTCAATAGAACGTGGTGCAAAGGCCTTGGAAACAGCTATGCGCTTTTCTATGTTTAACATTATTCCTACTGCTTTTGAAATTGTTATTGTCAGCATTGCTCTATATATCATGTATCCTATCATTTACATGATCATCACCCTCGTTACTTTATTTTTTTATGGTGCGTATACCATCGTAATTACTGAATGGCGATCAGGACAAATTCGCCATATGAAAAATGCTGAAAACCAAAGTAGCTTTAAGGCTATTGAAAGTTTACTCAATTATGAAACTGTCAAGTATTTTACTAATGAACAGCATGAGATTGGTAAGTACAATGAGCTTTTGCAGCGTTATAAAAAGATTACCATCAGTAATCGTCGTAGCCTATCATTATTAAATGTCGGTCAGTCAATCATCATTTCCCTTGGTTTAACTGGCATTTTGGTAACAGCATACCATGCTGTGCAGGTTGGAATGATGACAGTAGGGGATTTTGTGTTAGTAAATATGTATCTGATACAACTTTATCAACCTCTATCTAATCTTGGTTTTTCCTATCGTGAGATTAAACTGGCACTGGTGGAGATGGAACATATGTTCGGATTATTAAATGAAAAGCAAGATATCAAAGATACGGAATATGCAAAGGATCTTATAGTTGATGATACTGCTTTATCCTTCAATCAAGTGAACTTTCACTACCAAGCGGCTCGGAAGATTTTATCAGATATCTCATTCGAGGTTCCTTCAGGTAAAACCTTGGCTATAGTTGGACCAAGTGGTGCTGGTAAATCTACGATCACAAGATTAATTTTTCGATTTTATGAAGTAAATAGTGGTCAGGTATCTGTTGGTGGGCATAATGTCAAAGATTTCACTCAGAAAAGTTTGCGTCAGTTAATAGGAGTTGTCCCACAAGATACGGTGTTATTTAATGACACACTGCGTTATAACATCGGTTATGGTGACATTACCGCAAGTGAAAGTGATATTAAAGCTGCTGCGAAAGTAGCAGAGATACATGATTTCATCATTTCACTTCCAGATGGCTATGATACAATTGTTGGAGAACGTGGCTTGAAATTATCTGGCGGTGAAAAGCAAAGGATCGCTATTGCTAGAACCGTCTTGAAGAGGCCTAAAATATTTGTTTTTGATGAGGCTACATCCTCTTTGGATACGCGTACAGAGTCCGCAATACAAAAGAGTATTAATAAAATTGCTGAGAATCATACCACTGTTATTATTGCCCATCGTCTTTCAACTGTTGTCCATGCTAGTGAGATTATTGTCTTGGATGGTGGTATAATCGTTGAGAGAGGGACACATAGTGAATTATTGGCAAAGAATGGTTTGTATACTCACATGTGGAATCAACAGAAAGAAGCAAGCTAAGTCAATGATTGAAAATATCTTCATTCCATAGATCTCCGCTTCATAATATGTTAAGATCTACTAGTTGTAAAGAGTAGAGATGTTAACAAAAGCACAATTGCAGGATCAGCTTACTACAGCACAAGGTGAACTTAATGAAAGAAATAACACACTACAGCCCATGCAAGAAGAGATCGGTGAACTGAGAGCAGAACTCAAAACAGTCAAGGGCAAAGCTCGAAAGCTGCTAGAGACAATACAAGAACCAGGAAACACTTCGGATCACATCAAACAATTCGCTCAAAAAGAACTA
Source organism: Neoturris breviconis (assembly GCA_032360805.1). Taxonomy (NCBI): domain Eukaryota; kingdom Metazoa; phylum Cnidaria; class Hydrozoa; order Anthoathecata; family Pandeidae; genus Neoturris; species Neoturris breviconis. Next base: position 46,594 of record JAULBZ010000002.1, read on the forward strand.
GATGGTGCTGAACCCATAAAAAACCTTGCTAAAGGATTTATTGGTGTTATCAAGAAATTAGAAGGAGAAAAGGTGGGTGGTGAATTGACACGAAGTAAGTCCTTAAATGACCTAAAGACATGCGGTACTGAGAACGTTAAAGTTATTTCCTTGTAAGAAATATTGTGGTATACTTTGTATTAGTTTACTAATGAATGGTGGTTGAAATGGCTTTAATTAATGAAAAGTATCTGATGGATTATGAAAAACACCCAGTGACAGGACATGTTGGCGATTTTCTCCAGAGGATGTCAATACTAACAATGATTCCTGATGTTATTATTTCTTATTCATTTAAGTGTGCAGAAGACCCAGACAAAAAAGCACAAGATAAACTCATCTGTTCCTTGTCATTACTACGCTTCACCAACGTACTTTTAGTTTCTGGAGGTTTAGCTGCTGGATTAACTATGCTCTATAAGGCAAGTAAAATAAACTTAGCCACCACCATTAGCACTTCCATTGCATTTCCGCTTCTCTGGATTGGCTCAGCCATCGCTGGAATGTTTGCATTTGGTTCTTGTAAAGAAAGAGACCATGAAGATAGATTGAGAGATGTTACCTATTGCAATCCAATTTTTGCCTTCACTGTTTTGCCTGTGACTATGTTAATTGATACAACCGTTAATGCGGTCAAGGGTTGTTGTCAAGGCAAGGAATAAATTTGAATTTTCTGCGTCACACTCATCTAAAATGCTTATAGCCTTTGTCATGGCATAACAGTGTGGCGTTTTGGATGACAACACTCTCACCTTTCGTAACGATGCCAATTTCAGTAATATTATCTCTGTTAATATCATATGGCGATGTAAACAATAGTTGATAGTCATCCCCGCCTGTAATTGCTATCTCAAGGTATTTATGATCGAGCTCGATGATTTCTTTTACTGTTGACGAAAGTGGGACCTTATCAACATCAATGATCATACCAACCCTCGATTCCCGACATATGTGGTGGGCATCCTGCAGCAAGCCATCAGAGATGTCAAGACAAGCAGATGCTTTATCATGAGACAACAGATATCGACCCAATTCTATCTGTGGGTCAGGATATTTATAATTTTCTTGCAACACCGCAAAAGAGTTTAGAAATGGAACACTGTAGGTTAACAGCCCCAAAGCAGCGTTGCCTATTGTGTTGCTAACGTAAATTCGATCTCCCACCCGCGCATTTGATCGAGTTAAAACCTTGCCATTTTCAACCAATCCCAGCATCGTGATACTGATCATAGTTGCCCCTTGATGGGCTGTTGTATCACCGCCTAACAGTTTTAAATTATATTTATCATGCTCTTCTCTAAGGCCATTTGTGAAGCTATGCAACCAATCCGCAGAGGTGTTGTTCAGAACTAATCCTAGAAAGTAGCCGTATGGCTTTGCTCCCATTGCAGCAAGGTCAGATAGATTAACAAGGATGGCTTTTTTTGCAATGTCGCACGCCTCTGTGCCTGGTAAGAAATGTACTCCCTCAATAATTATATCCTTTGTGATGACGGTATTGCTTTGATAAACAAATCCATCATTCTTCAAAGCTCCTGGAATTGATAGGGGGGATAAACAACGCTCTATATATGCGAATTCATCCATTAACAAATTTAAAGAATCTTCCAGTATCAAACTTAAATGGAAGTATTCCATCATTTTTTGAGAAAGAGAATACTACCAACTGTGCTTTTCCCACCAAATGATCCTTTGGTATAAAACCTAAAATTTTCAAAAATCTGCTATCAGAGGAATTATTACGATTATCACCTAAGACAAAGAAATGATCTTTAGGGACTTTATATAGTTGTGTATTGTCAGTGCTACTGTCTGGAGCTTCATTTAAAATGTTATACTGCACTCCATTCTCTAGTGTTTCTTGGTATTGAGGTATTTTATTATTATGACCATCAATGAAATCTTCTACTTTGGTTCTTTTAGTAGCCTTGCCATTGATATATACAACTCCGTGCTTAATCTCTATTGAATCACCAGGAAGGCCAATTAGCCTTTTAACATAGTGAACACTTGTGTTGTTTGGATTCCGAAAAACAATTACATCACCGCGTTTTGGTTCCGTATAAAACACTCTACCTTCCTTACCTAATAGCGGCGCACCAAAAGGAAAAGAGTATCTACTAAAACCATAGGAGTATTTTGATACAAAAACGTAATCACCAATCATTAAAGTGCCCTTCATAGAACCTGAAGGAATATGAAAAGGCTCAAATAAGAAACTGCGAAAAACAACAGCTAGCAACAAAGCGTAAAACAAAGATTTGGCTAGGTTAAATAGAGTTTTCTTTTGAAATATTTTTTTTGACATCCACAAATATTTTATGACAATCTTATGAAAGAAAATTATATATCCATTGCCTTTTAAATGCAATCACAGTACCATTATTATTTCCATTTAGAATGTCACAATTAATAAAATTTTTATTACTTGTAGTTCTACTGAGCACCTATCATCATGGTGCTAACGCGAAAATGACAGTAGATATCACGCATGGTAATACTAAAAATATTTCTATTGCTTTTTCAAGCTCTAGTGACACTAACGAACAACAAAACATCATCACTAGAGAAATAATCAAAATAGTAAAAGCAGATTTAATACGTTCTGGATTATTTGAAATTAAGAATGACGTAAATATACAGTTGAATGATAAGGCAGAAATTATATTGAAGGATTTTGATTATGATCAAGCAATCTCATTGGTTACGATCAGCACTGATAATCTCGCAAATGATAACATTGAATTAAAATATCGCCTTTGGGACACTTCTAGAAAAGAACAGCTATTAGGTCAATCATTGAAAGCAAATAAGAAAACTTTACGACGCGTTGCACATATGATTGCTGATTCAATCTATACACGTATGACAGGCGAACAAGGCTATTTTGATAGTCGAATTATTTATATCTCTGAGTTTAAAAATACTAAAAAAATTGCTATTATGGATCAAGATGGCGCCAATCGGTATTATTTGACAAATGGCCACAATATCGTTTTGACACCACGTTTCTCCCCAGTTAGTCAGAGCATTGTCTATATGTCATATTCCGGCAAGGTTGGTACGGTATATATGCGCAATCTTGACAATGGTGATGAAACATTAATAGGTAATTTTCCTGGTGTTAGCGCCGCACCAAGATTTGCTCCTGATAGCAAATCAATTTTAATAGCAAGATCATTTAATGGCGCTACAGATATATATGAAGTTTCTTTGAAAGATCGCAAGAAAAGGAAATTAACATCAAAAACGGCAATTAATACATCTCCATCTTATTCTCCAGACCAGAAACGTATTGTCTTTGTTTCTGATAGAGAGGGCTCAGCCAAACTTTACATCATGACTGCAGAAGGCAGAAAACAACATAGAATCACATTCAATCAAGGTAGTTATACCACACCAGTGTGGTCACCACGAGGTGATTGGATTGCCTTTACAAAAATGCTTGAAGGTAAGTTTTATATTGGTGTCATAAAGTCAGATGGATCAGGAGAAAGATTATTAGCGACAGGACGTCTGGTAGAAAGCCCCACTTGGTCACCGAATGGTCGCGTTATCCTTTTTGCAAAGCAAATAAAATCTCCAAGTGGTTTCTATGAAGCGCGATTATATTCAATAGATTTAACCGGAGAAAATGAAAGGTTGATACATACAAGTACTAATGCCTCAGATCCGTCTTGGTCGCCTTTGTTATCACAAGCACTATGATGCAATCTCTGCAAAAAATGAGGATATAGGAATGAAATTAAATAAAATACGCCAACTTTTTCTGAGCTTCTTTGAAAAAAACAACCATACTATTATTCCCTCTGCCTCTTTGGTTCCACAGAACGATCCAACACTGATGTTCACCAATGCTGGCATGGTTCCATTCAAAGAATACTTTACTGGCAATAAAACTCCTGAGTTTAAATCTGCAACTTCCGCTCAAAAATGTGTAAGGGCAGGTGGGAAGCATAATGATTTAGATAATGTGGGCTATACAAATCGCCACCATACATTTTTTGAAATGTTAGGTAACTTTAGCTTTGGACAATATAGCAAAGAAGAAGCAATTCACTTCGCGTGGACATTCATTACCAAAGAATTGGCTTTATCAGCAGAAAGGTTATATGTCACCGTATACCACACTGATGATGAAGCAGCAGCTTTATGGCACAAGATAGCTAACTTACCAACTGAAAAAATCATCCGAATAAAAAGTAACGATAATTTTTGGAGCATGGGTGATACAGGACCATGTGGACCTTGCTCTGAAATCTTCTATGATCATGTCGGTGGTACACCAAAAGGTTTGCCAGGTTCTGCACAAGAAGATAGTGATCGTTTTGTTGAGATATGGAATTTAGTGTTCATGCAATACAATCGTGATTCTGATGGTACTCAGGTTCCGCTACCTCACATCGGTATAGATACAGGTATGGGGTTAGAGAGAATTGCTGCAGTTATGCAAGGGTTAGTAGATAATTATGATATTGATTTATTCCAAGAACTAATTAGCAAATCACATTCCTTATCTCACAATAATGACAATAAGGTTGCACATAAAATCATTACTGATCACTTGCGATCATCAGCGTTTCTTATTGCTGATGGGGTAATGCCAAGCAACCAAGGGCGAGGATATGTCTTACGTCGTATTATTCGTCGGGCTGTTCGTTATATCTATCAGCTTAATCATCACCAGCCATTATTATGTGAATTATTCCCTACCTTGTTAGAAAATATGGGAACAGATTACCCAGAATTATCACGCGCAAAAGACAATATTATTCACACCTTAAGAATTGAAGAGGAAAGCTTTTTTAATACACTGGAGAGTGGTCTAACAATCATACAAAAGATGGTTGAGCAAAAAGGTGATACATTATCCGGCGCCGATGCTTTCAAGCTATATGATACCTATGGATTTCCTCTAGACATCACAATAGATTTGTTGAAGGAGAAAAACATGAAAGTTGATGTTGTTGGCTTTCAGCGGGAGATGCAAAAACAAAAAGAACGGGCGAAAGCTGCTTGGGTTGGATCAGGAGAGCGGGGCGTAGATAAGTTATGGTATCAAGTACTAGAGCGAGTTCAGAAAACAGAATTTATAGAAAAAAATCATAACCTATGTGAAATTGCAGCTATTGTGCAGGACAATCAAATCCTTGATGGAGAGCACTATACCAATATAAAAGCCGGAGATAAAATATCAGTAGTACTATATCAAACGCCTTTTTATGCTGAATCCGGTGGACAAATTGGTGATAGAGGTGCATTGATTATGGAAGGAGTAGGAACTTTGGAAGTACTTGATACCAAGAAGATTTTAAATAGCCTTCACGTGCATTTCTGTCAATTGCAGTCCGGATCACTATCAGAGGATCATAGCGTGGTGATAGCATCATTTGATGAACCACGCAGGAAACAACTACGTGCTGCTCATTCTGCAACTCACCTTTTACACTTTGAACTAAGACAAAGATTAGGCAAGCACATAACACAAAAAGGATCCTTGGTTGCTGAGGAGAGATTACGCTTTGATTTCAATCATCATCAAGCTTTAACCGGAGATGAGCTACAGGATATAGAGCGAGAAGTAAATTCTTTGATATGGAAAAACGCTCCGGTTACAATCAGTACAATGCCTAAGGAGCAAGCAATGGAAACAGGTGCTATGGCTTTATTTGGGGAAAAATATGAAGATGCTGTCAGAGTGGTAAAGATGGGGGATTCAATCGAACTATGTGGTGGCAGCCATGTTGCTATGACGGGAGAGATTTCTCTATTCAAAATAACCAAAGAAAGCTCAATTGGTTCAGGCGTTCGTCGTATCGAAGCCTTGGTTCGGGGGAAAGCTTATCAATATTGTTGCGATACAGAAAATGAGCGCATTTCGAACATCGCCAATCATAAGAAGCAAATAAAGGATGAAGCAAAACTCCATAAAAAACAAATAGGTAGCTTATATAAAAGGATAATAGACGACGTGACAGCGACCGTTGACGAGAATAATAACATCAAGGTCATAATTAAAATAATAAACGATATCCCTGTGCAAGCCGGACGCGAAGTGACAATGAGTTGCATCAAAGAAAAAAAATGCCTGGCAATGTTCTGCTTCGTGAACAATCAACAGGCCTCCTGTATCCTAGCAGTCAATAAAGATCTGAATATTAATGCCGTGGAGCTCTTAAAAAGCCTTGATGGTATGAGCGAGAATTCATATGGAAATAAAGACGTTGCGCAATTGCAGACTGAAAAAAAACTTTTAGATACCATCATCAAAAAACTTTTGGAAAAGATAACGTAAACATTATCTCGAAAAATTGCATTTCTTATCACAACACTATACAATTATCGACACTATGAAATCAGATTTTCTAACTATTGCCGACCAACGTGGCTACCTATATCAGTGCACAAATTTAGAGGGCTTGGACAAACTCCTACAAGAGGAGAAAGTCACTGCATATATAGGCTTTGATTGCACGGCTTCAAGTTTACATGTAGGGAGTTTAGTGCAGATCATGATGCTAAGACTCCTGCAAAAAACTGGCAATAAAATCATCGTCTTATTAGGAGGTGGTACTACTAAAATCGGCGATCCATCCGGCAAAGACAAGAGTCGCGTCATGTTGAATGCCGATCAGATTGCAGAAAATAAAGCCGGTATAAAACAAGTTTTAGAAAAATTCATCAATTTCCAAGACGACAATGCGATCATTGTTGATAATGATCTATGGCTACGGGATATAAAATACATTGAGTTTTTGCGTGACATCGGCAAACATTTTTCCATCAACCGCATGTTGGACTTTGAAGGCGTCAAATCGCGCTTAGAACGCGAACAGAATTTGAGCTTTTTAGAATTTAATTACATGTTATTGCAAGCCTATGATTTCGTTGAATTACATAAACGTCATGGCTGTCGCTTGGAGCTGGGTGGTTCTGATCAATGGGGTAACATTGTTAGCGGAATTGAACTAGGTAGGAAATTAAACCATCCAGAACTTTATGGTCTGACGAGCCAATTAATCACTACTGTCGATGGCGTTAAAATGGGAAAAACAGCAGGCAAGGCCATTTGGCTAAGCGCTGAGCGTTTTTCTCCATATGATTATTGGCAGTACTTTCGTAACGTGGATGATCGTGATGTTGGGAGATTTTTACGACTCTTTACTGATTTGCCATTAACAGAAATTACCGAACTAGAAGAGTTATCGGGTAATGATATCAATGAAGCAAAGAAAGTCCTTGCGACCAAAGCAACAGAGATTTGTCATGGTAGCGATGAAGCACAACAATGCGTTACTGCTGCCACAGCTGAATTTGAGAAACAGGATAGCTCTTTACTCCCAGTCTTCACGATCAAAGCAGAGCAGATAACTATTGCTAAGCTGTTGAATGAAATAAATTTTAGTGACTCAAATAGCGCAAGTAAAAGACTGATTTCTGCCAATAGCGTGCGGATCAATGATATCGTAATTACAGATCCAAATCATATTATCCATACGCAAGATGGCAAAATAAAATTGTCAGTAGGCAAAAAACGCTGCTGTGTCTATCTGGATTAAAAATCGTAGATTGATTTGTAAAAATTTTCATCTTTCCTTTGCACAGATATGCGAGCAATGTCTGCATGCAAAAATCAGATTTTATGGGTTAACGAGAAGGAGAAGAGGGCTTATTTCCCATGTTCTCTTGTTGCATGGAAGTGTCATTGCCTTGTTCATTGCCTTGTTTTTTAACTTGCTCATCTTGTTTACTTGTAGTCTCTTTGAAGCCGCTGACAACATTGTTAGGGATGTTAACGATAGTCTCACCTATTTTATAAGATATCGCTTCCACCTTACTATCGAATGAATCAACCAGTCTTTCTTTAATGCTCTTGTCTTGATCATGATTTTTGTCTTGGGAATCTTGAGATTTTTCATCAGTGTTTTGGTGTACAGTGTTATCAACATCTTTTGATGTTTCTGTCTGTTGCTCATGATGTTTCTCTACACTCCTATTCAAGGATTTACATATCACAAAACATATAGCAATCGCACATATTGCAACAAGCACTCCTACACCAGTAAATGATAGCAGGGCGCAAGTTACCGTAATTGCTGTCATGGCTATCACTAGCCCTTTGGTAACTTTCATTTTTTTGTCATATTCAGTATCATCCTGCATTTTTGTGGGCGTATCTTTTGTGTCATTCTCTTGAGAAGCATCCTGCTCAACTTCTTCTTCCTTTCCTTTCACATTCTCTTCTTGTGTAACGTTTACTCTTTCTTGCTCACTCATCTCATTGGTTGCATCTTGACGTAAAGGCTCTGCATTTTCTTTAGCTTTGTCTTGATTTCTTCGAGAATGGTATAGCTTGTTAATGCCTTTAATGGCATTGGATATTCCCTTTCCAACTGCCTGAATTGCTTTGAACATTTCTATCTCCGTATTACATCTTCATATATATGAAGCAGTATGTTAAAAAATCAATTATACTACTTAAATAATTAAAATTGTCTCTATTATTCCTAATGTTGCAGAAATGTTACAACTCTTACAAGCCATAACATGCTATAATCACTTGACTCAGGCGCTTTCTTTATGTAAATTAAAATAATCATGACTCCTTCGTCTAGCGGTTAGGACATCACCCTTTCACGGTGGTAACACGGGTTCGAGTCCCGTAGGAGTCACCATCAATAATCCACTTGCAATAAATACAATCCGTAAGGAGGAGCAGTTACGCCAGCACTTCTTCTATCTTGCGCTGCTAATATTTTTTTGATATCAACCTCTTTACCTTCACCTATTTCCTTTAAAGTACCAACAATAATGCGCACTTGGTTATGTAAAAATGAAGGAGCTGATACATATATATCTATGGCAGTATTATTCTGTATGATCTCTAACTTATCAATTGTCCGTATAGGGCTTTGCGCTTGGCATTCAGTGGATCGGAAGCTATTGAAGTTATGCCTCCCGATAAGATAATTAGCAGCAAGGCGCATTTTCTGAACATCTAGCTTTTTGAATAGGGTCCAGGCACGAAACCTATCGATTGTCGGAGGTGCGTTCCGGTTAATAATGCGATATTGGTAGTGTCTTCTAATTGCTAAGAATCTAGCCTGGAAGCTATCATCAACTATCTCTACTTTTATGATACTGATTGGTAAAAGCTTTAAGTAAAAATTAATAGCACTTTGTACTTGATAACAAGTGAAGATTTTATTGACGCTGAAATGTGCGACTTGTCCTAAGGCATGTACACCTGCATCAGTGCGACTACTGCCATATAATGTTATTTTTTCTTGTGAGAATTGGTATATTGCAGTTTCAATGGATTGTTGTACTGAATTATCCTTATCTTGCCTTTGCCAACCTATAAAACAGGTGCCTTCGTATTCAATAATGATTTTATATTTCATAGTAAATAGCCTCATTTCCCACTTAATTTAATGTTTAAGTTGACAAAAAAGCAAAAAAATGACATTTATGGTTGATAATGAAATAATATATTTCTATGTCCTTTGCATTACTCTCAATAATATCAGTTATTTTAGCATTCCTTATCCCAAGTGAAATGCAAGCTATCGAATTACATGAACATTTTGATGCCATTGTTTCTGGAATGGAAAATATCTTAAACAGAATTCTGTTTGTTGAAATCTTTCATATTCCAATGATCGTTTTATTGTTAATGTCAAGTGCCATATTTTGTACAGTAAAGTTTCGTTTCGTCAATATTAGACTGTTCGGACATGCTATTGCTATTCTATCTGGTAAATATAAGTCTGAGGGTAGTAGTGGTGATATAAATCACTTTCAAGCATTTGCAACTGCAGTGGCTGGAACCATTGGCTTGGGTACGGTAGCTGGAGTAGCTGTAGCCGTTGCTATTGGTGGTCCTGGCGCTGTTATGTGGATGATGGTGGCTGGGTTCCTTGGGATGTCTAGTAAATTCACTGAGGTGACATTAGGTTTTAAATATCGCTCTGAAGATAATCAACATCATAAGTTTGGTGGACCATTTCAATATATAAACAGAGGTTTGGCGGAATTAGGTCATATAAAGCTAGGAAAATTCCTATCATTTTCATATGCTGTGCTATTGATTCTAGCGGCTTTTCTTGCCAGTATTCCTTTTCAAGCCAATCAAACAATTTCTATCATCAAAGGTTATAATGGGTGGGTTGATAACCATATATGGGTTTTTGCTTTAATATTAACTGCACTGAATGGTTTAGTGCTTCTTGGTGGAATTAAAAGAATTGCCCAAGTTGCTTCAAAGTTAGTGCCAGCAATGGCATTTATTTACATCTCAAGTTGTTTAGTGATCATTTTATATCATTATGATCAAATAGGTCATGCCTTTTCTGTTATGGTTTCGGGAATGTTTTATGGCACATCAGCGTTAGGTGGATTTATGGGCGCTTTTGTTGCCGGTGTAAGAAGGGCGGTATTTGCAAATGAAGCTGGTATTGGTACCGCTCCTATCGCTCATGCTGCAACTAAGGACAACCATGCAGTGCGGGCAGGTTTGGTTGCCATGTTAGAGCCCTGCATTGATACTATGGTGATTTGTTTCTTAACGGGCTTGGTTATTACTATCACTGGGGTTTACATAACAGATGCTTCACAAGAGGGTATTTTATTAACACGTGAAGCCTTCTTTACAGTAGCTGATTGGTTCCCAATACTTCTAACAATTAGCGTACCTTTCTTTGCCTTTTCTACGATGATAGCTTTTTCTTATTATTGTGAAATGGGCTGGTTGTATTTATTTAAAAGTAATCATAGTGTTATCTATTGCCGAATGTTGACTTTGACAGTCCTTTTCTTAAGTGCCATTTCTGATAACTTTATGAATATTGCCAAGTTAGGTGATATGCTATTTATGTGCTTAGCAGTTCCTAATGTCATTGCTATGTATTTATTGAGCAACAATGTTAAAAGTGAACTTATCGCTTATCAGAAGCAGATCAAAAAATAATATCAGGGTAATAAAAATACGTCTACTGTTTTCTAATCGCTTCGTATATTGTCAATTTTACAAGTTTATAGAATGATGATAGGTTGCTGAAATGCAATGTTTTCCAAACACATGGTTGAAATTTCTCTGGTATTTCATTAGGCAACAGCCCATTTCTTTTACCTTACTGTTATTAGCTCCCTGCACTCTAATTGTTGAAAATACTATCTTACCCTACGCTTTTAAGTTGATAGTCGATGCAATTGTTGATAGCGATGGTAATCGTCTTTCTTTTGATATCAGTTTTGCTTTATGGTTAGGAGGAGGTTCATTCTTGTTGTTGTGTACCGTCATGCATCTACAACATTGGCTGCAGGTTTATGCCTTTCCAAAATTCAAGGCCAACATACGTATATCAGTATTAGAATTTACCATGCAGCATTCTTATCAATACTTCTATAATAATCTGGCTGGCGATCTTGGTAATAAAATCAATGACTTACAACGTTACACCATGTATATCCTGGAGACCATACGCTGGAGTATTACTCCGGTTGTAGCAACTGTCATGTTTGCCACGATCATGATCAACATGATCCAACCAATTTTCGCATTGATTTTATTTGTATGGATTGCACTCCACATATCCTATATTTTATTATTAGCACCATATGTCAATAGAACAGCGGCTCATAATGCTGAGGACGATAGCCAGATCAACGGTAGTATCATTGATATGTTTAATAATATCATGTCTGTCAAGCTGTTTGCTAATCGTCGTTACAATTTGGGATTTGTGAACAACAAGCAACAACAGGAGATGCGTAGTCACGCTAGGCTTATTAACAAGATGCGCATATTCAATTTCAGCATGGATGTTTTTATTATCACCATGTTTATTATTACTACCTATCTTTTAGTTACATACTGGCAACAAAATCAAATCACTGCTGGCGATTTCACCTTTATTTTTCAAGTTTTTATGATCATGGTGGAAAGAATGTGGGCTTTGAGTAGCAGGTTAATTGATCTCTTCAAAAATATTGGCACCGTGCAACAGGCTATTAAATTGATTAATCGGCCTTATGATCTGGTGGATGCAAAAGATGCAAAGCTTTTATTAGTGGCAAATGGACAGATTGCTTTTGATGGGGTTAGCTTTGCTTATTATCAGGGTCAGAATATTTTTACCGAGCAAAGCCTCAACATAGAACCAGGCACTAAGGTTGGTTTGGTTGGTTTTTCTGGCAGTGGCAAAACAACTTTTATCAACCTAATATTACGTTTTTTCGATATTAATTCTGGAAAAATCACAATTGATGGACAAGACATCTCCCAAGTCACTCAAGATTCGCTACACAATAGTATTGTTGTGATTCCACAAGATACAATGCTTTTTCATTGTAGTCTCATGGATAATATACGTTATGGTAATGTGCAGGCCAGTGATGAAGAAGTAATCGCTGCTGCTAGAAAAGCACACTGCCATGAGTTTATTACAACTCTGCCAGCAGGATATGATTCGTTGGTAGGAGAGCGTGGAGTTAAGTTGTCTGGAGGACAGCGACAACGTATTGCTATTGCCAGGGCTATACTGAAAGATGCACCAATCTTAATCATGGATGAAGCCACTTCGGCCTTAGATTCAGTGACTGAAAAACATATTTATCATAGCATGGATGAATTGATGCATGGCAAGACTGCAATTATCATTGCGCACCGCTTGTCTACCTTAGCTAATATGGATAGGATTTTAGTATTTAATGAAGGATCAATTATTGAAGATGGTAATCATGAAGAGTTACTACTAAAAGTAGGTTACTATGCAAAAATGTGGAGGATGCAGATGCATGGGTTTTTGCCAGAAATTCCCAGCCAATCATCTGTGTATTAAAGAGTGATGCTATATTGAGAAATCTATCATCTTGCAGTCAAGAGGCCTTGTTACTGGCTAGAAATAAAAATTTACATTTTTATAGCACATTGGGTGCTGCATAATATCAGTAGACAACTATTTTATCTAGTTATAATATGGCTCATATAATTGAACTACTTAGGGTAAAAAGTGTCATTAACATGTAAAAAATGGCCAAATGCTTGCAATTGCATTGCATAAAATTACTATGCAGGAGAACAAGGAAGCTTGCAAGATCATATCAACTGCAAGTTTGCGTGCTTTTCGAGATAATACCGTACAAGCGACTGTCAAAGCGCAGGCAGCAACAGTAAGAGATAATAAAATATATAACTCACTACTTTCTTCAGTGCAATATTTCATAGATAAAACATAAAATCTCCAACTAAATAAAGTGATAGCATTATAAACTGGAAACGGAAATAATTTTCAATGCTTGATCTCCAAGTGAAACTTTATATTTATTCTTCTAGGTGAGTAAACTTCTGGTATAAATCAGATTGTGTAATTCTTATTTAGCAATGCTATTACTATAGACGGTTTCATGGTAATCTCTTTGAAATATCCATTAAATTACTAAAAATTAGTATATTTTCGTTTATATAAAAAAAATGCTGCATAATCCTAATGCTAAATGAGTTTTGTTAATAAATAATAAAGGTATTTACCTTAAAAGAGTATTTAACAATTATGAATATTAATTTAGTGTTGTATATTTTACTTTATTTATATAATAAGTTGTATTATAAAGAGATTAGCAACATAATATGCCTGTTAGAATTTACTGTGAGGGTTTAGTTCTTGAACTAAATGACAATAATGTTATACAGATATTTTATATTTGTTTTTTTAAGATTTGGGTTTGTGTTTTTTTTCGCAAATGATTTTATAATTAAGATTTAGGAGTGTGTCTATGCGTATACTAGTAGTTGAAGATGATGAACAAATAGCGGGTGTAGTACAAGATATTATACATTCTGTCGGATATATATGTGATGTTGCATATTCTGGCAATGATGGACTTGAAATAGTTAAGTCAAGTAAGGATGGTTATACCTATGATGCCATTATCTTGGACAGGTGTCTGCCAGATATAGATGGGTTGGATGATTTCATCCCACGTTTAAGGTGTAGAAAATGCAAATGCCCTGTTATTTTTCTATCAGCTCTTTCGGCTGTAGAACACAAGGTCAAAGCATTAGAATTTGGAGCGGATGACTATATTGTTAAACCGTTTAACAAGCATGAATTCTTGTCAAGAATTCGGGCTGTTGTTAGAAGGACTCGTGGTCATACTTCTTCAATATTTGAAATCGGCAACTTGATTTTGGACTTCCACAAACAAATATGTAAAATTAAAGGCAAAACTGTAGCAGTGCCTTTAACTAACAAAGAATATAGCATGCTTGAATTGCTATGTTTGCACGGTCCAGGTGCTATTGTTTCCAAGGAAAAGTTCATTAATCACTTGTATTCCAATAATGAACCATCGGATCCTAAGATCATAGACGTATTTATGTGTAAACTACGCTCTAAGCTCTCTGATTCCAACAAAGGCATCAACTATATTGAAACTGTGTGGGGAAGAGGATACACATTAAACGAAAATGTTGCAGTAATACCAGCTGAAGATAACTTCTTGACTGAGGATGAAGAGCAGCCTGCAGACGCTAGTTAGAGTTTTTTTACTAAGGTTGCTGTTGATGTTAAAAATTGTAGTCTGTATCAATTAATTGATGCAGACTATAAAAATATCGCTATAATATTCATATTAACACACTTGTAGCCTATGATGATTCGTAAGGTGAGTCTTACCTTGCTATATTTGTTTTTCTTATTAATATCTTTAGCTTTTTTATATTATAAAAATGTTAGTGAGAGTAGCTTATATGACATTTACGTAGATAATTTAATATCAAGTAACTTTCGCAAGGCTTTTCCTGAATTAAACATTGTTATTGGAAAGACACAGGTACTAAAAGATACTGATGGTTACGCAATTACTCTCTATGGTACTCTCATAAGAAACAATTCTGAGGAGGTGGTAGGTAAGATACCTAAAATTTATGCTCATGTTTCTTTAAAATCATTTTTTTCAAAATCTGTTATAAAATCTTTATATATTGAAAGTCCGCAACTACTTTCCTGGTCTCAGCATGGCTCTTTTAGTACGTTTGATTTCTATAGCATCATTGGCAATCTTGCAGAGAATGTCGAAAGCATGGAAATCAATGACTTTGCCCTTGCGCAAGATATCAAAATACAATCAATACATTTTTCTTCTGCTGGTGAAGATGGTAAAAATAAAATCAATATACATATCAAAAAAGATGATAATTCATCTATACAAGCCGAGGTAAAAGTATCATCCAACACGATTATTTCATTATATTTTTCCAATCTTGATTTGTCTTTTTCAAAGATGATACCAAAGGAATACCAAGATATTACCTTAAGTGGTTACTCTACTATTGCTTTAGATAAGTTAATGCGTGTCAAAAGTGGTAATGTAGTCATCAACAATGTTTCTGGGCCTTTCAAATCAGGTTATGGCAAACTTGTAATTAATCCTCAAGCAGTAAAAATAGAAAATCTCACCCTTGGTATAGACGAAAGTGATGTATTGATTTCTGGGGAGTATAACTACGTGAAAAACTCTGTCAATCTTGATATAAAAAGTCAGTCAATGCAAGCATCAACAGCATTTAATATTTGGCCGCGTTCATTGAAGGAGAAAGCACGCCTCTGGTGCGAAGAGCATATTATAGGGGGCATGCTGATCGAGCCTGCTTTGCATGTTGAAGGTATCATCAGTCAAAACCATCACTCTTCCTTCGATTCTTACTTTACAGATGGAAGTTTTATTACTGATGAAATTTTTGCTCCACTTACTTCTTCCAATGGTCGTTTATCAATACAAGACAATGAATTATTTGTTCATGTAAATCGTGCGTTGATTGATGAAATCACTGTTGTGGATGCTATAATAAAACAAGAAGATATGAAGTCTCCGAATTCACCATTATATATATATGGCTCAACTGAGAGTGAGACGAAGGCTCTTTACCCATTGATTGAAGATGGCAAGAGTTTGGATTTTCTTGCCAATATAAATGGTATAGCTCACTCAGATTTCTCTTTTGTAGTGCTTGATGATGTGATCGAGAACTATTTTAATGTGGCATTGTACAAATCATATAGTGATTCTTTTTTGGATATGCTTCAATTAAGTGATGGAAATGCTGAATTGAATGTTAATAATGATTGCTGGGAACTATATGGAGACATGCATGTCGAAAATCATGCTGTTAACATTCTTGCTCATGGCCACCGTAAAGAAGCAAAAGTACATTTGGATGGTGAGTTCTCCGCAAGTGTGGCTGTTAAGTTCAATATATTGAAGGATCAAGAGATTGCCGGCAAGTTAGTGGGTGATGTCAATATTACACATATTAACAACTATAACTACATCGATGGCAGATTCGATCTTTCTAACTCTGTAATTAACTTACATAACATTGAGTGGTATACTGACATTGGAGAGCAAAATTATTTAGATTTTTATGCAATAAATCAAGGGAATCTATATATAATTCCAGAATTCAGAATCAGTGGCAAGGGCGTGCAGATAGACGGCATGACTGAAGTTAAAGATAATAAACTTGCAAAATTAATCTTGCCTAATATAAAAATCGGTAATAATAAAATAGAATCTATTTATAGCAAAGAAAACAAACGAGAAAAATTACTGTTGAAAGCTGACCAACTATCATTGGATACCATGGATAATAATGGTTTCAGCCCGTCAGACACAAAGCTTGAAGTTAAAGCTTCAATTGGTAACGCTACACTTAAAAACGATATCTCAATTTTTGATCTGCAAATCAAAATAAACCCAAATTACATAGATAGTTATATCTACGGTGAATTTGCAAGCAATCAATCATTTTTCATCAAGAACACAAAAGATGAATTGTTGATATGGTCAGATGACGCAGGGTCATTTTTGAGTGGGCTAGGCATTAATAGCAGTGTTGATAGAGGCTCTATGCTCATACAGTATAATCATAAGAACAAGTATGGAAATTTTCTTGTCAAGAATTTCTATTTGGTAGAAACCCCAGTTTTGGCAAAGATATTATCGCTGGTCTCTTTGCAAGGTATTGTTGATACACTCAACAATGAAGGCATTTATTTTAATCAATTAAATGCACCATTTGTATATAACAACAATATAATCAGTTTCAATGAATCCTGGTTAGAGGGTTTATCCTTGGGTATAAGTTTTGAAGGACAAGTAGATATTACAAGCAGAAAAGTCAACATGAAAGGTCATGTTGTGCCAATTTACTATCTTAATAAGATGATATGGCAAATCCCATTGTTTGGTCCTCTCCTCACTGGTGGTAAGGGTCGAGGCATTATATCAATTGATTACAATCTTGAAACTGATGAAGATGGCGAGAATCAAATATCGGTCAATATGATGTCAATCCTAACCCCTAAATTAATACAGAGAGTATTGGAAATTCTGTAATCTGCTTGAAAAACCTTACTATACTCTAAGATGTCATGCTTTCTATCCAACTATCTAAACACTCTTGTGACAAAGCACCAAGTTTACTATCGATAATCTCTCCTTCTTTTACAAAAAATAAAGCAGGTACTGCATTAACATTATATTCCTTAGCTATATCTCTGCTGTCCGATATATCTATTTTAATAAACTCTAGGTCACCATTATGGCAATTGGCATAATCCTCAAAAATTGGTGCGAATCTTGCACAGTGTCCACACGATTTTAGTGTGAAATCTATTATCACTGAATCATGCTCTGCCAATATCTCATTAAGGTGGTCTATATTTTCAATTGTATCAATCATCTTTGTTATTATAAAATATAACATTCTATATTTAACATACTAAAATATCATTGCAACACTGTGTATGTTTCTTTAATGCTGTCTTAATGAATGAGATTACCACGCAGAAAATCTGCAATTTTTATAGCTTTTTTCCCTGCCACCTGTAATATCTCTGGTATTAATATACCATTCCCGCATGCAATGTGTAGTTGCTCGTTGATTATGCTTCCTGGTGTACTATTGTGTTCTTCAGAGCTATATCTTGCCTGCAAAATTTTTATCCTTTTATCATTTAGAATATAATCCACCGCAAGCGACGCTTTAATTCTACGACAAATATTGATTGCGCTATCATCCCAGTTTACTGGCTCTTTTTTGATTTTATGCGCGTATGACAAACCTTCTGTACTTTGAGGTATTGGTGTTATTGCACCTAGGTTATCTATTGTCTCAAGAAGTAACTCGGCGCCTATTATTGAGAGTTTATCATGTAAGATTTGATAACTATCACTTTCTTGTACTGTGACTTTCTTCATAGACAGGATATCACCTGCATCTAGTTCTTCAGTCATCTCCATTATACAAACAGCGGTTTCTTTATCACCTGCCAAAATAGTGTGCTGTATGGGGGCAGCGCCTCTCCAGCGTGGTAGCCATGAAGGGTGAATATTGATACATCCATGTGTAGCACTATCTAAAACAGATCTGGGAAGCAACAAACCATAAGCTGCAACAACTATCAGATCAGCTTCATGTTTTATAACATCATGCTTCAATGATACTGGTGTTAATACAGGAGTATCATAACTATCAGCGAGTATATTTATTGGAGTTTTTTGTATCTTCTTACCACGACCACTAGGACGTGGCTCTTTAGTGTAAATACAAGTTACATCATATTTGTCAGAGTCTAATAATAACTGCAGAGCTGGTACAGCAAAAGCAGGAGAGCCCATAAAAATTATCTTCATATATACCGGTGGGGCTGGCAGGACTTGAACCTGCGACACCCTCGTTATGAGCGAGATGCTCTAACCACCTGAGCTACAGCCCCTTCAAAATAAAGTAAATTTATATTAGTCGAAGTCTCAAGATTATTCAATATTTTATCGCAAAAAATACTGCATTTTAATGCATTTGGCTCTATTGCGTTAAAAGTATCACTAGCAATATTAGCCTTTTGCCTGTACAAAGTCTTGATTCTGTAATTTTTGTAGGTTATAAGACAAACATTATTCAGTCTGGAGAGCAGTAGTCAATGGTAGAAAAAATTATTACATTACAAAAAGGAGATACAATCGATATTGTTGCACCATCGTGCAAAGGAAGCCCGATCGATGGAATTGCTGAATATGTTGAAAGTATTGGTTTGAAACCTCGTATTGCACATGACATCTATTCAGATGATGATATTTTCTATGCAAATACCAATGAATATCGAGCGCAAGCCTTTAAGAAAGCATTACTTGCTGAGGACAGCAAAGCCATTTGGTGTATCAGAGGTGGCAAAGGAGCAATTGAGATTATCCCTTACCTTGAAGGAAAGGTTAAAGGCTTTGATGGTCTTCCCGACTCTCTACCCAATCAAAAACTCTTGATTGGTTTCAGCGACATCACTGCATTACACCTCTATCTACAATATAAATATGGCTTCCCGACGATACATGCACCGATGTTAGAGCAAATGACACTGACAGAAATTAGCGACAAATCAATAGAAGAAATTATCAATTTGGCCTTCGGCAACACGAATCAGTTAAGTTATCAAATGACTCCTATTGGTCCAAATCATAATAGCTCAGAAAATATCAAAGGGACTCTTATCGGCGGGAATCTATCTTTAGCAGCAGCTGGCACTGCCACTGCTTGGCAGATGGACACTAAAGATAAGATTGTCTTTCTAGAAGATGTCAATGGCGCTCCCTATCAGGTTGAAAGGTATTTAGATAGCTTATTGCAAGCCCATGTATTTGACGAGGCTAAAGCAGTGATATTATGTGATTTCATCAAAATGCCAGAGGAAGAATTAATTCCAGAGGTACGTGAACGCTTTGCTGCAAAAATAGATATACCAGTCTTTCACCTGGAAGGAGTTGGTCATGATGAAGTAAATCACCCCATGATATATGGAATAGAGTATAACATCAGCGATTCATACCTTACAACTTCCTTGCTGTGATTGTTTTACAGTGATATATTATACCCTGCTAAATTTTTATACATGAGAATGTCACACAATATTATTATACATAAGCAAGAAGACTTTATTGGGATGAGAAAAGCTGGCAAGCTAGCAGCAGAAACTTTAGATTTTATTTCCCCTCACGTTAAAGCAGAAATAACCACCAATGAATTAAATGATTTGTGTCATGATTTTATTATCAAGGCAGGAGCTATCCCGGCTCCTTTAAATTACAAGGGATACCCTAAATCAATATGCACATCTAAAAATCATGTCATCTGCCATGGCATTCCAAATGATAAGCCTCTCAAAAATGGTGATATTGTAAATATTGATGTCACAGTAATATTAGATGGTTGGCATGGTGATACCAGCAGAATGTTTTTTGTAGGGGAACCATCAATAAAAGCAGCACGACTATGCAAGGCAACCTATGAAGCACTCATGCTTGCTATAGAGCAGATCAAACCAGGGAGTATGTTAAATGATATTGGAAAAACTATCCAGAAACACATAGATCAATATGGCTATTCAATTGTCAGAGACTACTGTGGCCATGGACTAGGAAAAGTTTTCCATACTGAACCTAATGTTGTGCACTACAGTACTGATGAAGATGATGTTGTATTAGAAGAAGGAATGTTTTTCACTATCGAACCAATGATTAATGCCGGCAAGTATCATACAGTGTTAAATAAACATGATGGTTGGACTGTTACTACGAAGGACATGTCATTATCAGCTCAGTTTGAACATTCAATTGGTATAACCGCTAACGGAGTTGAAATATTCACAGTCTCACCACAAGGACTTCACTTCCCTATACAGGAGGCAATTCCTTGTTTCTCTTAACAGCAAGGCTTAATACGCTACCTAGACTAAAGTTACTACTGGAAGGCGGAAGAAGATGTTGCTCGCACTCTTCTTTCGCCTCTTTCACAGTTTGATCTCCCATGTAATAACCACAAGCAGTGCACATACATACAAACAGCACACCTACTGATGCAGCTATAAAAGCATTTTGCATCTTAGCAAACATTTTGTTTAATGTATCATGAATGATTAGCAGCGCACCAAATAAGAAAAGTGAACCTATAGCAAATCCGCAAAGAGCTCCGAATGCTTTATAAGTCATCACAGGATCAGTATTATCTTTTACTTCATGAATTTCACTTGAGTATTTAGCCTCTTTCCTCTTAAGAAACTGGATTATTTTTTGGTTAGGAACCAGATCAAGTACTGTTTTACCTGTATCATTCATATGATTAATCAGTGCTTTTCTTTCTGTTTTTTCAGAGTATTCTTTTATTTTCTTATATACTGCCTTTAGTATCTCTAGATTAGGTGTATTGACCGCTGCATGCAATACCGTACTACTTTGATTGTCTACTGCAAAGAATATTGCCTTCTTGGTATTATCGTCGCACTCAGCTTTTTCAATTAAGTCTAACACACACTCTATAGCTTTTCCACGCCCACTAGAAAGCGCTACGAACAGGAGGTTTTCTCCGTTTTTATTGCTAATAGTATGAACCTTTTTTGTTACAGAAAATAGCTTGGAAACTACTTCATTTGATTTTCCGGAAGTAACTGCATGAAAAAGAGGTGTGTTACCATCGTTATTCTGCATATTAGGATCGGCACCATACTCTAATAATTTTTCAACAACTTTGATATGACCAGCCAAAGCAGCAGCATGTAAAGCAGTATTGCCACTTTCATCTGCTGATGTATGATCTGCTCCATTTATTGAAAGCCTACCCACCACCTCATACTTACCGTGTGTAGATGCTAAAAATAAAGCTGTTTGATCATTCTCATTTTTCATGTTAATGAACGCTTGAGAGTTGTCACACCCTACACAAACTACTAATGCATCAATATTACTAATATAACCACCTAATACTGCAATGTGCAAAGCAGTATTGCCTGTTGTGTCTACCGCATTTATTTTAGTGCTCTTCAACAGAAGGTTAATAATCTCATGATTGTTTTCTGTTAATGCGGCAACATGTAATGCTGTATAACCATTCTTCGCTTTGATATAAATATCAGCAGCGTTTTTATCTCCCAATAACGCTTCCACAGCTTTTTTATTCTTGTGTGACGCAGCAATTTGCAAAGCAGTATATTGATCCTTATTGAGCTGGTTGATATTTGCACCATTTGCCAATAAATCATTAATGAGAGCTACACTATTATAGTGAGCAGCAATATGTAGAGCAGAGTTACCACTAGCATTTATAGCATCAACTTTAATTCCTTTGCCTTTAACTAATTCTTCAACACCAACACACGAACCACATTGTGCCATGATGTGCAAAATTGTATTGCCTGATGTATTTGTTGTGTTCCATTCTATCTCCAGACCATCCTTTTCTAGTAAATGTTGCACTATTTTCGGATTTTCATTTTGTATAAGATTAGCTATATTTTCTTGGCCATTAGAAAAAACTTCAAAATCACAATAATCACATGATAACAGCGCTTTAAATAATTGTGCGTATTTGTCATTTTTAGAATTAGTAATTATATACTTGATCTGCTTCTTTAAAAAATCTCTAACCACACTGTAATTACTATCCTCACCTTCCTCTTGCTCTGTACTTGCACCTGAAAACAAATGCTTAAAGGTAGAGAAAAATTCCGACAGCAAATCGTAATCTTTTTGATCTCCTTCGTGATTTAAGGCATGGTACGCTGCTAGTACTTTATTAACAAATTGCTTCTTACTTTCTTCATCAGGTATAAAGTCTATTAATGAATTGACAGTTGTTATTTTGTTAGATGTATCTTTTGATAAACAAGCATCTAAATATTGTTTGGCTGTGTAATGATTATTTTTATGCTGAGTTACGTAATCAACGAGTGGCTTTAATATTTCTTGTGCTGAATCTTTCTCAGAAGAGCCTTCTGAAAATATCGAAGATGTAGGTATAAATTTTGAGAAAGGTTTGACTGCATTTGATTTCTTGCGACGACTTTGCTGTCCAAATGAAAATTTCCTTTTATTAAGTGGAGTCTTTGGACTCTGGGTCTTTGTAGTACTTGGCACAATATATATTTGCAAATTAAGTTAAGTGGAAATTATTAACTTATTTAATGAAGGCTTGCTTGCTAAGATATTAACTTTTCCTTGCAATTGATCACTTTTGGTTGTACTATGCGAAAAATAAAAAAGCATCACAACAATTATATAAATAGTAATAAATACAATGTAAGGTTTATTACTTAATTGGAATAATTCTGTGAAAATGCATGTAATAGTTCGTATACTATTTATAATATTATTTTGCTTTTATATCTCTGCCAAGAGCATTGCTGATACTAATGAGCCATCAGATTATAAAGCCCAGTTTGAGAACCTAGTCTTTTCTGGTGGTGGTGTTCTAGGTATTGCTTATTTAGGAAGCCTTGAGGCCATAGACAGTAATATCAAACCCCTGTCACAGATCAAAAAGTATGCAGGAACATCGGTTGGTTCGATAATAGCAACTATGTCAGCATTAAGGTACTCTGTGCCAGAAATGAAATATTTAATACAAGAACTAGACTTCAAGAACATAGCAAAAAAGAATTTCTCAAATTTTGTAATGACAGAAGATATTTTTGGTGATGATATCATTGATCTTTATAAAGCCATTGATTTTATTAGCAATAAAGATAATGGTTATGGTATTAACGACGGTGCATTTTTAGAAGAATGGATAGAAGATATTATAGCAAAAAAAACTGGCAAAGAGCATGCTACCTTTGCAGATCTGTCTCAGAACAGTGCATTTGCAGATTTGCACATTACTGCTTCTGATATTCAGAATGAAAAAATAGTAGTGTTTTCTGCCCGCAATACTCCTGATGTTGTCATTTCAAAAGCAGTGCATGCTTCAGCGGCTGTTCCTATACTTTTTAAGGTTGTGAAAATAAAAGATGGAGTATATGTCGATGGCGGAATCTACGACCTCTTTCCATTAGATGTTTTTTATCAAGAGCCTCTTTATAAGACTTTAGGTATTAATTTTACAAACCACCACGTATTTCAAAATCAATCTCAAAAAGATAAGAATATAGATCATTTCAATTGGCAAAAATATATTTTGTCTGCATTTACTGCGACATTTATTTCACAGTACAATCAGTATACTAATAGTAATTATGCTGACCATATTATTACTATTGATACCCTAGGCATTGATCCATTAAATTTTAGCCTCAGTCACCAACAAAAAATAGAACTGATGCATGAGGGTCACCAATGCGCCTTGCACTGGTTTAATCATAAACAATAAAACCTTTATTGATTTGCCAAAGCTGCATTTACTTCAGTAACCAAATCTTTGATTGGCAAGGGCATATCAAAACTTTCTTGCAGGCCATTTAATAGATTTGTGTCTTTTTCACCTTTGTTTAACAAAACAAATTCCTGTAGAAGCATATTAGTGAAATAGTAGATGCTGTTATCATTATTGTCAGTTTTATTGATCAACATGATCCTTTGTTTAGCAACATCAGTAATATAGCGATCAGCATTATTTTCAGTGGCAAGATTATTATATAACTTTAATGCCTCTTCAGTTTGACCATCTTGCTGCAAGAGATCAGCCAAAGTGAGAGATGCAATATAGTGATAATTATGTTTGCTCGATGCTACTTCTTGCAAAAGCTTTTTCTTTTGCTCAATATCATTGCTAGTACTGGCTGAATAAAGCTTATCACCAAGTTCAGTCGATATATTATCGTGATAGCTGCCCCAGACATTATAAACAATAGTCACGATTAAGATCAATAATACCAATGGCAATGCATACCTGCGCAGAAATCTAATTATTCGCTCCAAATTTGCATCATTTTTAGCTTCTGCCATTATATCAACCATATTTCACTTTATACTATATAAGACTCTACTATAGCCAAAATAATTATTATCGTACAGAGCTTAATTTAATTTCACTTGCATTTAATAATTGTTTAGCTGCATGTGCTATTTCTTGCTGTGCCGCTTCAATCTTTTCAATATCAATAGGGCCTTGATACTCCATATCATCTCTTATTATATTAGCTGCACGGGATGAAATATTATCAAAAAATAACTGCCTTTGTTCTGTTTCAGCGCCCTTTAGTGCAATAGCTAAGACTTCTTTGTCTATAGCCCTGAACAAAACCTGTATATCTTTTTTGTCAATGCTCACAAGGTTATCAAATGTAAACATCTTATCCTTAATTGCTGCAATGAAATTTTTGTCCTTTTTATCTAATTCTTTCATATACATTGCCCGATGATCACGATTCATATTGTCAAAAATGCTAGCAATCATTTCTATCCCATCTTGTTTGGCAATCATCTCAAAATCTTTATCAATTGTATCTTCAATTCTCTCACAAATACTTTCATTCATTTTACCGATATTCTTAAAGGATAGTATGACTTCGATTACTAGCTCCGATGGCAAATGACTTAATATCTTTGAGATATTAGTTTCTGGCAACTTTTGCAGAACCAGAGCAATAATCTGCGGATTTTCATGTAATAGGTATAATGATAGTTTTTCTGGATCCAACTTTGCCAGCTTATTCCATACATTAGGCTCTATATCAGTGATAATATTTCCTGCTGTTTCCTCGCCAAAGATTTTAACTAAAATTTCTTTGGTGCTATTAAAATTACCAACAAGCGGTCTGGTGGATAAAATTTCATAAGCTTCTTCCAAAACCGCATTTGAAGAATCTAAGGAGATACAACCCAAATCACTCATTGCAGTTGAAATTTTAGTGACATCATCAATCTCCATAGCCTTTAAGATTTTACTTGTTACAGCATTTTCTAGTTGCATAACTAACAACGCTGCTTTTTCAACTCCACTTAATAACTTATTTTCCATCCTTGATCCATTCCTTTAACATAGATACAGCTTGTTCAATATTATCAGCAATTAACAGTTCAACTTTTTTACTCAACGCAACCTCGCTTTCTTCAAACTTATCTTCTGAAGTTGTTTTTATAATAGTATCTACATGTTTTTTGTTATCTAACTGTTTACTTAACAACCACTTAACTAGCACAACAATCAACAGAAGTATAAAAGATATAACAATAATCTTAATAAGTGGATAGGCATTATTCTCCGATTCTCTTTCTTCTGTGTTAAAAGTGATGTGAGCTTGCTCACGATTGAATTGCATATTAATAATTTCTAATTTATCGCCTCTATTACGGTCTAACCCAACTGCTGAGGCAACTAATGCCTGTAATTTTTCTATCACTTCGTTGCTATGAGGAATATAATCATATTCTCCTGTTGCATGGTTTTGCACATAATTACCATCAATTAATACTGCCACTGAAAGTTTTTTAATTTCCCCAACCTCTTTTATCTTTTTGGTAATTTCACGTGAGACCTCATAGTTAACAATTTCCTCTCTTTTTTTAATGGTGCTATTACTTCTAGGTCCACCATCATAAGAATTAGCATTAGGAATGTTATTCGATACAGACACAGCTCCTATATTATCAGCGCTCTCGCTATCTTCTTCGTTATTCTGTAGTGAACGTACTACCTGGCCATCGGGATCAAAGACCTCAGCATCAATAGTTAAACGCTCTAGATCAAGCTCTATGTTCACTTCCGCCTTAACCTTATCGACACCTACAAAGTTGCCTATCAAATGCTCGATTGAATACTTCAATTTCTGTTCACTTGCCAATTTATATTCCTGCATAGAAGATGAGATCATACTTTCATGAGAGTCATTTGGCAGTTTAAATGGTTTACCATCTGTACTGACAATGGTGATATTATTCACTTCTAAACTCTGAACTGCTGATGCAACTAAATGTGTAATAGCAGACATTTGTTTGTTGTTAATATTTTCTTTCACCTTGAGAATCACAGAAGCCTTTGGTTTATGCGCTTCACGACTGAACAACTCCTTTTTAGGTATTACCAAATGAACCCGAGCCATTTGAATATTGTCAAAGGATGCAATAGTACGGGAGAGTTCCCCCTCTAAAGCGCGCAATAAATTGACATTCTGCGAGAAACTTGAAGTGCCTAGTGCCTCTGATTTATTAAAAATCTCATAGCCAACAATCGAACCACTGCTTGGCAAGCCTTCTGCTGCTAGGATCATGCGCAATTCTCGAGCCTTTTCACTATCTACAAATATTTCTCCTTCATCCATTTCATACCTTACTCCCAAGCTATTCAATACCTGTAAAATAGCGGAGCGATCTGCTAAAGATATGTCTTGATAGAGAGGAGTCACATCCAAACTTTTAAAATTTATTACAAAAAATAATAAGAGTGAAAAAATAGTGATTGAGATAGCAGAGATTATTGCTAAATTTACCTTACCAATTTTTTGTACAAAACCCAACATATTATGCAACTTATAGCTGTTTACCTATATAAAACGAAAAGATGATAAAAATGCAAATAGTTATGACTCTTTACGCGATATCTTTGCTAATTCACAACCTGCACTACGACCAATAGTATGTGTTTTTGCCAAGACATTGCTTGCTATAAGAGGCTTCCCCACCACAATCTGATCAAATCATCCTATATTAGCTGAGCATTCTTGCAGGTCTAATACTATTACAGTGCTCAATAGTATCCAAATGAGTTCCAGGCTTTCCATCAGATGCATGATCCCAATGTTGAGCAGCAGTTTGTTCGGCCAGGTGTTTCTGCGTTAGAATATTTAAAGCTAAGGATGTTATAAAATTCTTCTCAACATCATCGGCATGAATGAAGTTGCCATTATTGTGAAAGACCAACAATGAATTGATTTTTATTTCATCACCATATGGGAGCTGTGCAGCATGTACATTTAGATTGTTGTTAATAAAGTATTTATCTTGATTAATATTATCCAATAATGATTCCTTCATATTATGACTTAACCCTGCTATATCAACATTAATTGGAGATTCATCTATTTGATATGTAGAGATAATGCCGTGTTTCAAATAAATTTTTGTTTTAGGAGAACTAGAAATAATTTTTCCATTCATCATACTCTGGAATGACGTTTGAAACTCCGGATCGACAACAGCATTATATGCGTCATTCAGAGATTTTATGAATTTCTGATAATTATTTGAATTCTTATCTTCATTGTACTGATGATGTTGATCACAGCATGCTTGCAATTTTAAGATAACACTTTTGACAGTGGTTGGTACAAGCTTTAATGCAATTTGAATCGGCCAAGAATATTTTTCTCCTTGAGCTGACTTTCCTTGTGCCATGTATAAGTTCTTCTGAAAATTACCAGCATGTTTGAAGAAAGCGCCGTTCAGTGAGTGTAGTTCTTGACTGAAGTGAGTTTTTTGTATATTTTCTATAGCCTTTGTGCCATTCTCAGTCATTACTGTATTATCATCTGGTGGTTCTAGAGCATCATACCAGATATCTTCTTCTGCATCATAAAAGACATCTTCTGTCTTGTCTAAATCTTGTTCTCCAACATAAGATGAATCTTTTTCATTGATAGTTCTATCTGATTCCCCAGAACTTTTTTGCTCTTTATGCGTTTTAATAGAGCCTTTCTTCTTAAATAGCGTTAAAAGTATTTTAAGTGCCTCTTTTAACCTACTTGGCTTAAAATTTTGCTTCATGAAATAAAAAAATTGTACTGCGAACATGAGTTTTTGTTACTTAATATATTTATTACCTTTATTATAATATAAATATACCTAATATGCAAATAAAAGCATACTAAATGTGCGGGATTGCATACTAATCATAGATAAAAATTCATATTCAGTAATTTCTTATTAAAAAATATAGTTAAAGAATCTCTGATCATAGCAATTGATTTGCTGTCACACCTTGTCCTTCTATTAAATCTTGCCATATAGTGTCTTGCCAAAGAATTGACTGACTCAAATTTCGCCGTTTCAGCCTTTGTTTTGTGATGATATTTTGCGATTTTATAACATTGGTAAACATGATAATTATCTGTGCACAGATGGTTAATTCTATATTGCTTTTCTATCCGGAAGGCTAGTTTTAGGTATGTTTCTTTACTTCGACTCCCTATCTCAAACTCAATAACTTGACCTGATTCTCTATCAACAGCAATCCATACAAAGGTAAATACCCCTCCATTACGCGGTCTTTTTTTATATAAGTGCATAGTTCATCTATTTCTAAAATCTATATATCTTTGATGCTTTTTACAGATTCAAAATGCTTTTTAATATGAGATCTTATTTCAGATGCCATTGATGATATCCATAGTGATATCTGCCTGTTGTTTATACCCTTTAGCCTTTCAATTTTTCTTATGCCGCAGTTCTCTAAATATAATTTCATTACCTTGAGACGATCTTGTATCCCATATTTCACACGCTTGTCACCAGGGATGAAATTATAGTCGCAATTTTTGCACTTATATCTTTGTGAACCACGCATTTGGCCATTTTTTACTCTAAGTAGTTCAATTATATGAGCCATATTATAACTAAATCAAGTAGTTATCTACTGATATTATGCAACCCCTCATTTTATTTGATTAGGGAGTTTATATTTTATCTATGAAATATTGTACTGAAGAAAATCAGGGGGTTATGTATCTTATTATATCTTAGCGCTTGTACCTTCGCTTTTATAGGCGCTGGTAGTACTATCATTACTTGCAGCGGGATTGTTTTTGAACTCTTTACTATTGACAAAATCAATTGTGGAAAGCATGCAAGCGATCCATCAAGCGCAGAATAATCAAGCGTTATAAACCGTATAAACCTCAGTATATAGCTCTGATGGATCTGGCAGATTCGATTGCTCTGAAAATGCAATAGCTTCCTTGACAGCGGCTTGTATCTCTTTGTCATGTTTCTTACATTCAGCATCAGTGGTAATCTTATTGTCCAAGATATACTTCTTTAGATGTTCAATACAGTCACTGTTTTCTTTGACATTTTGAACTTCTTCTTTTGTACGGTAGTTACCTGGGTCAGACATTGAGTGGCCACGATATCTATATGATTTCATTTCTAGTAAAATCGGACCATTGCCGTCTCTAACATGAGCCGCCGCCATTTTTACAGCATCCATCACTGCAAAGATATCCATCCCGTTCACCTGGTATCCTGGGATGCCAAATCCGTCGCCACGCTTGTAAAGCTCAGTAGTGGAAGACGATCTTGATACCGATGTGCCCATTGCGTATTCATTGTTCTCAATCACATAAATCACTGGTAATTTCCATAGCGATGCCATGTTGAATGCTTCATATACTTGTCCTTGATTGGCAGCACCATCACCAAAGTAGGTGAAATTGATAGCGCCATCCTTTCTGTATTTATGAGCAAATGCTAAACCTGTCCCAAGGGGCACGGATGCTCCTACAATTCCATGTCCACCATAAAAATGATTCTCAGTGTCAAAAATATGCATGGATCCACCTTTGCCCTTTGAGCATCCAGTCTCTTTGCCCATTAGCTCTGCCATTACTGATTTAGGGTCAGCACCATTAGCTAACATCATTCCATGATCACGATAGGTAGTGATCACAGAATCAGATGGTCTCACTTCTGTTTGCATTCCGATGGCAATAGCCTCTTGTCCTATATAAAGATGGCAAAACCCAGCAATCTCTCCCATGGTATACTTTTGGGCTGCCCTTTCTTCAAAGCGTCGAAGAAGCAACATATTACGATACATTTTGATAAATTGATCGTTCGAAAGAATTTTTTTATAATCATACTTTTTGATCATATCGCTCCTATAGTACAGATTCTGGTGGATGGTAAGTATAACCTAAACTATCCGCCACTCCTTTATTCGTTACTTTATCATAATATATATTAAGGCCATTGCGCAAGTGACAATCTTGCTTTAGGGCTTGTATCGGCCCATTATTAGCCATATTTAATATAAAGCTCAGTGTAGAGTTGTTTAAAGCGATGGTGGCGGTACGTGCAACGTTGCTTGGCATGTTCATTACGCAATAGTGCATGACTCCATGTTTTTCATAAACAGGATTTTCATGAGTGGTAGGTGTACTTGTTGCGAAGCATCCACCTTGATCAATTGCTACATCAACTACAACAGACTTCTCTTTCATGCTTTTGATCATTTCCTCAGTGATGATTTTAGGAGCTGCAGCCCCAGGAATCAACACTGCTCCTATAACTAAGTCCGCTCTTAGCAATTGCTCTTCAATGGTGCTTTTCACTGAATACAAGGCTTTTAGTTTTGGACTGTACATATCATCTAATTGTTGTATTCGGTACAATGACTTATCCAAAATGGTCACATTAGCTTCTAATCCCATAGCCATCCGCGCAGCATTGACACCAACAATACCACCGCCGATAATCACTACTCGTGCTGGTGGAGTGCCATGCACACCACTCATTAATATACCCATTCCACATCTTACTTTCTCGAGACATTGGGCGCCTACTTGAATTGCGAGACGGCCAGCAATAGCACTCATAGGAGTTAATAATGGCAAAGCGTTGTTACTGTCGGTAACAGTTTCATAAGCAATAGCAATCGCTTCTGACTCTAATAATAATCTTGTTTGTTCTCTATCCGGAGCTAAGTGTAGGTATGTGAAAATAACCTGGCCCTTTTTGAGCTTCTTGCATTCTTGTGGCTGCGGTTCTTTAACTTTGATAATGAAATCAGCTTCATCAAATACCTCATCAGCGGTTTCTAATATCTTGACTCCAATTTTTTCATAGTGTTCATTTAGAAATCCACTGCCGATACCAGCATTGTTTTCTACAAATACTTGGTGGCCATTCATCACTAAGATTTCAGCATTTGCAGGAGTCAAACCGACTCTGTACTCTTGTGACTTGATTTCTTTTGGTATTCCTATTTTCATGCAATTTCTCAATCTATCATAATAATAATGTATAATAATCCAATTTTCAGCAATATAAAAGCTTGAATATTACTATGTTATATTATGTGCATTAATATTTTATATATTATGCATCTGTCTTGATAAATAACATTGATTATTAACAATGGTATTCAGCAATGATTCATGTGTTGGGAGATTAGATGTATATATTTTTTTCCACTTTAACTGCATTAGGATAGTAGTAATGTTTGCACTCAAGGAATAAGCATTAATTAGTTGCATTTGTTTTGTTAGATTTGCATCTATCATCAGGTCAATAAAAACTCTAGCAGTATTGAAGGAAAGAAACATAATGCCGGTTATGTTATTCGACGCTAAAGCGTTGTGGCATTTTGCAGTTAGCTGCTTGTTATACTGCATTTCATAAACTATAACGCGCCTTGCAGTAATATTATTATTTTCGAGTATGTCAACTAATGGATAGCAAATTTGTCGACCACTGACATATAATAGCTTGGCATGAGAGTAATGTTGAACGATATAACCAACTAATTCTTGGACGTTTTGTCCTCCTATAATGACATGACCAAAGCCATGTTCCACAGCATATTCGGCAGTAGATTTTCCAGAGGCAATGATAGTATGATTTCTTTTGTCAGTCATCTTGAGTAAAGCACGGATGGCATTGCTACTAGTTACAACTAATACTTCATCAGATTGACAGTCAAGTTTGACACCTTCAATAAAATGGTATTTTAAGAGCGGCTCTAGCAAATATGGAACTTTATGCTCTGATAGAGCTGTGCTGGTTTTAATGGCCGCTTCAGGCGAGCGCGTAATTAATATCATCCTTTAGTATTGTGCATAGTGTGTTTTACCTGAAAAACGACATTGATCAGAGGCTAGACGTAGAAAAACGTCAACCAAATCATCTGGCTGAGCAAGGAGTGATGTATCTTGACCGGGATATGATTTCTGATAAGTTTTTGTGGCAACTGGGCCTGGAATCACCAGATTTGATTTAATATTAGTATGCTTGGTTTCTTCTGCATAGATTTTTACCATAGAGGTGAGAGCAGATTTCGCTATGGCATAAGGACCCCAAAAAGATAAGTTATCCATATCCATTACCTCAGAGGAGATAAAGATAGCACGTCCTGCTTCTGAGATCTTAAGCAGTGGGTGAAAATGTTTTATCAGGTACCAATTTGCATGAAGATTTGTATTGAAGGTTAGATTCCAAGATTCTTCAGTATAGTCAACTAGCATGCTGAGGTCATCCATAAAAGTAGCGCTGCTGACTAAAATATCCAGCTTGCCGAAATGATTTGATATGGTGGATGCCAACGAAGGTATTTTATCAAACTCTGTAATGTCAAAGCTGATGATTGTTGATTGCCCTTCAAATACTTTAATAATGTCATCTACCGCTTCTAACTTCTTTAAATTACGACTTAGTAAGATGACGTGGGCTCCTTCTTTAGCGTATTGTTTAGCAATTGCTGCACCAATGCCACTAGAAGCACCAGTAATTAATGCGATTTTCCCATTTAGCACAGATAAATCCTATCAATTAAAAGTGCATTATACTTTTTTGTGCAACTAAAATGCAAGTTTAATTTGTCAAGGTCCACATAAGAGTATTTGAGGCGATGAAATTCTTTTTATAATATTTATCGAATAATTTTTTGATAATTAAGCAGTGCAGGACTAAAGTTATAGTTTATATGTAAATAACAGATAACATGAAGATTGCTATTAATGGCCTTGGTAGAATCGGCAGGTGTGTTTTGCGATCCTACTATGAGAGAGATTATAGAAAAAAAGGTGTGGAAATTGTAGCAGTTAATAGCCGTTCATCCATTGCGCAACATGCCCATTTGCTAAAGTATGATTCGGTGCATGGTATCTTTGCAAAAGATGTCACTTATGATGCTGATTATCTGAAAGTTGATGGTCAAGACATACGTTTTTACAATGAGAGCCAACCTGAAAATATTCCCTGGGATGAACAAGAAGTAGACGTAGTTTTAGAATGTTCTGGAGCTTTTAACCAGAAAGCAAAAGCAATAAAGCATAATGCTAAGAAAGTTTTAGTATCGGCTCCAGTGGCAGATGCTGATAGAACTATAATATACGGTGTTAATGAGAGTAGTTTGCAGGATAAGGATCAAGTCATATCCGTCGGTTCATGTACTACTAACTGCTTGGCACCTGTCATTAGTGTTCTGCACGAAAAGATTGGCATCAAACATGGTTTTATGACGACGGTACACGCTTATACTAATGACCAGAATATTGTTGACAACAGTCACAAGAAGGATTGGCGTCGAGCTCGAGCATGTGGTGTATCAATGGTTCCAACATCTACAGGCGCTGCAAAAATGATCGGAAAAATAATTCCTGAGCTCCAAGGTAAAATTGATGGAACGGCAGTGCGAGTACCGGTTGCAAATGTTTCGATGGTTGATTTAACGTTTAATGCTAGTCGTAATACTACTGTTGATGAAATTAATCGTGTCATGAAAGATGCTGCTTCAGGTCATTTGCGTGAAGTGCTTGATTACTGTCAAGAGCCTTTGGTCTCAGTGGATTTTACTCACAATAGCCACAGTGCTATCTTTGATAGCTTGGAGACAAAAGTAGTAGATGAAAGTTTTGTTCGAGTTCTAGCATGGTATGACAATGAATGGGGCTTTGCTAATAGGATGCTTGATGTTGTTTGTTCGTTGAAAAAATGAAAGTAATCACTAATCTAGAAAATTTACAGAATAACACAGTCATCGTTAGGGTTGATTACAATGTGCCAATTGCTGATGGTAAAATACAAGATAATACACGCATCATCCATACATTGCCAACTTTGGACTTCTTAATTGAGAATAAATGTAAAATTATTTTGCTATCACACTTGGGAAGGCCGGATGGATACAATGAAAGATTATCTTTGCAAATATTAATCCCTACACTGTCAGAGCTAACAAAAACAAAGGTGGTGTTGGCAGACCTTGCCAATCTGGAGGAAAAAGTAGAACAAATTTCTTATGGTGAGATTGTCCTGATGGAAAATATACGATTCTATCCAGAAGAAAAAAAGAATGATCTGGAATTTGCAAAGCGTTTATCAGCCCCTGCAGATTTATATGTTAATGAAGCTTTTTCATGCTCTCATCGTCAGCATGCATCAATTTCTGCTTTATCATCACTATTGCCAGCAGTAGCTGGATTGAGCCTCTATCAGGAGGTGAAAATATTACAATCAATTTTTCAGCAATCCTGTGGACCGATAGCAGCGATTATTGGAGGCGCTAAGATCTCTACTAAATTGAAACTAATTAAGAGCTTATTCGCGAAGGTGGACTATTTAATAGTAGGAGGCGCTATGGCTAATAATATCCTGCAGGCTCGCGATATAAATGTTGGTACATCTCTGGTGGAAAGTGGTATTCACGAAGCGTTTCAAGATTGTGAGAACCTAATACTACCACAGGATGTTATTACTTCATCAAATGCCGATTCCTCTGAGATACATACATGTGATGTTCGTTATGTTCCACCTACAGAGGCTATATTTGATATTGGTCCAGCGAGTGTGATTAAGATAAAAAGTATTTTGCAAGAGTGCAAGACGGTAATCTGGAATGGCCCACTTGGCTTCTTTGAAAAGGATTGTTTTAGCAAAGCAACGCGAGAAGTAGCAAATGCGATTGTACATTTAACGCAACGCCAGAAAATAAGGAGCATCATTGGTGGTGGTGATAGTATTTTTGCAATTAACAAGTTTGGAATCAGCCAAAAGAATTTCACTCATGTATCAACAGCAGGTGGTGCATTCTTAGAATGGTTGGAAAATCAAGGATTATCATGTTTAAGGGCTCTTGAAGGATGAAGAAAAGATACTCAGATTTTATAAAAAAAAACAAGGTTGATTTTGTTTTTAGGCCACATGGTAGGGTAATTTCATTAATTGTCTGTAACGCTATATATGTTACAATCATTATGCTTCTTGGTAATTTCTATCCGGAATATCTTGTAGCTCCACTGGGCTTAGCTATAGTATATTCTACCTTTGTTACATTCCGTATCAAAAAGCATGCTAAGGTTTTGCATCGTACTGAATTTCAAAATGCTTTATTTGCTAATTCTCTTAAGAAAGACACGCAGTTTTTTCTAATAATAGATCAAGAAGGTTATATCATCTACCGCGATGAACGTGCAGATTTGAACTCTGATCATGTGAGTGATTTTTTAGAAGAATGCAATCATAAAGAATCAGAGCTATTTCTACAGGCATTGAGAGATAAATCTAACTATCAGCTTAAAATCAAATCCGCTGCTTTTTTAGCTGATCATCCAGATTTGACTCTGGAATTATTATCCCTCAATCGCCCTGATGGTTACTTTTTATTGAAAGCAGTGCGCATTACCAAGGAAGTCATTTATTCAGAGATAATGGCCGAACATGCCATAGGTAATTATATATTAAACGGTCATGGATTGTTAACTGAAGCGAATAAAAGCTTTTTGAACTTGATCGATGCGAATAATCTTTCTTCCCCTGTGTATTTACCTCAGCTATTAACACCAGCAAAACACATGCAGCTTCCAACTCTATTAAAAAATACTATTAATGTTTATGTGACAGCGCGTTCTTTAATTGATGTAAAGGGCGATAAGTATACATATGGACTCGTGACGCCTAAAACCTTTGAGACATCTGAGTGTCTTGATGCACCTATAGCAATTGCTCAATTTGATAAAGAAGGCAAGGTGCTAAAACGTAACAAAGCATTTTCACAATCAATTGATCCTGATTGTTTGTCTTTTGCTGATATTACTAAAGGTGACATTGATTTCAAGCTATACTTTTCTAATATTCAGGAAGGTGTTCTTGTTTCTAGTATTAAGCTTATTGATGATCGTGACTTTGAAATTTTCTTGAGGAAGTCCATTGATAGTATAATGGTGTACTTTGTCGAAGTTACAAAATATAAAAAGATTGAAGAGCAGCTATTACATTCACAAAAAGTGCATTCAATTGGGGAGTTGGCTGGTGGCATTGCTCACGATTTTAATAATATACTTACTGCTATCATTGGTTTTTCTGACCTTACATTATGTCGTTATAGCTTTCAGGATCAAACCTTTGTTGATATTATGCAAATCAAACAAAATGCTGAGAGAGCAACTAATTTGGTCAGTAAACTCTTAGCCTTTTCTCGTCGCCAAACTTTGGAATTGGAAGTTTTGAATGTGATTCCCATGTTGGAGGGAGTTTCCCCGTTGATCAGGCGTTTGATTGGTGAAAACATCAAATTATTGATTTATTACGATAATAATATTGGCAACGTAAAGGGCGACAAGGGGCAATTTGAACAAGTGGTGATGAATTTAGCGATCAACGCTCGCGATGCCTTAAACGGCATAGGCACTTTTACGATTGAAGCAAGTGAAGTGATTGTTAAAGATACTGAAGTTGATGGCATGTCTCCAGCTAATTCTGATGACCTCATTATTCCTGGGGAATATGTCGCTTTGCAATTTAGTGATAACGGATCTGGTATACCTGAGGAGATTATCGCAAAAGTTTTTGATCCTTTTTTCTCTACCAAAAAAGAAGGGGAGGGAACTGGTTTAGGCCTTTCTACAGTTAATGGTATTATTCGTCAAATTGGTGGATATACATACATTAGTAGTAAGATTGGTCATGGGACCAAAATCAAGGTTTTTTTACCAAAGGTGTATGAAAATATCACAAATAATGTTGTTCATGAGAATTATGAGTTGAAAGTACATGATAGCGAACAACTCAAGAAAAATATTCTATTGGTAGAAGATGAAGAGGCAGTTGCGATGTTCATCAAGCAGGCATTGCGAAACGAAGGATATAGCCTCTTGGGATCTGAATCTAGTGTTGATGCTATAGAGGTTTTTCGTGAAAATAAAATTGATATCATTATCACTGATGTAATCATGCCGGAAATGAGTGGCGTAGACATGATCAATCAAATACGTGAAATTAATCCTGACGTTGAGATTATTTTCATTTCTGGTTATTCTGAACAAAAATTAGAGAAAATTGATTACAAATATCATTTCTTGCAGAAACCATTCTCGCTTGAACAGTTGATTAACAAGTTACAGAGTTGTTAGTATTATTGAATTATTATTTCTTTGAGTTCTTTGACGTGTTGAATATATTTGCACTGCAAAGTAGGAGTGCTGCTGACAGGAGCTACAGCGCAATTGAAACCCATTCTTTTTGCTTCTTTTAATCTGACTTCACTGTGTGATACTTTACGTACAGCGCCAGACAATGCCACTTCACCAAAGATGACAGTATTTTTTGGTGCTGGAATATTGAGAGAGGCGGAAAGTATGGCCACCATAATTGCAAGGTCAGCTGCAGGATCTTGTATTTTTATTCCACCTGCCACATTTAGATATATTTCTTTGTTGCCAATAAATATTCCATAACGACTGTTGAGCACCGCAATTATCATTGCCAAGCGGTTTGTATCCCAACCAACTACCGCCCTTCTTGGAGTGGCCATATTGGTTTGTGCAACTAATGCTTGTATCTCGATCAATATAGGACGCGTTCCTTCCATGCCAGCGAATATAGTAGTCCCACTGATTTTTTCGTCATATTCTGATATGAATGAAGGGTTTTTTACCTCCTGCAAACCATCTTCTTGCATGGTAAATATGCCAATTTCATTTGCAGCACCAAACCTATTTTTCACTGAACGCAAAATGCGGAATTGATGCGTGCTTTCTCCCTCAAAGTATAAGACGGTATCTACCATGTGTTCTAAAACTTTTGGTCCTGCAATCTGACCATCTTTCGTGATGTGGCCAATCAGTAACAAAATGATATTGTATTGTTTGGCGATAGTAATAAGTTTGTGTGTGGAGATGCGCACTTGCGTCACCGTGCCTGGAGCTGATGGCGCTTCTTGACTGTATATTGTTTGAATGGAATCAATAATAATTAGATCAATATTTTTATGTTTTTTGACGGTGGTAATAATATCTTCTAGGTTGGTTGCAATCAGTATATCTAAATTTGGATTTTTGATGGCCAATCTATGTGCCCTGAGGCGTATTTGTTCAATTGATTCTTCGCCGGAAATGTAAAGACATTTTCTTTTAATGGCAGTTGTTAATTGTAGTACAAGGGTGGATTTGCCAATGCCTGGTTCGCCGCCCAATAAAATAACAGAACCTAATACCATGCCGCCGCCTAGGACTCTATCCATTTCATTGATGTTGGTGGATAGGCGCTTTGGAATTGAAGGTGTAGAATGCAGTGATTCAAGTGTCAAAACTTGCCCGTTTACAACAGTTCTCTCGCCTGTGGACTCCTCAATGACACTATTCCACGCTTCACATTCACCACACTGTCCAGACCACTTGTTAAACTGTGAACCACATTTCTGACAGGCATAAAGATTTTTAGTCACTTTAACGATCTACTTCCCCGAAAACGATATCCATTGAACCCAAAATTGAAGGTATGTCAGCCAACATGTGACCTATTGAAAGTGTTTCTAAGGCCTGTAAATGTGCAAAGCCTGGAGCTCTGATTCTACATCTGTATGGTCTATTAGTACCATCAGCAACAATATATACACCAAACTCACCCTTTGGTGCCTCAACAGCAAAATAATGTTCACCAGCTGGCACATGGTAGCCCTCTGAATATAATTTAAAGTGATGGATCATCGCTTCCATGGATTTTTTCATCTCAGTTCGTGATGGTGGAGCTATTTTGCGATCATCCGTGACTACTGGTCCATCTGGTAATTGCTCTATGCACTGTTGCACAATTTTGATTGATTGACGCATCTCTTCAACTCTGATGAGGTAGCGATCATAGCAATCACCGTGTTTGCCAACGGGGATTTCAAAATCCATTTTATCGTAGACATCGTATGGTTGTGTTTTACGTAGATCCCAAGCCACACCAGAAGCGCGGATCATAGGACCCGAGAATCCCCAATCCAATGCTTGTTCCTTTGTTGCAACACCTATATCTACTGAACGTTGTTTGAAAATTCTGTTTTCAGTTAACATGTCTTCCATATCATCAATCTTCGTCGGAAACTGCTCAAGAAATGACATGATATCTTCAGTTAGGCCCGAAGGCAGATCCATCGCAACCCCTCCTGGTCTTATATAAGCAGCATGAAAACGTGATCCAGAAGCTCTTTCATAGAATTCCAACATTTTTTCACGTTCTTCAAACAACCAAAAAAGTGGTGTCATTGCACCAACATCAAGAGCTTGTGTGGTTATATTTAATACATGGTTGAGTATTCGTGTAATCTCAGAGAACATAACCCGTATATACTGGGCTCTGAGGGGCACTTCGCAATTTAAAAGCTTTTCAACACACAAGGAATATGCGTGTTCTTGGCACATCGGCGATACGTAATCTAGACGATCAAAGTAGGGCAGGGCCTGTAAATAATTTTTATATTCAATCAATTTTTCAGTCCCACGATGCAACAAACCAATATGTGGATCTATTCTTTCAACGATCTCTCCATCGATTTCCAGCACTAAACGCAATACACCGTGTGCAGCAGGATGCTGAGGACCAAAATTTAAAACTTTTTTCTCTGACATAACACTTAAGTAGATAACATATTATGCTCTGTTGCACAAAATCTTTATTAAAGTGAAATGCATGAAGAAATCATAAAGTGGTGGAAAAAAGAACCTAAACCATTTAAAATGAAACACCATCACATTCTAAGGCTAAGCAGACGTTAGAATAGATGTAAATCAATTATGATCATGCTTATAAAGCGCGACACCTTGACCAAACATCCTCATGAAATCCTTATTACTATAGACTTCATGTGGTTTGCCTTGACAGTGAATAACTTTATCTAAACATATGACTCTATCAGTATTTTTCATCACAACATATAGATCGTGCGATGTCATGACAATACTACAGCCCATTTCTCTTTGCATCTGTGAAATAAGGTAATAAAATGCATCCGCTGACTTAATATCCATATTACTGACCGGCTCATCTAAAATCATTAATTGTGGAGCCGCTAATAAACAGTTGGCAAATAACATGCGTTGCATCTCACCACCGGAAATTTCATGAATTTGCTTGTCCAAAATATTTTCTATGCCGACTTGCTCAACGATTTTGATAATTTGTTTCCTATCATTACTTAGTGATAAAAAGTGATAAACAGTCATTGGTAAAATAGGATCAAACCGAATACTTTGTGGCATGTATGCAACCTTCAGACCTTTTTGTCGTATAACCTTATCACTTTTGACAATGCCAGCTAAAATACGCAAAAGAGATGTTTTCCCACTCCCATTGGGGCCGATGATAGTTAAAATCTCACCAGCTCTAATATCAAGGGTGATATCTTGCAACACTTGTTTTTTACCATAGGCAAAATCTAGATCCTTAACTTCAATTATATGTGTCATATTAATAGTGTAACATTAATTGTAGCTTTTTATAAAGCAGTAATATGAGATGTAATATATTTGAGCGCTATATGCTATATTGCCAAAACCAACTGCAGTACAAATGTATTAATATGACATTTTGTTGTCATGATTCAAGAGTAAGAAGAAAGTCCGCGCTGGATATGATAATAAATCAAGAATAAAAGTTCAGTCTTTTTATGATGTTTTGTTGCAGTTCAATGCTTTTTTGAAGAATCAATAGATGGTTTCAACTTCTGTGATTTTTGGAATACTTTTACTATTTTTTTTCTTCTTAGCAGGTTTTTCCTTAGAGCAGTAGCTTTATCTTTTTTTTTATCCATATCACACAAGTGGTGGGCGGTGAGGGACTCAAACCCCCGACCCTTTCGGTGTAAACGAAACGCTCTATCAGCTGAGCTAACCACCCATAAAAATCAAATTATAATAAAGAAGGCCCTTAATGTAAAATAATTTTCAGGCACCTTGTGCAAAAGTATTCTCAAGCAAAACATAATATGTATAAGATATTTTAAAGAGGCAATGAGTGTGAGATATTGTATAAAAGCCTTAATCATTATTATAACATTTATTTAGATCAACATGGTTAGATGATCTATAAGCCGGATTCTGTTTTGACAATCATTCATCTGAGATATGAATTACTCCATACCTTATGCGACTCACCCGAATAATATTAGCATGAGAACATTACCATCATTATTCTTATTTAGTCTTGCTCCTGGTAGGGGTTACCCTGCTACTAGATGTTACCATCAGTACGGTGTGCTCTTACCACGCCTTTTCACCCTTACCTATAAATAGGCGGTTTATTTTCTGTGGCCCTGTCCCTAAAGTCGCCTTCGACGGGTGTTACCCGTTACCATGTTCTCAAGGAGTCCGGACTTTCCTCTGCATACATAAATGCATACAGCGATTGTCCAATCATCTAACCTGATCCTGAGTATAGGTATAAATCAGTATAAAGGAAAGATTTTTTTTAGGTTGTGTTGAGGTTCAATACTAATTAGGAGATATTACCTACCCACAACGTTTTAGCTCTGATCAATGTTCAAAATTATTTACGTAGTATTCCTAATATATATCTCCCAGACGAAATAGGATGAAAAAACATCAAGTGGATCTACATCTGTGCAAAGAAAGAAATAAGATGGAGCGATTCTTTGATCTCTCAACACAATCTATAATAGTATTATTTTTAGTGTGTAGAAAAGCATGTGTTTTTATAAAGACAATAGTATTATGAGCTTTGGAGGCCTTGCGTTTGACGTTATATTCACCGCTTGATACAAGTTATACAGATGCAGAATTACATAGATTTATTTTTAGAGATGATGGTTGCAGAGAAAAATTTATCTCTCAATACCATAGAAAACTATCAGCGGGACCTTTTACAGTTACAAAGTGAAGCTGGCAATAACTTATCGACAATGACGCCACGCAATCTGCAAAAATTTATTATTTCTTTACATAAGAAAGGTTATTCAGTAAAAACCATTTCACGTAAAATCTCCACTATCCGTAGTTTTTATAAATTTTTATATAACGATAATATTATTGTTAGCAATCCGGCCACTGATCTTGACCATCCAAAAAAACCTGTAACATTACCTAAGGTTCTCACGATCGAAGACCTAGAATTGCTATTTAATTTCATTGAAAGTGATAACTCAGATGCTTGCTTGCGTGTAAAAGCAATTTTAGAATTATTATATGCCTCTGGCATGCGCATTTCAGAATTATTGAGCGTCAAACTATATGATATTTTGAATGTCATTAACAGAAAACATGATCAGTATTTAATCATTTCTGGTAAGGGCAATAAAGAAAGATGCGTCCCTCTAAACAATAGCGCTATTACTAGTTTAAAAAAATACATTCAGACTTTAAAGAAAAAATCTACTTGGTTATTTCCTGGTGATATAAGCAAAACGAAATCAGACAAACCTATGACTAGGCAACGTTTCGGTCAGATTCTTAAAGAGGTAGCACTCAAGGCTGGTTTAGATCCTAATAAAATTTCACCACATATTCTTCGGCATTCTTTTGCAACACACTTGCTGGAAAATGGAGTAGATATCAGGATTATTCAAGAGCTACTAGGTCATACTGATATTGCCACCACTCAAATATATACTCATGTAGCAAAAAATAAGTTGCATGAGATAGTCACCGCAAAACATCCATTGATGCATAAAAAGTTTGACAAGTAAAACGGTTAGATTGAAATGTTGCCCTGCAACCAGTCTCTTATATTATCATTCAGACCATGGTTAATCTTCTTATAAAGCATCTGATGATAATTATTCAACCAATT
Organism: Neoturris breviconis; assembly: GCA_032360805.1. Classification (NCBI taxonomy): domain Eukaryota; kingdom Metazoa; phylum Cnidaria; class Hydrozoa; order Anthoathecata; family Pandeidae; genus Neoturris; species Neoturris breviconis. The sequence continues at coordinate 90,175 of JAULBZ010000002.1, forward strand.
TATTTCTTCATTGCTCAGTAATGATTTGTTGACCGCTGATAAATCAATCGGGACGCAAGTTAATATTTCAAAGCCTAAATATTGATCTCCCTTCTTCACCACTTGCATAAGACTTTCAATGCGAATACCATACTCGCCAACCTTATAAAACCCAGGTTCGTTTGATAAAATCATACCTATCTGTAAAGGTACATCATTATGAAATCCCTGTGGACCTTCATGTACGCCTAAGTAATGACCAACTCCATGTCCTGTGCCATGACGGTAATTTTGGCCATCACGCCACAGATATTGTCGCGCCAGAACATCAAGTTGTTTGCCACTAGTACCGGCAGGAAACAGAGCGTTTGCTAGAGCAATATGGCCCTTTAACACTAACGTATAATAATATTTTTGTTCCTCAGTAATATGACCAATGGCAATAGTGCGAGTAACGTCAGTAGTACCATCTAGATATTGTCCACCTGAATCTAGCAAGTAAAGATTGTTCGCACAAATAGGTTCTTCAGTGCAAGTTGTGTAATGAATTATTGCTCCATGTTCAGCAAAAGCAGAGATTGTAGAGAAGCTTAGATCTTGAAAAAGCTCTTGCTTTTGACGGTAGCTGAGTAATTGCTCAGCTGCTGATTTTTCACTCCATTGCTTGGCATGCTTCAACCAATATAAAAATTCAGTCATAGCAATGCCATCACGTTGATGGGCTTTTTCTATACCAGTTAATTCTGTGGAATTTTTGCAGGCTTTTGCTAGTTGACAGGGATCATCTTTTCTAATAATTGCTTCTGGTTTTAACATGTTTATAAAATACATTACAGTATGAGTTGGATCTAAAGCCACTTTCTCCAAACCTTTCAAGACCGATTGCAATGTTGAAATGCGAGAGATACTAACATGCTCATCCACATCAATTTCACACTGTCCAGATAAAAATAGTTCTACATTACTATCTGGATATAAAATGGCATAACATAAAAGCAATGGCGTATGTTTAACATCATTGCCGCGGATATTTAACAACCAACAAATTGCTGCAGGATCAGCTATAAAAAACGGCTCATCAGCAGATAGCTCTTTGCATTTATCTCTACTGCTTTTGCCTGCATAGCTACTGTGATTAATCGTGGCGCTTTGGACAAATTGTGGTCGATCATGCCATAATTTATCAACTGGATTATTCTCTAGTTCAATTAAGTTGATTCCAACCTCCAAATATGGTCGCAACTGAATTTCGGTATACAAAGTAGGATCATACCAAACTGTACTTATTTCATTTTTCTGTAACCATTCCCATGGTTTACTGCCAACAATAGTAAAATAATCGGGCTCTAACTCTTGTGCAGCTTGTAATGTATACCTAGCATCTGTACTAAAGATACATTGTTCTGGCATAACAATCAAAGTAGCGGCAGAGCCAGTGAAACCAGTTAGCCATTCAATTCTCTTATTATAATCTGGCAGGTATTCATTTTGAAATTCATCACGATTTGGTAATAAGAATGCCTTAATACCCTGCTCAAGCAACAGAGATTGTAATTGTTTTATTTTATGCATTTTCTAAAAAAATATACACACATGAATTATCATAAGACAGAAAGACAATGGTGCAAGCCCCAGATCTAATCAGAATAGAAAATGGCTTCTACAAAGCAGCTGGTCCTTTTCTTCATTCCTTACAAAAACGTGGGATTGAACCTCAACAGAACCTAATTATACTTGAAAAATGTATAGGACAAAGTTAAAGTCCCCACTTCCTTGGTTTCAGGATCGGTTTCCATTTCTGGATCAATAAAAAATGAAACTGGCATCACCACTTTCTTGTGAGGCGCCAAAGTCTGTCTATTAAAGCAAAAGCAGGCCACCTTATTGAAATACTTCCCTATCTTATGAGGGGTGACATTATATATTGCCATGACATCAATCGGCTCATCTGAGGTATTTTCAGCATGATAAAAGACCAACTTATTCTGACCAGTTTTCAGTGAGACAATACGCTCTTTCGGCGCTGTAAATTGCAATGGCAAACCAGGTGCAACATCAGCATTAAAGCTAACATTAATTGTTTTTTTACCTATAGTAACCGCGTTATAGCTACTAAATTCGCGAACCGTACCACCAAAACCAGTTGCTTTACAGAACAAACTATATAAAGGCACGGCCGCATATGACAAGCAGAGCATTGACACGCTTAAGGACAGTAATATTAATACTATCTTCTTATTATCTGAGCTTGGCTTCTTTGAAGAGGACGTGCTTTCTCGCTTTTGGGTCATACTTTTTAAACTCCAACTTTTTCTGTAACTTCTTTGGGTTACGCTTCACTACATAAAAATATCCTGTTTTCGCCGTGCTGACTAATTTAAACAAGATCGCATTTCCTTTTTTGGCCATAAAAAATTCCTATTACAATACTTTAACAGTATAATAAAACTGTTAGAGCGATTTGGCAATTCTTTATAGAAACTGATTATTTTCTTGTAACTATGATGTGTTGCATCATAACTATCAATAACAACAAAACAAAACCAACTGCAAGAGTCACTAACACATGGGGATAATTACTATTAACATCAAGAATGATTTCCGAACGAGTAAAATCATATACTTCTTCAAGAAAAGCGCGATTGTCGAACTCAGATTCTTCAGAGTACATGCTACTTGACAGTAACAACATAAAAATATGAATGTATAACCAATGCAGATTGCGTTTTATGATATTGACGATCAGTGGCCCTGCATTAGGCCATTGAAACATAGCTTTTGTCATACCAACCATGGTAGCACCACAGAAAATTATATTATATGCAATGTAGCATTGTATAGTTAAGATATTATGATCACACTGGTATATTTATCTGATGATGATATTTCTAATCATATGATATGATTCCTATTTACTTTATTCTCTGGAAGCTTTATTTGATTTATCAGAATATATATTGGATATTTCAATAAAATAGTAATGTTTTATATGTACGATACAATAATTAATAATTATCGGAGGATATTATGCCAAAAAGAAAAGATAATGAATCAACTGTTGCAATAGAAGCTAAGCGACGCAATACAAGCAATATTAATGTTGGGGCACTTGAGGATATAATAAAACAACTAGAAGCACTTCATAAAGAAGAAAAAGATCCGACTGAAGGCCTTAAAAAACTAAAGCAAGAATATCAACAGAGCATAAATGATGGTAAGATAGACAAAATAGTGGAACATCACCAAAAAAGCACTCAAATTGATACGAAAGGTCGAATGGCATTCTTTATTGATGCACTAAAGACATGCAAACAAGGAGAGAATCTAAGTGACTTCTTAACAACCAAGGCAGATTACGGACTCAAAGATATTTCTTGCGGCAAACCACTGCGGTTAAATGGTGTTGAACTTCGCAATTTAACTCTAGTGCATATCCTTGTCTACTCTAATTGTGTCGAGGCATACAACCAATTACATAATATGCATGAGAATGACGTGCAAACCGCAGAAGGAGAGAATACGTATCTAAATTTAGCCATTATAGGTAATAGCACATACTTCACAGATTGGTTTTTAGAGCTTGACACAACAAAAAAAACACTTAATGCCCAAGATTATAAAGGGATGAAACCTCTACTTTACGCTGCTCAACTTGGTCACAAGGAATGTATGACAATACTTCTAAAACAAGGTGCTGATTCTTACGTAGCAACCAAAGGTGGCAATACATTTCTTCACTTAATCTGCCGTGATTTTTGCAAAGATTCAACTAAAACAAAATCAGTAAATGATTTATTAAGTTCCTTTGCACAAGAATCCGTCAAAACAGTTTGTGCAACACTCAATCATGAAAAAAAACTTCCATATGAATTATTGCCAGAAAACATGCCGCAAGCAGAAAAAGAGAAACTGCCACACTATGAAACATTAATAAATATCAAAGCAGGACATAAACAGCAGCTCGACAAACTGTACACAGAACGCTCGGAATACGAGTGCTCTGAACTAAATGCGGAATATTACGCTACGATTGAGCAGCATTGGACGCCAGAAGAAATAGAAAGTCTTGAAGAGCAATGCCAATGAAGATGCAGAAGAATTAGAGCGCGCAAAAAAACATAAAGCACAAGAACATATGACAGAAGATCAAAAGAAAGAACTAGGTAATTTAGAACAAAACATTAATCCACTTGATCAAAAATACGATGAGCGCACTAAGGCAATAGACGAGTTGAAAAGCGATCTTCAAAACGAGTTATATAATGCATTAGGTGTCACGCCTAAAGCTCTAGAGAATCCACACGCTCAAGTGCAGCAGGGAACGGCTTCAAAAATAAAGTAAGAAACCTCAGCTCTACATAATGACCTTATGTAGAGTATTGCTACTAGCTCAAAAAGCAAGATAGCACTTGCAATAATTGAGATTACTGCATCTCAACACAGGCGAAGAACAAACATTTAAGTCATGAGCCTGTTAAAGTGATGCTTGATATTGTCATATAGTTACAATTGTGTTACTATCCAGTGCAGCGCGCCCTTAGCTCAGCTGGATAGAGCAACAGCCTTCTAAGCTGTGGGTCAGAGGTTCGAATCCTCTAGGGCGCACTCTCGATAATACTACCTATTGTTATCAGCTTGATAACTTGAATAAACATTCAAACTGTCAAAATTTAGTAATGCGTTGCAATATGCATCTTTCTGCGAATGAAGGTTGCAGTAATATTGAGCATTAATAGAATAAGTAGCAAAATTAATATCAACACCGAATTAAGTTCCGAAAAAGCAGGATCAGCCTGATTCACCCACAGATATATCTGCAAAGGGACAACAGTGGAAGGTTCAAGTAAGCTATGTGGAGGATTTGCAATAAAAGCAGCCATACCCACCATCAATAATGGCGCCGACTCCCCTAACACCCTTGCAATACCCAATATCGTCCCAGTAACAATACCAGGGAAAGAGTAAGGTAGAATATGATGTAATAACAACTGCATCTTGGTAGCACCCAACGCCAATGCCCCTTCCTTTATACCATCTGGAACACTATTTAAAGCTTGTCTTGTGCTTATCACAATAACCGGCAATATCATCAATGATAAGACCAGCCCACCAATCAAAGCTGATGACCTTGGAACACCGAGGACTTCTATATAAAAATAGACCCCTACAACTCCAAAAATGATAGATGGAGTAGCTGATAAATTATTTATGCTCACTTCAATAACAGATGTCAGCAACTTACTTTTGAATTTAAATTCATGTAAATAAACTCCAGTCATTATACCAATTGGCAAAGCGCATATACAACATGTCAATATGGTGAACAACGAACCAATGAAAGCTCCTAATATGCCAGCATATTCTGGATATTGTGAGTCAGCATTAGTAAAAAGATTGAAATTGAATACAACTCTTATCCGATCCATAGGAGAGATCTTATCCTTCATAGTGGAAGGCTGGTTATATTTCACAGCACTGCTCAACTGACTATTCGCTGGTAACCACATCTCAATATTTTGACCAATAGACTGTGGATTATCTTCTATAAATTGTGCCAATGTCCAGTTAGCACTACCACTTATAATACCGTCTATATTATCATCAGGCAGTATTTGCTGAAGACCATCAGCAATCATATGTCTAGTATTCTTACTATACTCAATGTGTAATGGAACTAAAACTTCAGTAAATTGTAATGCATAATAACAATTACTACATAGTGTAATAATAATATAAAGCAAAAATAATAGACTGATAGTAACCGAGCAACGCCCAGTGATACGGAGCAGAGCGTCTACCCTGCGCCTTTTAGCAAGTCGGACTTTTATATCACGTGATTTTAAAAGTTTGCTCAGTTTTTTCCGAATATGAACATCTTTGTTATTTTTAAGCATTTTTTTTATATCTTTCTAAATACCCAGGTACTATTTCTTCTATGGTTTTCGCTTGAATGCCAATGTCTTCTAAATCTTTGTTGTTACTAACATTATCATATTGCAACAACTGCACTTGATCTCTAGTTAATAGAGGATTGATACTCCCAGTGATTGGCTTGAGTAAATAACAAACAACCTTCCATTCTAAAAAAAATGCCATAAACTTAGCAACGCAGGTTGGAAGTGATATTAACCAACACTTTCTATTAATTGTCTGCAAAATGAATTTCATCAAATCTTTGAGCGAGTAAGCTTTCAAACCAACTAGATGAAAAATATTACCGTGCATTTCTTTTTTGATAATAATATTTACACACTCTGCAACATCAATAACAAAAACTGGCTGTAGTAAGGCATTACCACCATTAATCAATGGCAAGAAAGGTAGAAAAGTAGCAAGGCGCGCAAACTTATTGAAGAAATCATCCTCTTCGCCAAAGATGACGCTAGGACATATAATATTTGCTTCTGGGAACTCTTCTTTGACAGCCTCTTCTCCGGCTAACTTACTCTCATTATATTTGCTCGGATTCTCTATTCCTAATGCCGAAAAATGAATTAGCTGTTGAATATTCGCTGCTTTCGCATATTTAGCAATTTTTTGAGCAGCAATATGATGAATTAAATTGAATGCATTAGGGTAACTCTCATATAGTATACCAACTAAATTTATTGCAATATCCATACCCTGAAGGTGCTTTTCAAGCAATTGATTATTAAGAACATCGCCCGCCACACAAACTATCTGTCCAACATCACCACATACCTTCAATTCATTTGCCTTTGTGACATCACGGGCAAAAATTTTGATAATATGCCCATCTGCAGCCAGTTTTTTGACAATATAATTACCAATAAAACCATTGCCACCGAAGATTATTACTTTTGCCATGATTTAATTTCTATAATAAAGACACCCTTATACTGTTTATATAAAAGTTATAATACATTGTCTAGACCTATTCTTATCAATGAATTGCACTATATTAACAAAACATAGTTTATTCCTACATTGGCAGCAGTGTTTCTAAAATTGATTAGACATTCAAAAGAACATCACTAAATCAAAATTACATTATGATAAAATGAGCATTGCAGTATTTTATAACTCTATATATGCTACTTGAAATATTTAATTGGGATTAATATGAATTTATCGTTACAAGATGATAAAATGTTCAATTGCATCATCGAAAATAATATATACGGCTTAACAGAAGCTTTTAAAAATGGTGCAAATATTCATGCAAAAGATAATAACAATGAAGAAGCTTTAGAAGTTGCTGCAAGAACAGGAAAGCTGGTGACATTAGAACTTCTACTCACAAAAGGCGCAATAGATCACCACGATGATTACAATGAAGATATCGCTACAAGAGCTGCAGACAGAGCATCAGCAAAGTGTGAGGGTATTTTTCAAAACATATTTGAGCGAATTTATTCGGTGCTGGAAAGCAGCGACAAAGCACTTACCCTTCTTGAAAGAGCTTTTTTTATGAGTAATGAGGAGATAAACACCTTCAAACAAGAATTCCTTTCTCTGATTAAATCAGGAGTCTACGCTGATATTAGAGCCCGCATTCCTAATCGCAGCACAGCTTTAATGCTTGTGAGCAGAGCCTTGGAGTGTGATGAAAAGTACGATTTGATCAATCAACTGTTAAATAAAGGAGGCGATATTAATGCTATAGACAAAGAATGGAATTCAGTACTGTCTTACGCAAGTGAAAATTTATATACTGTGGAATTTTTAATTAAAAAAGGTGCAAAAGTCGACAAATCATTTGTAGTGAAGTATCTCCTAGAAGGAAACATTAAAAAAGCAAATGATTTACTGTCCTATGGACAAAGCATTGAGAGACAATGCTCCTCATCTGGACATCCAAAAACTCTGCACCACCATACTAACATTACAAAGAACAAAATCATAGAATTCGTCTTTTTACAGCACTTAGAAAACTTCAACAAACCTACTGATGACCAGAAGCGTTATGCTCATGCCATGGGTGTACTACTATTAGAACTTTATCGTACAGGTGAAAAAAATACAACAACAGCAGTATCTATACTCAATATCAAACAATTATTAGATGTAAGAAATATCAATAACATCGATAGTATAAAAAGTCTTTTTCCGAGTCTGTCTGTAAAACAGGTAGAATCTCTCTATGAACATCAAAATCAGGTCAGTGCTTTTACCCATAATTACTTTGTAGAAATAAATTCATATTTGAAATCGCGTCTAACACAACTCACAAAAATAATAGGTTTGAAAACAGCAAAACACTTAGATCAGGTTCTGCACGCAGAAAAAACCTTCAGGTCATTATTCAATCCACAAACACCTAACACTTTCTGCGTAGACACACAGGAAACTCCCGTTGCTGGTCCATCTTGCGCTAGATATTAAATCTTTGACAATCAAAGGGAATGAAAAGTTAGGTATAAAATAGTATTATAATTCATGTGCTTATTCGTTTGGTGTAGCTATTTACCATACCGATAATCCCGCCTAAAAACATCACGACTACTCCGATCCAAATTAGATTAATACAGACGTTATAGTGAACTTGTACTCCGAGACCTAATTTTTCATCAAACTCTGAAATGACGATATAAATATCTGATAATAAGTTATGGTGAATAGCAACCTCAGCTGTGCTTAATTCTTCAGTACTATAGAATCTAATTTCTGGCATCAAGTAAAATGAGTTATTGATCTTAAATTGAGCACTTAGAGCGCTATAGTTATCTTTTTCCGCCAAAAGGACTTTTTCGAGCTTAATGTTATACCGATCTATATTAACAGCATCATTGATCTGCATATATTGCTCTTTCTCAAGAGAAAATTTGCTGAAGGATAATATTCCTAAAATGAGAATAGCAGCACCAAAATGCGCTAAGAACATTGCGTAGTATGATTTTGGTAGCTGGTAGATTTGACACAGAGTTTCGGACACAGATAAGGAGCCGAGTTGTATTTTTTTGAAATATGAGATGATAAGAGAAAATATCAGCCACCATGTTAGAAAAAACAGTAGGAAGCTTTCTGCAGAGAAAATAAGAGTGATAACAAATGCTAAGGCTATAGAGAAAATATTTTGGATGATGACCTTGTTGTTTGTGGTAAGTTGTGGGCCAATAATCCATACGCATAGAAAAGGCAGCAAGATTTTTTTTAGTACTGCATTATAATAAGATGGAGTAATGATTAATGTCTCAACGGTACTGATCATAGGGTAAATAATACCAATAAATATAGCTGCAGCTGATGTGATAAGGAAAAAATTATTTAATAAAAGACAGTTGTCAAACAATGAAAATTCCTGAGTATAAGTCTTTTTATAATTCTTACAAAATATACTATATGATACTATTGAACCACCAATAATAAGCAGCGCAACAATCAACATATAATATGTTTGTTCTGAGTTGCTAGCAAAGGAATGCACAGAATTTAGCATGCCCGATCTGGTGATAAAAGTATCAATGATGCTAATAGTAAAAGTAATAATTGCTAATAACACTAGCCAACAATCTATAGCTTGGTGCTTCTTAACTAGAGATGTAGTATGTAATAGACCCAAAGTTAATAACCAGGGTATCAGCGAAATATTTTCTACAGGATCCCAAAACCAAAATCCTCCCCACCCTAGTTCACGATATGCCCACCACGCACCGAGACCAACACCTAAAGTGAGAAATGACCAGGATAGTAAGATCCATGGCCGCATCGCCGCAGCGATATCAAATGATGGCTTATAACAATAGGCAATGGCCAGCGCAAAGATAACACTAGTTCCAACATAGCCAATATATAAAATGGGAGGATGTATTGCAAAAGCCATATCTTGCAGAAGAGGATTAAGGCCTATGCCACTATCAATTGCTATAACATTACTTTGGAAGGGATTGGCGGCAAAAATAACAAAAAGCAGGAATATGGCATATATAATCGATTGTACCTCTAAGGTAATACCACCTTTGTTCTTAGTGAATGTGCCATAGATGGTGCGATATAAACATAATAGCCAAGTGAAAAATAGCATTGAACCTTCAGCTGTACTAAGAAGGCCAAAAACTTTATAGAGAAGTGGAGTATTGATAGCTGAGCTATTATAAATACTTAATATGGAAAAGTCGCTTACTATATAACCATAAGATAATGCAAAGACACTGCAAGAAATCAGAAGAAAGGAAATATATAAGAACCTTATAGATGAAAAAGCTGATGTAACAAGCGAAAATATCAGTAAAATATTACCTAAGCTAGCAAGTGGTAAAGCAGCAATTGAAGTTATCTCCGGTCACCCATTAAATGTAAAAGGCTGATAAATATGTTGATGAAATCGAAGTATAAAGTCAAAGCGCCCATAATAGAAAACTTACTTAGCATTGTTGCATCGCCAGTATTATGCTTGGAATATACATCTTTTATTTTTTGAGAATCATAAGCAGTAAGGCCAGTGAATATTAACACTCCTAGTAGAGAAGTAGCAAATTGCAAAGCCGAACTTTGTATAAATAGATTAATCAAAGAAGCGATAATTATACCTATCACACCCATCAGTAGGAATGAACCAAGTGCTGTTAGATCACGCTTTGTTGTGTTACCATATATAGCCATCACTCCAAACATTGAAGCTGAAATGAAAAACACTCTAGCAATACTAGTGCCAGTATAGGATACGAACACCCACGACAGTGACAGGCCCATTAAGGCTGCAAAGCACCAAAAGGATAGTTGTGCTGTTTCTACTTTCATAGTGTGAATTTTAGCAGAGAAAATAAACACAAAAACTAGAGGGGCAAACATTACCACCCATTGTAAAGGGGTTTGATATATTAAAGACAGTAAAGCAGGAGAAGAAGCAGTTAAATAAGCAACTAAGCCTGTTATACCCAGAGCAGCTGCCATATAGTTATACACTTTTTGCATATAACTTCTAAGACCTTCATTATAATATGAAGCATAAGAGTTAATACTCTTATCATCTTGCATAAAGCTCATATACTATCACCCAATATAAAAATATTCATATATATTCTAAATGAAAAACATCTATTTGTCAAGTGTAAATTATAATAATTCATTAAAGAAGACATGCAAAATATTACCGGACCTGTCATTGGGAAGCATTTACGTAATCAACGTAAAATCATAGAAACGTTTATTAAACAACTAAAATCGCTTTGCATAATTGAGCACTCCAGACATAGAAAACTAGATGGCTTTCTTACACAGAGATGGCCTGCAACTCAACACTTGAACATAAATAGTAAGGCCAATCTTATGTCAAAGTTAGGTATTAATAGAATGACATGATCGAGATTTCCATTCCATAATTTAAATCTTACATCCGTATTGATACCACAACTCCTTAATATTTAATTAAGCACTTCTATATAGAGGACCTTGCAATTTACACGCTATAGTAGTATGCAATTCACATGAGACAATTGTGGATTGCTGCCTTTCATATCATTATCTTACTGCATGTTGATGTTTTTGCAGAAGTGTTAATTCCTAGAACAAAGCCGATGATTATTGTTCCAGAGTTAAAACCAACTATTATAATGCCACCAGAAAAGTTGCTAAAGGATAGGTGTATCGCAAGCAGTGAAAATATAGACTCAGAGATAAGATTGGAATTTGATAATAGTAAAGTGCAAGTGTCAGCTTTCATGCGCAATGGTTGGTATTGGTTTGTTATTAGTGAAATGAGCATTTCTGACCTTGGGCAATCTTTGTCTGGAAAATTGTATCAACAATATGAGGTCATTAGAAATGATCAATATTTGGCATTTAGGGTAAAATCGAATCAGCAGTATTTACCGCTTATCACTCAATATGATAATATCCTTACTATTCAATTTCTTGATTTTTCTCATCATCAGCAAGCGACTAAAATCATGCCTTCATCTAGAGAATCACATGTATCATTGATATTATTTAGCAATATAAATGATCATATTGAGATTATTGATCCTGATTTTGGGGATAAATTAATTGTAGTGTTATCTGATCTTGATCAGAAGATAGTTGATCGTGAGCATCATTTGCCGCACTTTAATTTACTGCGCTCTTATTATGGTGCCGCCATAACTGCGCGTGCGGATAATATCAGAACAGTTATTGAAAGAGGGGTATTACATATTTATCATCCGCAAGTACATTGGCAAAAAATTTCTACCATTATAGATATTGGCAATCCAATCTTTCAATTTCACAATTGGTATAATGAAAATAGCAACTTTAATGATGCGATGGCGCGAGTACAAAGGAGGATTTTTGAAGATGATTCTTTAGAAAGCCGTTTACAGCTAGTTAAGTTGCTTCTTGGACATAAAATGGTCCCAGAAGCTCTATCATATTTAAATCATATCAAAGAGATCAGCCATGATTATTATGAAAATATAGCCTTTAAATTATTGTATTTTGCCACTCTTTATCTTTCACACAACTATTCTGAAGCTTACTTTGAGATAGAAAAACTACCAGTGAATGATTTAAGCTCCATACAAAGGAAAGAAATAAGATTCTGGCGTGATGCCATTATGATACAGCTGACTAATAAACTGATGCCCTTGAGCATTGATGATGCATTTCTGCAACAATATTTGGACTATGAAACTGATTTTATGTTATTAGCATTTCAGCAAGCAGTAGAAATGGCTGATTATGATAAGATAAGAGTCATTGAAAAGAAGCTTTACAGTAAAAAATTATCACACTTTCAACACAATCAATTCATGTTATTGTTGGCTGACGTTATGACACAATTGCAAGAATACAATGAAGCAATGGCAATCTATGATAATATCATTGCTGACAATAAAGATATATATCATAGGGCCCTTGCTACCGTCAATAAAACAAAATACTTGTATGAAAATTCCATCATCAATACGGCACAATCTATTCAAAGTTTAGAGAAATTAAAAATCCTAATTAAAGGCGAAAAAGTAGAACCAGAGTTACTAGAGATGTTAGCAACCTTGTACATAGACAATCAACAATATGCTGATAGCTTGTTCCTACTGCAAGAAATCCATGAACGCTTTAGTCATTATGATGGTGTTATGCAAGTACATAAAAAGATACATCAGGTTCTAGTGCACCTATTTAATGATGGGATAATTTATGAAATGTCACCTTTGTTGGTAATTGACATCTTTATCAATTTTAAAGAATTCTTACCAGTTGGCAAAGACGGATTAACTGTATCATTGAATTTTACTGATTATTTAATCAGCATCAATCTTATGTCAGAGGCTATCAGTTTTCTCAAACATTTAATCCAATATCGGTTAAAAGGACAGATCAGAGATGATAATGTTATTAAACTAGCTAACTTATATCTTGACGATAATCAGCCTGAGCAAGCTATATTTTTGTTAAATAAATATAAAGTAAATGCAAAGGCTGCGACCTACGCACAGAGTCATGCTTTTTTGAAGCTAAAAAAATATCATTTGGTACATGGATTGTTAGAAGGTGATAATAGTGAGTCTGCTGATCGAATACGCTGTGAAATATTATGGCAAACTAATGATTGGAAGAGACTGATCACACATCTCGCCACACGGATAGAGTATTATGCACAATCATCCCAAGAACTCACTGAAGACGAACAAAGACAGATTTTCTATCTAGCAGTAGCTTACTTTCAACAGAGAGATAAAAAGAACCTCAAAACATTGCGCTCTAACTTTGTTGATAGGATGCTGGAGAAAAAAAATACTATTATCTTATTGGAAAAAATGGCTGATGGTCATATGAATGTTAGTAACTTCAACAGATTGTTTGTTTCTGATCTATGAGCGATATACTTTCCATAAAAGGAGGATTCTCATCTAATTATTTAGGCATTGCAGAAACTATAGTTTTTTTGTAGTACGTACAATAATCCTTGATATAACACACCTGGCAGTTTGGTTTTTGTGCTTTACAAATATATCTACCATGTAAAACCAACCAGTGATGTGCATATAGTTTAAATTTTGCTGGAATCTTTTTTGTTAATTGCTGTTCTGTCTGTAGAACGTTCTTAGCTTTGGTGATACCAATCCTATTGCTAACCCTGAAGACGTGTGTATCGACCCCAATGGTCTTTTGACCGAATGCTGAGTTGAGAACTACATTAGCTGATTTTCTACCAACACCCGGTAAAGATATCAAATATTCAAAGTCACATGGTATATCTTGATGTTGATCATCTAGCAATTTTTGACTGAGAGCCATTATATTTTTTGCTTTGTTGTTATAAAGCCCAATGCGCTTAATATGTTGTTTGAGTCCATCCTCACCCATATTGATAATATCAATAGGATGTTTAATCTGTTGGAACAATTGAGCAGTTACCTTATTGACACCAACATCTGTTGATTGTGCAGATAATACTACTGCAACAAGCAGAGTGTAATTATTAGTATAATTGAGTTCAATTTTAGGATGTGGATTATGCTGAGCGAAGAGAGGAAAGATATTATCAATTTTCTTCATTGTATACAAACGTTTTGCCGCAATATGGACATGTAATTTCATTACTGTCACTAATTTCTAGATATATAAGCGGATGGCCATGATCTCCACCATCACATTTTACATGGCGACTATTACTATTAACTTTTTCTTCAGTGTTCATGGCAACAATTATATTTTATAACCTTTTGTTTGTACTATGCATACTAAGGAATACAATGTTTATAGTCATTTTTCAAGTAATATTATTAGCGATGTTATTTTAATATATGATCAGTTAATTACTCTACTTGACCAAGCAAAGAATGATATAAATACAAAAGGCAACAACTTAGAACAAGCCCTAGACATAGTCATAAAACTACTTTCGTCCTTAGAGCACGCCAAGGAAGAAGTTGGAAAAGAGTCCCTGCAGGCATTTTACCTGTTAACCATTAAAAGAATTTCAAAAATCTTGTATTGTGATAATGATGACCTATATGGCGTATTAATAAACGACATTGCTTTAGTAAGAGATGCTTGGCAAGAGTTGGAAGATAAATAAAATAGCAACTTCATCTGAGCTGAAATAAACCATCATTACAATCACAAAGTATAATTTTTTAATATCTCATTAGGTAAATTTTGTAAAAGAAAATTTTATACTTCATGCCAGATATTATTTTATAGGAAGATGAAATGACTCGTGAAACGCAGTATGGAACACCTCAGGAACTCCTAAAAGTACCACAGCAAAAATTTGATCCATATCAAGCTGCAAAAAATGCACAGAAAGCAGAAAAGTGTTGTGCCATGATTGATTTTTATGGTGATAATGCATGCTGCACTTGGTCTACTTACCTGTTGATTGGATTGTTGTCATCTGTATGTAGTATAGTATCCAAATATACTACAGGGAAAACAAACAGTGCTTTTTATGGTATGAGTGTGGCTGGATGGATATTATTTGCTGTGTTGACATTACCTCTCTTAGTACAAACATGTACAGCGTGCTGTGATTGCTCCGCTGAAGAAGTAGATAACCAGCATAAGAGATAAGATGGTATCAATATGAAAATGCGTTATTCAAAATTGATATTTATATCACCTTATAAATAATACTTCTTCACAATGCTATTCTATGATACCTTATCTTAAATTAGCAAAGACGCATTATACATGAAAAACATCATTATTTGGTCAGTGATATTTTTGTTAGGAATACTGTTTATTTATTCTCTAAGCAATGTTTTAGGACCGTTTATTTTTGCGTTAGTGATTACATACTTTTTGCAGCCCATGGTCTCACGATTAGAGCGCATTAAAATACCAAGATCCATTTCTACAACGATAATTATCTTCAGCTTCTTCTCTGTGATTGGCGCTTTTGTCATATTTATTATTCCTTTGGTATATTTGCAATTCATTACAGTTACTCATGCAGCGCCTCTATATCTCTCTGCTCTCAAGGATAAAATATATCCTACTTTATTGGAGTTTGGTTATAACTTTGACCAGCAGGCCATTGCCGATAAATATTCTGTTAATATATTACGTTTCGTGACTAATTTCTTCAATAATTTATGGTCTTCTACTATTATGGTAGTGAATGTTGTGTCATTAATATTTATTACGCCGGTCATTACATTTTATACATTAAGGGATTGGCCTTTAATTGTTCGCTCAATTGACAGGTTGATACCAGCAACACACTACAAAACAATTACAACACAAATAGTAAAAATAGATCACGTCTTATCTGCATATATACGCGGTCAAACGCAAGTGTGTGTTTTACTGGGGATTTTTTATTCTCTAGCCCTATATAGTGCTGGTTTGCCTTACTCGTTGTTTGTTGGATTTATTACTGGTATTTTATCTTTTATTCCCTATATAGGGTTTTCTATTGGCTTTATTATAGCTAATTTTCTTTCCTTTTATCAGTTTGATAGTTGGACCGACAAAGCTATTATTATCCTCATTTTCATCCTAGGGCAAGTGCTGGAGAGTGCTATCATCACACCACGTTTGATTGGTAATAACGTGCGATTACATCCTGTCTGGATTCTTTTTGCTATTTTTGCAGGGGGTGGTTTATTTGGTTTCACAGGAGTATTGATTGCTATTCCGGTGGCAGCGGTTATTGGAGTTTTAAGCAGATTCCTTCTTGAATGTTATTTTAGTAGTGCGTTGTATGGAACAGTTACCTCTAATCAAAAATAATACTGAACTCTCTTATCGTTCTGAAGATTATATTTTATCGACAAGCAATATAACTGCCTACCAACCTCTTATTGTTGAAGAATGGCAGCAGCATTGTATGATATTGTACGGTGCACGTGGCACTGGCAAGAGTCATTTGGCAAATATCTGGAGAACCAATAATAGTGCTACTGTCTTAACTTCAGATACTAAGTTTCCTGCGCATGACATCTGCGGATCATACTTGTTAGAAGATATCGAGAACATCACTGATCCCGTACCCCTATTCCATCTTTACAACTCAACCAAAGAAAATCAATGCAAGTTATTGCTCACAACCAATACATTGCCAAAATTACTACCATATAAGTTGGCAGATCTTCGATCGCGTTTATTGTCAGTCCCACTCTTGAAGTTACTGGATGGCGATGAATATCTTTTAAAGATTATTTTGTTTAAAGAATTTTCAGCTAGACAAATGCGAGTTTCACCAGGTGTTATTAATTATATCATCAATCATGCCGAGCGTTCTATACATCGCCTGATTAAAATTGTTGATATAATTGATACAGCAGCGTTACAAAGTAAACACAGTATTACCATTCCTTTCGTAAAAACAATTATGGATGGCATCTCATCTAAAAGAGGCTAATAGAGCTACTTTCTCGGAATGTCATCGGTTGAGTTGATGCATATTAACAACACCTGTTAAGAAAGTACTGACATTTTTTTTATAGCTTAAAAGCATCACTATTGTATTTATAGTAAAATTACCCTTGAAAAATTTCTGAGGTGTAATATAATCATTTTATTGACGCGGGATGGAGCAGTCTGGTAGCTCGTCAGGCTCATAACCTGAAGGTCGTAGGTTCGAATCCTTCTCCCGCAACCAGTTATATATCCAGCTGGTTGTATAGCAATACCATAGATTCTCCATATATGAAAAATCAATAATTGTTATGGATAACGCTGCATTCCATAAAGGCAAAGATATGCAGAACGAAATCAAAAAGTCCGGTCATATACTGGAGTATTTGCCAACTTATTCACCAGATCTGAACCCTATAGAACGTAAATGGTCACACCTCAGAGCCTTGAGACGCAAATATCGAAAGAAGAGTTGTTTCATAAGTATGCGGTGCAACACTTTTATGGGAGGTTGGCTCTATCTGTGTTGCCCTGTTCATTCTCATCCTCAGCAAATAATCATTTGATTATTATAGCAGATTTACTAGGTTGTGTTGAGAATTTATCATTTCAACCATTGCAATGTGGCAACAAAATGCAAAACACCATGAAAAGACTGAACTTTTATCTAGCGTGATTATTTTTTTGGTTGACCGATGTACTATCGAGAACAGATAATGCTGTGGAGTGAGTCGGTATATTATTTTCTTTCTCTTTCTCCTGTGTAGTGCACGCTGAACAATTGTTTAATATTTCGTAGGCGCAGAAAGTAGATACAAAAAATAATACTGTACCAAGCAATGCTACTAATAAGATTTCTTTTGTGCTTTTCCAATCAACTTTAGCCATATAGTTTGCTATTAGGAAATAGCCTTCAACGCAGAATAAACCAAAAGATAAACTGATTCCTACCTTACACAAGTTGGATTTTTTTTTTCACCTTCGTCTACTGTGAGCGGCATTATGTTTGGTGAATCGAGATTCTTGTTCGGTGAAATAGATTGCGTCATCGTTGCAAAGTATTTCTCTAAATTAATATTGGAAAATATCTCATTGGTGTTCTTGAGTATTTGTGAGGAGTTCTTTTTTATATCATCAGTTATAAGATTGTTAACGTCTTCATATCGATCGTAATTTTTTTCTTTGGGCTTCGCTAGTTTCTCTAAAGCAATTAATGCTGTGATATCAAATAATGCCCCATGAGCTAGTGCATACTCTACACCTTCTTTATTACCAAACATTATTGCTATTGATAAAGGTGTATGTACTATCACACCTTGTGCATACCACTCTGCTATTTTATCTTTTAATTTGTTGATTTTGCTTTGATGACTTTTATCGTTTTGTGTATCAAGGTCATAGTTTGTGAACTGAGTTTTAAATTCCTGAGTAATGCATCCAATCCATTGTTTTATAATGTCAAATTTAGGGTATGTATTGCCAGTGTGTTGTGGTATCTTTTTCTGTTGTTTGAGAACATTTAATTCTTCTTCTTTCTTCGTTATTAGCTTCTGTATATGTTCTAAGGTTAGTTGCTTATTGTCAAAACTTCTTCTGGGGTCTTGTTCACATTGTCTCAACCTATCTACTTCTCTTGTTAAATTAGAAACTTTCTGATTTACTTCAATATTCTTATTGTGTTCAAATAGCCAACCATAAGACTGAATCCCAATTGCTGGTTCATTGATATTGAGACCAATCGTTTCATGAAGATATTGTATTAATGGCAATTTATCTGTTTGTTCTTCGAGCAATGAATGTCTGTCACTTTTTACACATGCATAGTGCAAAAGGTTGTATCCCCTTTCATCTCGTGTGCGTGGATCAAATAGGTCAATAGGATTCTCAGTGTTTGTAATTTCAGTGGTACCATAATTTTCTAGAAGAAATTTAACCATATCATGGTTACCATGAAAGCCATGCTGAGCAGATTCATGCAACATTGTTCTATGAAAATGACTCAGCTGCTTCACAATGTCACAAAATTCTTCTTGTTTTGCTTGTGTAGTACCTTTGTGGTGTTTTTTTAAACATTCAAATATTTCAACACTGCCGTTGAAACCAGCATAATGAAACGCATTGTATCCACTATAAGATCCTGAGAGAATCGTTTTAGATATTGTGTCATCACTGAGAAGATGCTTTACATGTCTAACATCCTTACTGTAACAAGCAAGCATTAGAGGTGTTCTTCCTCTAGTATTAAAAGCAGGAAGACTATCTGGTTTTTGCTCTTTGGTGTATTCAAAAATTCTTTTATAAATTGGAAAATCATCTATTAAACTCAAGGTAATATCACCACCTTGGTTAGTAATAGATGGATCGGGTTTAAAGTGTTCTAAAAAACCATCCAAGCTTTCGGAGCAGTATAGAGCTATATTTGTAAGTACAGTATCCCTTCTACCTGAAGTGCTTTGTTGGTTGATAAAAACAGTTTCAACAAATGCTTTTTCTGCTTTTTGCAAACCGTTTAAAGCTCCCAACAAATAGTTGACCGCACCTACTTCCTTCATTCGAGCGCAATATTGAAGGATGTTTTCTCCACCTTCATTAAGTTCTAATATAGGTATTTTGTTCTGTGGAAATAATTCCTTGAATGCATCCAGGTTTTTCCATTTTTTTTCACAAAAAGAGAGCTCTTCAGGTTTTGGAATTTTGTCCATCCGTGAAGTTCCGTTGTGAAATATTGTATATTGTACTACAGATACTACATTTTCCTCTTTTGTACTTTGCATGGACTTGTTTTAATATTATAAATACCGAGATGATAATCCTATGTTCTGATATATCAAGTATTTTATTTATAAAAATATATTCACAGTTTTTTCAATCTTGTTTTTTTGAAAGATGATAGTTTGTTTTCTGCCTTGGAGTAATGCTTGATACTTTTATACCAAGCACTTTTCCCGCTCCATATGTTCTTTTTGTCGAAGTATTACCTTTGCGTCTCTTGATCTGGGTTTTGGTTTTCTCGTTTTTCTGTTACTTGCTGTGCATGCCCACCTGCTTGCTCTGGTGGTGGATTACCTTGTGTTTCTTGAGAGGAACTTGTTTCTTTGTTTAAGGTATCTTTTAGTTCTTCCAGAACAGGTCCTATATCTCCCTTTAGTTCATCAGGTACAGTTACACTTTCTGGCCGTTGTGACTCTACATCGGCTGTGCTCTGTTCGACAGTATTGTCATGCGTTGAAGTAGGATTCTCTCCAGGTAGTTTATGCAGTTTTTCATGTGAGCCCGCTCTCTGGTTTTTCATGTCCGGATCAACTGCTGGCTGTGGAGTTTGATAGAGTGGGTTGCTTGTTTTCTTAACACTATTTTTATTGAACTTTTCTGATCCATATGATGTGTCAAAATCCATAGAATCTTTTTTAAAGAGATTTTTTATCCCTTCTATTAGTGAAGAAACTAAGCCTTTGAGAGTTTCAAATAGAGTTTTAGGCTGAACATATTCAGGTTGATCTTCCAGGTCAGTCGAGGCAACCTCCACACGATCACTTGTATTTTGTAGACTTTGATTATTCGCATCATTTTCTGGCATTTTTCTCCTTCTATAATAGTTATTTCAGGATAAATTACAGGTATTAATAAAGTAATAATTTTGACAATAGTGGTAACCTTTTTTACATACTCTATGAAGATTCATATATGGGAGTAAAGATCATGGCAAGGGTTGCGATAAGTGGTTTTCTCATATAAAAATGATAGAGAGTTATTTATGAGAAGGTGGCTTTAACGGCATGGTGATAGATTTTCATTATTGGAAGTACATATTTTATATTATGGTTGGGGCGATCGTTTGTACCTTCTATGTCACTAAATTATTTAATTTCCTAAAAAGAAAAAGCAATGATGATAATTTGTTTTCCATCCTTCTTACCAATTTAAAAGCGCCACTAATTTTAATTATCCTGATTCTTTCTGCTTATCATAGTATGGAAATATTATTGCATAGTGCTGAATCAAGTGTTTTACGGCTTGTTAAACAGATTTTTCCGATTGTTTATGATGTAAAAAATGTCACTATGGTCGTTGTGATTTCCTGGTATTTATTGCGGGTCACAAGTGATATTCAAAAATATTTTTCTAAACGCTCTACTGCGGCTCATATTTATATAGTTTCAAAGGTAGCGCAGGTTTTAATAATCTTCAGTGCAGCTTTGGTAATGATTGATAAGCTGGGGCTAAATATCAATGGGATTATCACCTTTGGAGGAGTTGGTGGTATCGCAGTTGGTCTTGCCGCAAAAGACTTATTGTCGAATTTCTTTGGCTCATTAGTCATAACCCTTGATAAGCCTTTTGTTCGTGGTGACAAAATTATGATTCCAGAGAAAAATCTGTCAGGTTTTGTGACTGAGATTGGTTGGCGTTTGACGAAGGTGATCACTTATGAAAAGCGTCCTATATATATTCCCAATGCGCTTTTTTCAACTGCAATTGTTCAAAATGATTCACGCATGAGTCATCGTCGGATTAATGATCGTTGGCTTGTTTCTTATAATGATATTGATTTAATCAATAAAATTATTGATGATGTTGATAATATGATCTGTCATAATATAGAAATTGATCAAATGCAGAGTATTTTAGTGAATGTAGAATCTATAGGTAGTAAGATCTTCACTTTTAATGTCTACGCTTTTACTAAATCAACAGACTGGTCTCACTATAAAAAAGTAAGGGAGGAAATCATGATTGAGATTGCGAGAATTGTTAATGATCGTGGTGCAATATTAGTATTCCCAGATGCGCAAGTAGAAGTACGTGATGATAGGATTGAATATTCCAGCAAAGCGTGAAGATTATCGGTGTTACTGGTGGCATTGCAAGTGGTAAGAGCCTCATATCTTTCTATTTAACACAATTACATTATCCAATCTTTGATGCTGATGCTTTTGTCCATTATTTGTATCAGCATGACCGAGAAGTCATTGATCAACTGTCGCAAATCTTTCCGCGTTCTTTATATGATAATATGATTGATAGAAGGAAGTTGTCAGATTACTTGATAGAGGATCAAAGCAATTGGCAGTGCTTGGAAAATATAATACACCCCTTGGTGGTGAAGCAATTATCTATTTTTATCAAGCAACATCGACGTTGGAATTATCAAGCTGTGGTCATTAATATTCCCTTGTTATTTGAAATAAAGGCCGATAGATTGTGTGATCGTATTATCATCGTCACTAGTGATAGTAAAGTAAGAGCGCAACGTCTTGCTCATAGAAAAAATCATAACCCAGGATTAATTAAAGCTATTTTGAAGAAACAGAATGACAAGATTAGAAGAAAAAAATGTATATATATAAAGACTGGTCTTGCAAAAATACAGGTGCGGAGCCGTTTGTATCAGGCTATATGTAAATGTACTTGACGTTTTTTTTATCCTATCTCGTCTTGGAGGAATAACCACTTTACTGCCTTTCTTCAGTAATAACCCGCTATATGATCTGTATCATAGCACTGATCTACTGATAGCTCTTAAGTTCTATAGCACAACACCTTAATAAATTTATATACTGATAATAGTATTATTTGTACTTAATTAAAAATAAAATTAATTACCAGTACAAACATGAGCAATAAAAAGTACCATTTTACTAATATAATAAAATATGGAGTAACGTTCAGCATTATATCACTAGCCATTAATGCTGCCATCATTTCCATTTCACTGACACAAAAGCTCAAACACGAAACTATTATATTGATCGCATTGTCAATTTTCATGTCATTCACTTGCATTGGCCTAGGAGTAGGATATAAAAAAGATCAGGCAAAATTAGAACAAGAACACAGCAAATCTGATGATAAACCTTCAAATGTTCAATATGTTACAGCAAGATTTAAGGAACAGATAAAATCTGGTAAATACGATGATGTTATGAATCGCCCAAATGTTGATTTAGTCACTAATTACAACAGTCTATCCAAGAAATATGATGCAACTCTTAAATCCTTTGAAGGGCATGCTGCTAAATATAAAGACAGTAACGTAACTGCTAAACCAGATGAAGGTTTAATTGTATATTTTAAAAAACTTTCTAACCAACATAATACAATTGCTCATCGGCATAATCCACGTAGTACAGACTTATCTCAAGACTTTGAAAAACTTACTACAAATTATAACACACTCAAGTCACATTTAGATAACCTTCTCATGAAGTATGAACAAAATACACACAAAACTGACCAAAAGATCAAAGGATCAAATATTGGAGACGGTGATATTTTCTCCAATCAATTTGAGAAAGATATAGAATGGTCAGATAGAGGTTATGAAAGCTCTGATGAATTTGATGAGGAAAAACATGATACTATTGATCAAACGATAAATACATATAAGAAACAATCCGAACAATACTATGAAGATATTGGAATTCTTGAAGAGCTTGTTCATTCATGCTTAGACAATACAAGCAAAGAGTACCAAGAATATCAAGAGGCAATTGTCATGCTTAAAGAGCCTAATCAAACCTATGAGGAATGTAAAAATAATAACGAAATAGTGCTTGAACTTATAGAAGGATTAGTCAAAAATCAAGATAATATTAAATCTAGTTCCAGTCTAACTGAGGTAAAAGAGTGCCGAGATATGCAAAAAAGAAGTATTACTTAATTACAGCAATATTATTGAATAGAGCTCCTATCCATTTAAAAATGTATATTAAATAATTTGTTTAACTGCTGTAATTACATCTTGCGCGCTCGGCAAAGCAAGCTTTTCTAAATTTTCTGCATACGGCAGTGGTATATCTTTACCGGTAACCCTTACCATCTGCGCATCTAAGTAATCAAATGCTTCTTCCATTAAGATTGCAGCTATTTCTGAGCCAATACCAGCAAAAGGCCAACCTTCTTCAACAGTAACAATACGATTTGTTTTCTTAACAGACTTAATTATTGTATCCTTATCCAAGGGCCTTAAAGTGCGTAGGTCAATTACCTCAGCATTGATATTGTCTTCTTGCAACTTTTCTGCTGCCTCCAATGCATATTGTACGGCAATGGAAAATGCTACTATTGTAACATCAGTTCCTTCTTTGACTATATTAGCCTTTCCAATATCTATAACATAATCATCATTGTCATATTCTGCTGGCACCTCGTGAGAATGACCATATGCAACCTCATTTTCCAAGAAAATAACTGGATTAGGATCACGGATAGCAGCTTTTAGTAAACCTTTACAGTCAGCAGCAAAATATGGAGCAATGACTTTCAATCCTGGGATATGCGCATACCATGATGCATAACATTGTGAATGCTGTGCTCCAACTCTTGATGCCGCACCATTTGGTCCACGAAAAACAATAGGACTACGCACCTGACCACCAGACATGTAACAGGTTTTAGCAGCTGAGTTGATAATGTGATCAATAGCCTGCATGGCAAAGTTGAATGTCATGAACTCAATGATTGGTTTTAGTCCAGCAAAGGATGCGCCAACACCAATTCCTGCAAAACCATGCTCAGTGATTGGTGTATCAATCACTCTTTCTGGGCCATATTTATCTAGTAAACCTTGAGTGACCTTGTAGGCGCCTTGGTATTCTGCCACTTCTTCACCCATGACAAAAACATCTTGATCTTTCTCCATTTCCTCCATCATTGCTTCGAGCAATGCTTCTCTTACTGTAACTGTTTTCATATTTCTTTTATTCTACAATAGATAATATAATAAATCCTGTCAATTATTGTATTTTATCTCAATAATTTACTAACAATAAATTTATTTAAGTATGATAATATAATCTCACATAAAAAAAGCTAAGATGCATTACAAAAAACGGTCTATATTAATTATTACAGTTTTATTGGTTCCTACTTTATATTTCCTAGGTCATAGTATAATTGGTGAGCGTGGATTATTAAGTATGTTCAAACTAAATCAGCAGTTGGCAGAGTCTACTGAAGAGCTATCTGTTTTAACAATGCGACAGCATATCCTCGAAAAAGAAATAAAGGGTTTAAATGAAAAAAGTTTAGATCTTGATCTCTTAGATGAACAAGCACGCGCTATTTTAGGTTATGCTGATAAAAACGAAAGGGTGATTTATAAGTAATTCACAAACTTGATTCAGGAGATGATCGTATTTGCTGTTCATTAGCATTACTTAAGTTGTGATACTTCCTTAAACAATAAGAGAAATCTCTTTGCAGATCAGAAAAAGACGCAAGAGATGAGTTTTTCTTGGCGATAAGAACGTAAGTATTATTAGCACTATACTGCATTAGAAGGTTTTCTGCAATACTACGTAAACGACGTTTTATTAAGTTACGTTTTATTGCTTTGCCAACTTTCCTACTAACAACAAAACCTACATTAATGCCTTCATTATTAGCTTGTGATATCTGCATAACAAGATTCTTCGAAAAAAATGTTTTTCCTGTAGATTTATTATGATGAAAATCTTTTTTATACTTGAGAGTTAAGAGGCCTTTTAAGCGCATAAACGCTTGCGTCCCTTCATTCTTCTATTATTGATTATAGCGCGACCTGACTTAGTACGCATACGAGCACGAAAACCATGCCTTCTTTTACGAACAAGATTACTTGGCTGAAAAGTACGCTTCATGTTTATCTGTTAATTTAATTCTTAGCCCAATGATGAGTTATTTTGCAATAAAAATCAACCACATTCACAAGATTATTTTATTGATGTGCAAATATCTCATGACAAAACTATTTATTTTTCTTCGCTCTTAAAGAAAATATTTTATTGATAAGATAAAAACAACCAAAATAAGTACATATTCCAACTGCGGCAATAATACTAATAACTAATAATTTCAATAATATTGGCCCTAAAATTAGGGGAGATAAAAAGATATCTGTTGCTTGTGTAGTTACTATCATGCAGGCGGTACAAAATAGAATTTTAATAAATATATTATCTTTATTACCATCAAATCTGAAGTAATTATTAAAACGTAATTTGCTAATAAGTATAACCACACCTATCCAATTGGAAATGGATGTAGCAATTACTATGCCAACATGTTGATAGTATCGAATCAAAATAAGATTGAGAACAACGTTCAGCAGAAGACAAAACAGCGATACCATTGCTGGTGTTTTTGTATCACCACGTGCAAAGTAGTTGTTAATGATGATTTTATAGATGACAAAGGCTGGCAAGGCGGTGGCAAAGGCCTTGACGGCATTAGCGGTTTGGCCAATCGCATAGTCTGAAAAGGCACCATAGCCAAACAAGCAAGTAACAGCAGTATCTGCTAATGTATATAAGGCAGCAGTTGCTGGTATACATAAAATTAATCCAAGACGAATAGTTTTGTTTTGTGTAATAATGACACTCTCTAAATCATCTTCTGCTACTTGTTGTGATAAAATAGGTAGCAGAACATTTCCCAATGATATCCCGATTAGCGCCAAAGGTAATTGCATAAGGCGATCAGCATAATATAAATATGATACCCCTCCAGGAATGGTAGTAGCAAAAAAGGTATCAATAATAGTGCTAATCTGTAAGATTCCTGCTCCAAAAATCGCTGGTCCTAATTTATGAAAAAACAATTTCATCTTGTCATCGAAAGCAAATTGTCCGATTCGTATTGAATGTCCTGCTCTT
The DNA here is from genome assembly GCA_032360805.1 of Neoturris breviconis. Taxonomy (NCBI): domain Eukaryota; kingdom Metazoa; phylum Cnidaria; class Hydrozoa; order Anthoathecata; family Pandeidae; genus Neoturris; species Neoturris breviconis. The sequence goes on from JAULBZ010000002.1 coordinate 117,039, forward strand.
GAAACTGCTGTCATGAGTAATAATAACTGCAATAAACCCGCCAACACCACACTAAAGGCCATAGCATATAAAATGTGTGTATATTGACTCAAGTAAGTCAAACCAAATATCATACATATGTTCAGTATGATTGGTGCCAGAGCAATAGCAGCAAAACTCTTTTGAGTTTGTAATACCCCACCCAATAATGCCACTAAAGAAATAGTAATGAGATATGGGAACATTACCCTGGCTAAAAAAACAGTTGTATCAAATTTACTACCATCAACAGCAAAGCCCGGTGCCATGATCTGCATAAAAAATGGCATGATTAATTGCATTGCTAAACAAAAAACAATTAGGACCGTGAGAAGAACAGCCAGTAGATTATTCAAAAAGTTTTCGTCCTTTTGTTTTGAATATAGTGGAACAAAAGCTGAGCTAAAAGCCCCTTCAGCAAATAGAGAGCGAAATATATTTGGCAAACGAAACGCTACAAAGAATGTGTCAGCCATGGAAGTGGTTCCCAATTTATAGGCAATCAACATATCTCTTATAAAGCCAAGAAAACGTGAAAGGAGAGTAAAACCACTGAAAGTAGCAAACTGTTTGATGAATGACATCTATATAGCAATAAATAATATTTCATAATAATTATATATAGCTTGAATGTAAAAAATAAAGGAGATGAGGTATATCATAAAGCAATCTCGCACATCTCTCCAGGATTACACACAGGGTTCTTATGAGATAAATCCACTTGAGTGTTAGCGTGACCATCAGGGAAATGACTGTTACCACCGCAATCCTGCAGATCAAAAATAACATCGCCATCGGAAATATCATCTATATCTGGTTGAAAGTTATATACTGGATTATCATGAGACAATGAAGAGTGGCTAGTTAAATCCACTTGAGAATTACATCGCGCGCAAAGTGTTCGTATACAACCAATACAACATATCACAAAACTATCTATATAGGAACGATCTCTTCCATTAATCATAATGGTTTTATTTTTGTGCCGCCTGTAAAGTATATAGCTCAATAGTGGAAGCAACACAGTACACAAGGATGATACAGCTATTGTTATTGTGTTGGATTTTTTAACTGGGTTTTGAGTCAATGGCTGAGAAGTTGTGAGCTGCTCATGACTAATGAGTGATGCAGTGTCATTTGTGACATTTAACGCAATTGTTGTTGGTGGATTAGTAGTCTCCAAAGTTTTGACATCTATAGTAGTAGGGTCGTGAGTAGTGGTATGTGTTGTCGGAACACTTGTCTTCACCGTTTGTGTTGTAATCTTTTGAGTAGTAGTGCTTGGGAGTTCTGTAGTGGTATGCGTTGTCGGAACACTTGTCTTCACTGTTTGTGTTGTGATCTTTTGAGTAGTAGTGCTTGGGAGTTCTGTAGTGGTATGCGTTGTCGGAGCACTTGTTTCTACCGTTTGTGTTGTAGTCTTTTGAGTAGTAGTGCTGGGGAGTTCTGTAGTGGTATGCGTTGTAGTTTCAGTTGTTGTTGGTAATTGAGTGGTAGTGCTTTCTGAAACTTGCATCTCGATTGTTGTAGCGTTTGTAGTGGGAGTCGTAACAGTGGTTATAGGTGCACTGGTGGTTGTTGAAAATGCATTCTGATATAAAGAGTCAATAGTGTTGTTGGAAAATACTTCTGATGTGACATTATAAATCGCCAATGGTGGTTTGTGCCATTCTATGACCGTAGAGTTGTAAATTTTTGTTATTTGAGAATAGTCCTCCACTGGGTGAAATCCTTTGAAAGTGATATTCCCATGCAAACAATGGAGTGTATCACTGGTATCAAGACAACATGCATATAGCTGATTATGCACTCCCGGGACCTGTCCAACATGGACCTGCGTAACATTTGCATCTTCAATTTGGAATAGTTTTTGTGACCCATCAATCAAATATTTCTCGTTAAGGCTAACCTTACTTTTGGCATTAACAATATAACTGTACATAGTGTTACTCTGATTTGCATATAGGATGACGGCATGCTCACCAATCTTGCCTAAATTAGCTGCTCTGAGTTCTTTTTTGCGAATGATGTAGAACTTACTAGCTTCAGCAACCTGACCATCCCCAGAGCAGATACTTGAGAGTAATCCTTTGTTGAACTCCTTATAAAATCCTTGACCATAGCAGCATGGCTTAACCTCACCATTTTTCTTGACACGAGAATTACACAGTTGTAAAGAGTCGCCATCCTTATTTTTCTCTAGTTGAATTGAAATCAATGATTTGGTCTTTCCTTGAGTGCAGTCGGGTATAATTGCTGCTTGGGTTGTATCATTAAGAAAATTAATCTTTTCTTCCCCATCATAAAAGACAGCACATTTTTTAAGATCATTCACCGCTACCATGAAATGTTCTTTTATTTTGTCATTACCATCTTTTTTCTTAATGCCATAACTAATGAAAGTATTCCCACGATCATATACAATGCGATTCACATCGGCTATTTTGCTCTCACTTTTCTTAAAGTAGGAATTATCATGTTCACAGAAAATGGTTGTTTGCTGTTTAGGATATAAATCAATTGGCTTTGGAATCGTTGCGCTACTGTTGAGTGGATACTGAGCCACCCTAATCTGTAAATCATCTTTCCCAAAATCACTCTTGTTCAAAATCGGATAGACTAGTGCCACTGTATCGTTCTGAAAATTAATAGTGGTATCAATTTTATCAATAATTTTTTCCTTTCGTGCTTGTATTTTAGCAGTGCTATTAATAATGTCCTTAAATTTGATTTTGCCCTCTAAAGGAACTATGAAGTTAAGAGTTGCGCTTTTAATTTTCAACCAGATTTTGTTACAATGTGAAAGAATTGTAGTCTTAATGGTATCATTCTTATAGGCAAATTCCTTAAACTTCATGTTCTTTGCTTCTACTGTGCAAGGATCTATCTTTTTAAACTTAGCCTGGGCAGCCGAAAAAGTATTTTCATAGATGGTAAGATTCTCCTGTGAGCAATAGGCTGATGAACGATTTGTCTGTGGACAAGCAGTTGCGTTGTCAGCACTCGCTTTGTAAACACTTGCAATATGAGAATTATTTGTGGGAATTAACATATAAAACACCTCTTAATAGTATGAACCCGATATATCATAAGTGGCATTTTATATGCAAGTGTTTTTTAGTATAAAAGATACTATTTTCGCACTTCTCTTCTAATATTAATAGGATATAGGGGTGTTTCGTTGCAAAATTCAGAATTTACTCTGTATGGAGGGAAATATCATAATGCAATTATGGATATACCACTTGCCAAATAAGTAATTCGGTATATAGATAACTATACATCACGCATTTTCTTATACACAGATATTACCATCCAGTAACTTGGATGGTAATTCTCTGAAGGTGTTTTATGACCTTATCATGACACCCATTCCTGCCGCACTGGGATCCTGAACACGGGTGGGCTGTGCTTTTGAAGGTTGAAACTCATCTCTATCTGATAGAAAATCAGAGATTGTGGTGGGTAGATCATTGTCACGTATATTGTATTTTGTGAGCCCCTCCTTACACTGCCTCTTTAGGTCACTAGAGATATCCTGTAAAGTTTCTATGTCTAGTTCGAAATCAGTTAGACTTTTGAAAAGTTCTATCATTTTGCCTGCATCACATTTAGGGAAACTATTTCTATGAATCTCTATACCAGTTTCCGTATGCAGCGTTTGCGTGTTTTGAGACATGTTGAAAAATGCAGAAATTAGATAAACTATTTTTATGTATTCGGCATTTTTTTTAACCTTATCATCACTATCATGAGTGGCACTCAATTCTTCTGCAAGTTGCTTCCGTAGTATATTGTGCAAATCAGCTGTGGATTGCTTATTTGTTATGTTATAAAACACATGCACATGCTTTTTATCAGATAAGAATTCAAAAGCAGAAGTGAATACATCGTTTGGTAATGTTCTATCTGGACCATCTGGAATTTTGCCTGTCGTTAAATATGAAATTAACTGATCCCTGTAAAAAGAAACATTTTTTGAATTGTTTGTTGCGTGATTGTTTAAGTTAGCAATCGTTTCAGTCAAATATTGCTGTTTTATTTCTTTTAATTCATTTAGAGGCGAGAAAAAATCATCTTGTGGTTTGGAAGCTGGTGGCATGGGTTGTCTAGTGCTGTCATTATTCCCAAAAAATACTAAATCACCAGTTGGATTGTTGAAGGTGCTATGAGTAGGGAAGTGATTGACGTAACTACGCCTACCAAACACTGGCTTGTTATTATCTGTGTTTATTGCACCAATACTTCCGCCAGATATATTAAAATTAAAGTTGCTTTTCCCACCTAATTCTCCGGGAGTGAAATTCATTTGGCCAACCTGAGTGTTACCTATGAAATTAATTTGAGAGAATAGATTCAACTCTGTAGATGTAGGGTTTTTAATAGTTACTGCACCATTATTCTGTGTTACTATGCCAGTATAAGGTGTATATTGTTGAAAATACTTTATCGCATCATAATACTTTTTGCCTTCGACTATAAGATTGTCTTTGTTGACAGATATAAAGCCATCGTTTTTTGCATTTTCTAGCTTTTGCTTGAGATTTCTAGGTATTTTACTTTCTCTAGTACCAATTTTTGGTATATAGTAAAACTGTACAAAGTCTTCCCTGAGTACCGTGTTGCCTGTGTGATCAGAACACTTATATGGATGCTCGGCACTTGGATGGTATTTTTTCAAAACATTGTTTGTAGTACGAACAACGAGCGCGCCATTATTTAGACTGTTCGAATCAGACCATTCAATGAAACATTCACCTGCTACAAAATTATTTCTGAATCTGGCGTTAATATGTATACCATGCTTATCATCTGGCATTGCTGCAATCATTGCTTCATAATTTGGCCCTGATTTTATCGTTTGGCATTGACGCTGCTCAGAACCCTCACTGGTGAGGACGAACACACCTGCAATGATAAGTTCTTTCATTTGAGGGCTAGACTGAATATCCACTTGCAGATTTGGATTGACTGTCGCATTGTCAAGAGTAGAAAAAGCCCCGCTATCTAATGTCTTTAATTGATATGCATAGTGTTTTACAGCATCATCATAAAACTTACTTGTTGGGTATATATAACTCCTACCTTCTTGATAACTTTCCAGCCATTGTCCATTGACGAAAGAGTTTTCTCCAGTAGGTACAGGTTTTAATGTTGCAAGGCCAGCTTGTTGAAAAGATTGTGCTGTTTTTGTATCAACATTTGCCCTTAATTGCCATGTCGATTTTGTAGTATCTAGCTTACCCTGATTTTTCAACAAATTTATCATGTTCTGCAATGGATTACTTCGTTGCATATTTTCCTCCTGATATAACATAAATTTATAATTATCAGGCATCCAAACTGCTGTCAATAAAAAATTAACTTTAGTGAAATTATTGCTACTTTATTAATAAATCTTCAATACCAATCACTTCTTTTGCATTAACTTTGTAAGCGCCTGGTAACTCTATTTCGAATTCATAGTCTTTCGAGCTCACTCGCAACATTACTTTAGTATTACCTTTTTCAGAAAATAGATTTTTTAGCTGTGGAATCAAATCATGATCTTTTATGTATATAGTGAGATTCAAAATATGTGTTGATATAAAATCCTCTAGGTGATTGATACTGTGTCCTCTGATGCCATTTTCTCCTTTACTCACCTCCATTGCGACAGCCGTGCCCGGAGTAAATAACTCTCGACGCTTTTCAACCACATCATTGTCATAGAAGGCAATGTCATATATCTCTTGAGGGTGTGACAAAGCCAGGATACAAAATCTTCCACGCTCAGAAGAACGCATCCTTACTTTCGTGATCACGCCGAATACAATGTTGGACATGCGACTTTGTATGTCTTCTAAAATCCTTCTATATTTATCAAGAGGATGATCTTTTAGGAAAAAACCAATTGCAGTAAGTGAATGCTCCAACATTTCATCGTAATTCCATTCATCGCTCTCTATTAATTGTATGCTGGTCTGGTCATCAAATAATGCTACTTGACCGAGATTGTTATTTCTTTTGTGCCCGGAAATTCTTTCTGCTGACTTATAGAGCTGTTGACGATTCTTGTGGACACTATCAAAGGCTCCAGCCTGTGCCAAGCTTTCCACAGCCCGTTTATTTAGATTTACATTTTCAACAAAATCCCAGATGCTCTCATACTTCCTGTTACATATCTCTTCGACAGCAGAGATCCCAACGCTTTTTAGGGCGCCAAGACCATATCTGATAGAGTTATTTTCAACGGTAAATAGTGCCTTCGAATGGTTGATGTCAGGAGGTAGGATTTTGATGTTGTGTGTTTTTGCTTCATTGCAAAATAATTGTAATTTATCACTATCATTGATATCAAGATTCATACATGCCGTGAGAAATTCTACTAAATGCTTTGCTTTCAGATAAGCGGTCTGATAAGAAATTAGAGCATAAGCAGCAGCATGCGATTTGTTGAAACCGTAGCCAGCGAATTTTGCAACCAGGTTAAATATGTCGACAGCCTTGTTTTCATCAATGCCATTGTTCATCGCTCCTTTGACAAAGATATCCCGCTGCATATCCATTTCACTTTTGATTTTCTTACCCATAGCTCGTCGCAAAAGATCAGCAGCACCGAGAGTGTAGCCAGCTAAAACTCTTGCGATTTCCATAACCTGCTCTTGGTAGATAACAACGCCGAATGTTTCTCTTAGAGTGTCTTGCAGAGTAGGGTGGATGTACTCCACTTCTTCCAACCCATGTTTTCTGGCAATATAGGTTGGAATGTTATCCATAGGACCAGGACGATTTAATGAAATAAGCGCGATTATATCTTCCAAAGCATCAGGTTTCAGTTTTTTTAGTGTTTGACGCATAAAAGCATTTTCCAGCTGAAATACACCTACAGAATCACCGTCACTCAAAAGATCAAAGGTCTCCTGATCGTCGAGTGCAATATTATGAATACTAAAGTCATTACCAATAAGCTCGCAGGTGTTATGAATGACAGTCAAAGTCTTTAGGCCTAAAAAATCAAATTTCACTAGACCGGCTTTCTCAACATACTTCATAGAATATTGCGTGATCGGCAAGTCTGTGGCCTTATCATAGAATATCGGAATAACATCAAGTAAGGGTTTACTACTGATAACTACACCTGCTGCATGCGTTGAAGCATGGCGATACAGACCTTCTAGTTTCAAGCTAATCGTCAGTAACTTCGCAATCATTTCATCCTGATCGCGGGTTTTTTGTAGTTCTTTATCTAATGCTATCGCTTGTGATAAGTTGACGGGATTTACTGGGTTGTGTGGAATCATCTTACAAATTTGATCGACCTGAAAGTAAGGGATTTGCAAGACACGTCCTACATCTCGCAATACTGCGCGGGGCTGTAATTTACCAAAGGTAATGATCTGTGCTACATAACCATACTTTTTTTGAATATACTTAATGACTAAATCTCGTTTATGTTGACAGAAATCAATATCAAAGTCTGGCATTGACACTCTATCTGGGTTGAGAAAACGCTCAAAGAATAAACCAAACTTGATAGGGTCTAAATCAGTTATTTCTAATGACCAGGCGACAATTGAACCAACTCCCGATCCACGACCTGGACCAACTGGTATGTCATTCTTTTTGCTCCATTTGATGAAGTCTGAAACAATCAAGAAGTATCCTGAATAATGCATCCGCGTGATTACTCCCAATTCATATTCAAGACGTTCTTGATACTCAGGAGGAATCTCACCATTCAATCTAACCTTCAGCCCTTCATAAGCTTGATTTGTGATCTCGCTAGCTTCATCAATGTTGCAAGGGAAGGCTGGTAATGCCGGAGGACATGCTTCTACCATGAAAGCGCAGCGCTGTGATATCACCACGGTGTTTGCAATAGCCTCTGGAATGTCCGCAAATAGTTCCTTCATTGCTGCAGCTGATTTAAAGTAATGCTCAGGTGAGGCTTGTGTGCGATTTTCATCGTTAAAATAATTACCTTCAGCAATGCAAGTTAATGCATCATAAGCTTCGTAATCATCAGGTTCAGCAAATAAAACTTTGTTAGTGGCTACCAGTGGTAAATCATGCTCATAGGCTAGCTTGATCAAATTATCCTCCAGCGGTTGATCATCAACAGAGACACGCTGCAGTTCAATGTATACATTTTTTGGGAAAAGATTGATTAATGTTTTGAGTAAGTTTGTTGTGTCTTGAGCTTGCGAGATGCAATCTGCAATTATACCACCGGTCAGAGCAATGAGGCCTTTGGTATTCTCTGAATTCAAATCCGTTAAATTGATATCGTTCTTCGAGGATTCATATAAAATATGCAACAAATTGGTATATCCGACTTTGTTTTGTACAAGAAGCAATATGGTTGTTTTAATGTTACAATAAAGGATATTGAGATCGCATCCAATGATTGGTTGCAATCCATTTTTACACGCTTGCTCAGAAAACTCTAATGACCCAAATAAATTACTAGAATCAGTAAGAGCAATTGCAGGCATTTGATTCTTACAAGCTAGCTTAGCTAATTGCTCAACTTTAACAGTGCCAGATAGCAATGAATAATCACTGTGAGTTCGTAGGTGGATAAACATCTTATCAGTTTAACCTTATAAGAATGAAAATAAAATATGAAAATAATATTTGCATAAATCATAAATTACGTCATTAGATAATTAAAGATAATATTTTGGAGGAAGTATAATGCTAAGCAGGGAATCCAAGCTTGAACTGGCATATCTTGTGGGGGATTGTGGACCGTTAGTAGCAAATATTTTTTATAATATATTTACTACTAATGCACTAGAGAAAAATTTCCAGACTTCCGAAGAATATACACATCTTTTTTATAGGATGTTTGTGCAGATCGCATTACATACTCCGTATGCTATGCTTTATTTGAATAATAGATTGCAGGAAATCGATCTTAACACTTTGAATGATCTTTCTACAGCAGATTTCTATAAAATGTTAACAAAGGAGTTGTGTAAGAGTGCTCTGGAAGGCTCAGTGTATACCTTGGCGGTTATTCCTGCAAGTGACACAATTGCCAACATGATTAAACGGTTTGGTTTTGCCGATTCGTTCATCAGTGAAGTTATTCTCAGTGTTCTTGAAAATGACAATATAACACGCACCATTTAGATGTGTAGTGCGGGGTAGATAAGAATAATTTATTTGCATAAATCAGAAGTTACTTTAAAGAAAATATTTTGAGGAAAGAGAATGATAAAAAAAGAATTATGTTTTCAGTTCGTACAAGCGCTTGGTATATTTACGCCGGAAGTAGCCATAGCTGCATATAAAATGCTAAATTCCCGGCGCTTGACACCTCAAAAGCAAGTGTTTCTACGCCTTGTATCATCTGCTGCATTTGCATATTTTTATATTCAGAATAGATCCAAGGAAATAGATAAAGACGAAAAAAATCAAAATAGTAAGAGTACATCAAAAGAGCTGGATACAACGCTTGCAACAAAAGAATTCTTCCGCGCTCTTGGAACCGGTGCTGTATTATCCTGTCTTCTGAGTTATGTAGCCATACCAATTGTAGAAGAAGCTCTTTCGTACTTAAAAGAAGTGTCTATAGCTAGTATCAATTATAATATTGAAAGATAATTTTTTGGTGCGATAGATATTACTGTTAATTTCAACAAACTATCTTGTCAGTGTTGCCTCATGAGAATAAAAATAATATTGCATAAATCAGAAAATATCTTATTAGATAGTTAAAGGTAATGTTTTATAGGTAGCAGAATGCCAAGCAGGCAGTCTATACCTACGCAATCTCATCTGGCAGGAGTTTGTGTGTCATTCATGATAAATGCTTATCATGATATACTGACTACCGTTCTATTAGATAAAAATCCAGAGTTTGTAGAGAGGCTTACACATTGTGCGTGTAGAGTTTTTATGCGTTTTGCATTGCATATTGGCTATTCTATAATTTATTTAAATAATAGATTGGAGGAAATCAATTTTGAGGCTTTGAATGATCTTTCCGCAGCAGATTTCTATAAAATGTTAACAAAAGACTTGCTTATGAGTACTCTGGACAGCTCAGCATTTTTATTTAGTGTTCCCCCTGCAACTCGCGAATTTATGAGGCTCTATGGTGTCGTTCGTTCGTCCATCAGTGGAGTTACTCTCAGTGTTCTTGGAAATGACAATATAACACCCACCATTTAGATGTTACTGATGACGTTGATACAGATTAATTATTATCATCGATATGTGTAGTATAATTCGGGGACTCTTTAGTTATGAGGATATTATGAGCATGACTTTCACGCAGTCCTGCACTTGTGATTTTGACAAACTGGCAATTTCTTTGCATATCCAATATATTAGCATTACCTGTATAACCCATCGCTGATCTTAATCCACCAATTAACTGGTGTATAGTATTGGCAATTGGACCCTTGAATGGCACCCTGCCTTCTACTCCTTCTGGTACTAACTTTTTGTTTGGTTTCTGAAAATAACGATCAGCGGAACCTTTAGTCATAGCGCTAATTGACCCCATGCCGCGATAAGCTTTATATGATCTACCTTTGTATAAAACAACATCTCCAGGACTTTCAGTTGTGCCAGCGAAGACCGATCCTAACATCACAGCATCAGCGCCAGCAGCAATTGCTTTTGCTATATCGCCAGAATACTTTATCCCACCATCTGCTATCAGCTTCTTATTGTGCTTTTTGCACACCTCAGTAATATTCATGATCGCTGTGAGTTGTGGAACGCCAACCCCAGCAATAATTCTTGTGGTGCAGATTGATCCTGGCCCTATACCAACTTTAACGGCATCCACTCCCGCTTTGATCAAGGCATCTGCTGCATCTGATGTAACGACGTTTCCTCCTATTATATCAGTGTGTGGATGTAAAGCTCGCAGTTCTTCTATTGTTTTAATGACATGAGCTGAATGACCGTGAGCAGTATCAACTATTATTATATCTGTGCTCTCACTAATTAAAGCTTCCGCTCTTTCTATCCCGCTACTACCAATGCCAATTGCTGCCGCTACTCTTAATCTACTTTTCTCATCTGTACAAGCTTGAGGATGCTGGTCAAATTTGACGATATCTTTAACAGTAATTAAACCTATACATTTCTCATTTTCATCTACTACCAGCAAGCGTTCAATGCGATGCTCATGCAACAACTCTAAAGCTGCATCGCGACTAATTCCAGGCTTAACTGTAACCAATTTTTTGGTCATTAGGTTTGATACTGGCTGCTCATAATTTTTGACAAAACGTACATCCCGATTTGTTAAAATACCTACCAACTTTCCAGTTTTATGATCAGTTACTGGTATCCCAGAATAACTATGACATTGTTGCAAACCAATCGCTTCATGTACAGGAGCTTCTGGGTGAATACTAATTGGATCTGTTACTATCCAGCTTTCATATTTCTTAACTTTATGGACTTCACTGACTTGTTCTTCGATAGAACAGTTTTTATGTATAGTTCCAATGCCACCATGCTGAGCAATTGCAATTGCCAAAGGTGCTTCAGTGACTGTATCCATCGCCGCCGACATTAAAGGAATCGACAAGGAGATTTTATCAGTCAAAAATGTTTTTGCATCTACTTCCATTGGCAAAACGCTTGAAGCTGCTGGAATCAATAGCACATCATCAAAAGCGTAGCCTTCTATAATCTTTAACATATTCCTATATAATTTATCATAAAAACCAACATATTACAACCAAAAAGAGCATGATCTAGACAGTGATATTACAATAAATATATAGAGGCGGCAATGTCAATCTTTACCGATCTTCAATGCTTCAATAAATGCATTCTTTGGAATATTCACTTTACCGATGCTATGCATACGTTTTTTACCTTTTTTCTGTTTTTCAAGTAACTTCATCTTACGAGTAGTATCACCTCCATATAACTTCGCTGTGACATCCTTACGATATGGTTGAATTGTTTCACGAGCTATGATTTTCCCACCAATCGCTGCCTGCAAGGCGATTTTATATTGTTGCCGTGGTATGATTGATTTTAGTTTTTTACATATCTCACGGCCACGAAATTCAGAGTTGCCTTTATAAATAATACAAGAAAGTGCGTCCAAAGCATCACCGTTGACCAAGATATTCATTTTGACTAGTTGGCTGCTCCGATATTCTGTGATTTCCCAATCAAAACTCGCATATCCCCGCGTCATAGACTTAAGGCGATCATAGAAATCAAAGACCACTTCTGCTAGCGGCAAGTTATAAACCACAACGGCGCGGTTTCCACTGTAACTTAAATCAACCTGTTCGCCACGCTTATCAGTACAGAGCTGCAATATTGCTCCTAGATAATCTGAAGGTAGCATGATCGTTGCTTTTACCCATGGCTCCTCCATAAAGTTAATGTGTGTGGGATCAGGCATATCAACTGGATTATGTAATTCTAATATATCGTTTTTGTTGGTGTGAATTTTATAAATCACACTCGGAGCGGTAGTAATTAATGAGAGATCAAACTCGCGATCCAATCTTTCTTGGATGATTTCCAAGTGCAGCATGCCTAGGAAACCACAACGAAATCCATATCCCAATGCCCCTGATGATTCAGTTTCAAATGTAAAACTCGCATCATTGAGATGTAACTTCTCTAAACTCTCTTTCAAGTCAGAGAATTCACCTGCATCAGTAGGGAAAAGTCCACAAAAAACCACCGGCTTGCTTGCTTTAAACCCCGGCAAAGCATCTGTGCAACCATTTTTATCGGTGGTGATTGTATCACCAACTTTACAATCGGCAACTTGCTTGATGCCGCCAGTAACAAATCCGATCTCTCCAGCTTTCAGTTCATCCACATAAATTTTTTTCGGCGTAAAAACACCAATGCTATCTACATGATACACCGTATTATTGGATAACATTTTTATTTTTGTATTTTTCTTCAGGGAGCCATTCTTAATGCGGATTAAAATAATTATTCCCAGATAAACGTCATACCAACTGTCAATCAATAATGCTTGTAATGGCCTATCTGACTCCCCTTGTGGTGCAGGTAAGTATTTCACTAACGCCTCTAAAACATCTGTGATGCCTATGCCAGTTTTTGCAGAAATTTCTATACTGTTCTCAGTCTCCAAACCGATTACTTCTTCAATCTGCTCCTTGATTCGACTAGGCTCAGCCGCTGGTAGATCAATTTTGTTCAGTACAGGAATAATCTCATGATTGTTATCAATAGCCTTATATACATTAGCTAGAGTCTGCGCCTCAACACCTTGAGTGGCATCCACCACTAACAATGAGCCTTCACAAGCTGCAAGACTGCGACTTACCTCATAAGAAAAATCAACATGGCCGGGAGTGTCAATCAAATTCAAGTAGTAAGTATTTCCGTCTTGCGCCAGATAGGTTAAACGGACTGTTTGCGCTTTAATAGTAATCCCACGTTCACGTTCTATATCCATTGAATCCAGAATTTGCTCTGAAAGTTCGCGTTTTTCGAGACCGTGACATTCTTCAATGAGACGATCTGCTAGAGTTGATTTGCCATGATCAATATGAGCAATGATCGAAAAGTTACGTATATGTTTCATCTTGTTATTTTTAGGTACAAATAAGATCTTAACATCGCTTCCTTGATATGAATACATTTTTCTTATCTTTTTCACTTGAAAGGCCATGACATGTATGTTAACATGATATACTATTCTTGAAATGGTTTTTAGTGTCAAAGGAGCAATTAATTGTAATGGAGGGTATAGTAGAGGAATCATTGCCGAATGCTATATTCAAAGTAGTGCTAATAGAGAATACTAGCAAAATAATTTTAGCGCATACCTGCGGTAGAATGCGCAGAAGCAAAGTGCGTATTTTAGTGGGTGATACAGTCGTTATGGAAATTAGCAAGCATGACCTAACAAAAGGTCGTATTGTGCGTAGAAAGAAAACCGGTTAACTTATATTAGTTAGATCTATAAAAACCTATGCTTCGTAAAATAATCCTTACATGTTTAATTTATACCAAAAATTCATATGAAGGGATATAAAATTTCACTTGACATATTTCCATACTATAAAATACCTTTACTGTTTTGAATCATCGGATGTTGTTACAAAATTTTTCGCTTTGGAAAAAGATTAAAAGGCTCTTCATAAAACCCCCTATAGCTGTTACAGAGACCCAGAAGAGCTATGGTGTAATGAAAAATCTCACATCGCTTGAAGCAATCAATGTAAGTGACATTATGATCACGAGACAAGATATCTTCGCGTTAGATGTTAATACCACTAAGCAAGAGATAGTTGATGCAATAAAGGAAAAGCACTATACAAGAATTCCAGTCTATAAAAAGAATTTAGATAATGTTGTTGGGTTTCTCCATATAAAAGATATCATCTCTAACATCAACAATGATTTTCATGTCAGAGATATTATGCGTAATATTATCTTTGTTCCTACTCCGATGAAGGTGCTTGATCTATTAATTAGAATGCAGAATTTACATATTCATGCTGCAATCGTCTTAGATGAATACGGTGGCACGGAAGGATTAGTAACTATCACTGATATTATTGAAGAGGTGATCGGTGAGATTGATGATGAGCATGACAAAAACACTGATCCGACCCTCATCAAAATTGCTGATGGGAAATTTGAAGTAGAAGGAAGAATGGAAATTGCTACGATTGCTCATGTCTTTAACATCAACTTCAAGGACGCTGAAGACTATGATACAATTGGTGGGATGATCAACTTTTTACTAGGAAAAATACCAGAAAAAGGCGAAACAGTTACTGATGAAAATAATATCACATACATCGTTACTGAAGTGGATGATCGTTGTATTCACAAGGTGATCATGGATCTTAATAACTTTTCATCCGAAGAACCAAAAGATCTATAGAGATTTTACTTTCTCTTGTTCTGCTAGACGCGTAATATCAACTTTATCACTTGGGTAGGTTTTGCGGCAGTTTTTGAGGTTCGTGCGAAGCAAAAATTAAGCATCCGTGCACAACATCCAAATTATTTAATATAGGCACGACTACGATACTCAATTGGTTAAAAAACATCACCTATAAGGATAGTCGCAATACCTCTGCAGGTGTGATGCAGCTGATGAAAATGGTTGTGTTAAAAACTATTCAGACAAGAGCTACCAACGCGAACGAGCAAAGCGCCTTGGAGTGAGTGAAAATAGGATATATATCACTCTGAAGAAATTAAACATAACTTATAAAAAAAACACACTGCAACACCCAAATATCAACAAAGAAAAACAGCATGCCCTTCAAAGTGAGATAGAGCAATACAAGGGATCTGATAGAAAAATAGTTTTACATTGATGAAAGTGACGTTGCTCATGATATGCCACGTACACATGGATATTCTGAAAAGATACAAGGGGTTATGGAAAACATATTTGGTATTTACCAGATTGAACCCTATAGAACGTAAATGGGCACAGCTCAAAGCCTTGAGAAGCAAATATCAGTGCGAAATAGAAGAGTTGTTTCATAAGTATGTGTGTAACACTTTTATAGGAGATAGCTCTATAGAGGTGAGCGGTGTTGGACTGTGGCTAAAGTAACAGACAAACCAAGCCAGATAATGGCTTAGTTACCTTTCATAGTACGCATTATATCTAATGGTGAAACTTTTGATTTAGATTTAACGATCATGTGAATATGATCTTGTGATACTTTCTGATTTTTTATCCGGCTCGAGGGGGATTGCCCACCCACCCCCGAGATTTAAGTTATGCGCTTAAAAGAACTTAGGACGTGTATTGCGGTCAGAGTTCTTATTACGGTCAGAACTGTTATGACGGTCATAACTGTTATTACGGTCAGAGCTGTTATTACGGTCATAACTGTTATTACGGTCACCAGGCTTCTTATGACGCGGTGCACCACCACCACCACCAGGACCAGTACGCCTTGGAGGACGCTGCTGTTTTGAAGCTGCATTTCTTTCTTGTGCTTTTAGTGCCTCTTCATACCCCTTGGTGAATAAATCTCCAGATGTTTGGTCAACATACTTCATAGACAATCTAACACGACCATCACGACCTATGGATAATATTACAACCTGTACACTATCTCCAGTGTTGAACATACCATCAATAGAATCAATATGATCTTCTTGTATTTCGCTAATATGAACCATACCTTCCATATCGCCTGAGATTTTGACAAATAACCCAAATTCAGCAATTCCACTTACTTTACCTTTATACACTATGCCAGTTTTTGGCACTTCTGTAATGCTATTTACCATTTCAAGCGCTTTCTGTGTGGATTTACGATCCTCTCCAGCGATTAACACCCGACCTTCAGGCTCTATATCAACCTTCGCACCAGTAGTTTCACAGATGTTCTTGATTACCTTTCCACCAGTTCCAATGACTTTTACAATATCAGCTTTATCAATTTGTAAAGTAATGATGTGTGGAGCATGCTTTTTCAATTCAGATTCTGGTTTGCCTATAGCTTGCATCATCTGTTCTAGTATATGTAGTCTTCCTTGACGCGCCTGCTCTAAAGCAACACTCATTATTTCCTGACTAATACCAGAAACCTTGATATCCATCTGCAATGCAGTAATACCTTCTTTTGTTCCAGCCACCTTGAAGTCCATATCTCCTAAGTGATCTTCATCTCCTAGTATATCAGACAGAATTACATGCTTATCTTCTTCCTTGATAAGACCCATAGCTATTCCTGCTACATGTTTCTTTACTGGCACTCCCGCTACCATCAAAGCAAGTGAAGCGCTACATACAGTAGCCATAGAGGAAGAACCATCAGATTCAGTGATTTCTGAAACTACTCTTATGGTGTATGGAAAAGCATTTTTATCTGGTAATGCAGATTGTAATGCATACCATGCTAATTTACCGTGACCAATTTCACGTCTACCAGGAGGGCGCAAAGGTCCAGCTTCCCCAACTGAATATGGAGGGAAGTTGTAATGCAACATGAAGTTTTCTCTTTTATTGCCATGTAAACCATCTACTATTTGTTCATCATTGCAGTCACCTAAAGTCACAACAGCCATTGACTGAGTATTTCCTCTTGTGAACAAAGATGAACCATGCGTTTGTGGTAAGAAATCAGTTGTAATCTCAATTTGTCTTATATCGCTATGCTTTCTGCCATCAATCCGTACGTCATTTTTAGTGATATTTCCTCTAACAACATCTTTTTCTATTTTCTTCAACTCATAATTAACTGCCTCTAACTCATCTTCAGTGAAGTTGGCGACAATCTTTTCTTTTAGAGCAGTTAAGATGCTGTGTCTTTCTTGTTTGTCAACAAGCTTGTAGGTATCCTCAATAGAAGTCCGATACTTTGTTGTGATTGTATCAGAGATTTTAGAATCAGCATCCTCTGTGATGAAAATTTCATCTTTAGTTCCAGCTTCACCGACAAAATCTTCAATGAACTGGATCACTGGGTTGATTTTTTCGTGACCAAAAACTACCGCTTTTAACATCACTTCTTCACTCAATTCTTTCGCTTGAGATTCAACCATCAATATAGAATCTTTAGTCCCTGCAATGATTAAATCAAGAGAGCTATCATCCGAGAGCTTATTTAACTGATAATTACCACCAGAGAAACCAACGTTTGCCGCAACCACAGGAGAGAGAAATGGTATTCCAGACATTTTTAAAGCCGCAGATGCACCAATCAAAGATGGTACTTCTGGCATCACTGAACCATCATATGTCAGTAGATGGCATATTAAACTTACTTCATGAGGAAAATTATCGGGAATTAATGGTCTGATTGCTCGATCAATTACTCGTGATGCTAAAACTTCACGCTCAGAAGGCTTTCCTTCCCTTTTAACAAACCCACCAGGGATTTTGCAGTGCGCATAAGCCTTATATATAAAGTTCACCACTAGAGCTAAACCGGAGTATTTACTTTCTCCAGCCTTACCTAAGGCGACCGTCACTAAAACAGTTGTGCCATTGTATTTGACTAAAACTGCAGCAGACGCTTGACGTGCGATTCTACCTGTCTCCAGAGAAACAGAAGCGTCTCCCCATTGCATATTTTTATTTGTTATATTAAACATTCTTATTACTTCCTTATACCTAATTTTTTTATTAGATTGCTATATTTTGTACAATCTTTATTTTTGATATACAGGAGAAGCTTTCTTCGGCGGTTGACCAACTTCAACAGACCCCTTTTACAATGATAATCCTTCTTAAAAACTTTCAAGTGATTGGTAATATTAGCAATTCGTTCAGTTAACACAGCAACCTGAACATCGGCCGAGCCTGTGTCATTAGCGTGTAAATGATAATTTGCTATAATCTCCTGCTTTTTTTGTGCATCAATTGACATCTTGTTCCTATTGAAAAAAATAAATAAATCTATATCAAAATCAATTATTATCATAACGAAAATGTTTATACAAATTTAATTCATATAATTCTTTATTTACTTCTATCATTTCTGCAAAATGGATTCAATTGATATTTAAGGTGGTTCAATTAATCAAGCTAACTATTATTAGCAACACACTGTAGTCTCAGATTAATATGCTCTTGTAGCTACTTTGCTTATCAAGGTATATGTCAAAATAGTCAGTATGGCCGGCAATAATGACTCTCCCATTGAAAGGGGGGCAAAATAATATAAAGACATTAACAGCCACTCTATAGAGGTCAGTAATATGATTGCCTTGATAAATAGAGTTATATCACTATTCCTATTTATAATTCTGTCTTGAGAATAAAAGATATAGGTGTTCATTGCGATATATATAATTGCAGTTAATCCCAGTGGAATTACATATAACATGTCATGTATCATTCCACATAAAAACAGCACCATGATAGATAATGATGAATCTGACTTGCTGATAAAATATAAAACAATCAAATCAATTTGTGGCAATTTTACTAACGTAACGACATGCAGATTATAATCTGCAATGATAGCCACTATTAGTAATAAATATCTTTTCATGCATTTATATTTTTTTCGATAACAAAATTGCTATTTTACATCCGCATTTAATTGCCTTAGAGAGTGCCTTATAACCGAATGCTTCTTCAGCGTGATGTTCAATTCCAGTGTCATGATGCTCAATCTCTTCTTGACGAAATTTTTTTATAGTCTCTTTCATTGTTCCATCTTGCAGTTGATCAATTTGTTCTTGATAGTGATCACTAATAACATCTTCAACGGCAACAGTACAAGCCATCGCTGCTTTTTTGCCCATCATGGCGGTGCCAAAACCTAACGCAATAGCAGCACATCTCCATACAGGTAAAAATTTTGTTTGTCGTACCTGATATCTACTTAAGGCTTTAGTAAAGTAATCCAAATGATGTTGTTCTTGTTCTTTCATATGACATATCATATCATGAAACTGCTTATCTCTTTGAAAGACAAAAGCTTGAGCGTCATATATTCGACTTGCCGCATATTCGCCAGCATGGTTGACCCGTATTACTTGTTTAATCAGTTGTTTACTGCTTAACGGGGATTTCATATCTTTTCTTGCAATATAAATATGCCATCAATATTAACATGCAGTACATCATATTCCAACCCGCAAGTGAAATTCCCAACAAGACCAATGCTGGTACGTCACAAGAGACTATATTGTGAGTCATAGTATACTCTAATATCTCTTCGTCACTAATGCTTTGCAATGCAACAGGACTGCTACACGAAAGAATATTTTCAATCCAACGTTGCTCAATTGCAACCTGATATAATGCAATCCCAGTATTCATACAGTAACTACCAATAATCAGGTATAAGAAAAATCTCTTATAAAATAGCAATGATAATAATGACAAGAAAATGGCACAGAAGTACATTATACGTTGATAAGTGCATATTTGACATGGTAAAATATCAAAGGCATATTCCATAATGTATGCCGATGATAATGCCACAATACTACCGCTAAGGAATAGAATGAAAACGATTTTATTAAACTGCATAAATATTAATCCAACATAGCAAAAATATATAACATAAGTTTATAAACTATAAAAGATATAAGAAGATTAATGATATTATTTTATATTGTAAACATCTCTTATTTCATTATTTTGCTTGGATAAGTCATTATTAATTAATTTTAAGCGGAATATTGAGTGTTGCATCCCTATTATTTACTTATAAACCAGTTTATAATAAGGGGGACTGATGAAAGCACAAGAATTTAGCTGCTGGATCAACTATTGTTTATTCTTTATACTCAGTATAACATTATACTTATTTCCAGATCTTTTGTTTGCTACAAGCACATCAATAGGTGGCGATCTTAAGGGCAACGCAAAGGGCAATGCAATTGCAACTGTTATTTGTAATGTGGTGATGCAATTGACTGGAGCAATAGGGCAAGCAATCTCTACGGTGGCTGTGATTTTCATAGGAGTGGGGCTGTTCATGGGGAAGATTTCCTGGGGTCTTGCTTTAGGTATTGCAATAGGTATGGCCATGCTTTTTGGTGCTGAGAATGTTGTTGGTTGGATTAGTGGTGGATCCTTTGCGTGTACAGGAGGTAAACTATAAGGCTGACATATTAGGTTGTGTTGAAATTTAATATCAACTAGGGAATAGTTCAACTTTTAATTGAAGATATGCCCTGCACACAACGTTCAAACTCTGATCAATGGTCAAAACTCTACAGTTATTTACGTAGTGTTCCTAATATATTAGTAATACTAATATGTATGTAAAAAATGAAGAAAGTAGCCCGTTGCTTTATAGAAGCGATATTATGGATGGCCAGGAGTGGCTCTTAATGGCGCTATTTACCGCGAGAGTATGGAAAATGGAACATTATCGTTTTCGGATTGGACAAGCAATGGCTTATGGGAGAATATATTTTCTCACTTCATAGAGGGTCAAGATGTGGAATATATCATGATTGACTCTACTATAATACCTGCACATGCTTGTTCAACACTTAAAAAAAGTCAACAACAGAAATCATTAGGCAGAAGTGCTGGTGGTTTTTCTACAAAGATACATGTTGTATATGACGCTCTTGGTTATCATTAACATTTGCTTTAACTTCAGGGCAGCAGCATGATGCAACGGTAGCGAGAAAACTCACTTCTTAGCTTTGTTGCAACTTTGCAGTGGTTGAAATGATAAGCTCTCAACACAACCTAGTCGTTAAGCAAAAAAAACATTATTTCTCCTTTATGATTTCATAACATTATCCGTGATGATATAAGTGGGTTAGCGTCTCAAGACTCTGCTGGAGATAACATAAGTGATATTAGTGGCAGGTTACTATTCTTTGGTAGGGGTGGTATTTGCATCAGCAGTTTGTTTTAGGTACTTATCTTGCAGGTAATTGATGTAATGCTTAACATTGATATGGTTGCCGGTAGACATCTTGAGTAATTCCTGAGAGCCATAGTTATGACCGTGTTTGTAGATTTTATCAGTCAACCATTTAATGACTGATTCCAAATCACCACCGGATACTTTTTTCTTGATACCTACTACATCTTCTTTGATTTGAGAAAAAATTTGTGCTGCAGCAATGCTACCTAAAAGGTATGATGGAAAATAACCGAAAGCACCTGAAGCCCAGTGTATATCTTGTAGGCAACCTTCAGTGTCATTACTTGGGGTGATTCCTAGATAGTGGTGCATATCTTCATTCCAGGCTTGTGGCAAATCTTTTGCTTGTAATTCTCCTTCTATTAAGGCTTTTTCAATCCCATATCTTGACATAATGTGAGCAGGGTAAGTTACTTCGTCAGCATATATTCTAATTAAAGACGGGTTAACGCGATTTACTGTGTTGTATAGATTTTTTATGGTTAAGCCTTTAGCTTTAAATATTTTTTTGAGAATTGGAGTAATGTAATTAATAAACTCATGTGAAGAACCAATGTGCTTTTCAAAAATCAAAGCTTGTGCTTCATGCATCACCATACCTGTATCTTTCCCGACTGGCTGTCCATAATACTCCATTGGCAGATGAATTCCATACAGGGTATGACCACATTCGTGAAGTGTTGATTTTAAGCTTTTAATGAAATCTTGTTCGTCGTATTGCACGGTAATTCTTGCATCAAATGGTGTGTTTGTACTGAAAGGATGTGCGCTTTCATCAATGCGAACTTGCTTATCTGAAAGCTTTAATAGTTTGAAAATTTCCTCGCTGAGCTCTTGTTGCTTTTTGCGTGAAAAAGTACCTTCTATAACATTAACAGTAGGCTGTTGTTCAGCCACTGTATGGATGAACTCACGTAAAAACTTACCCAACTCACTAAATATTGCATTGAGATTAGATGTCTTTAAATTTGGCTCATAGTTATCAAGCAAAGCCTCGTATTTTGAGCAGCCTAAATATTCCGCTTTAGCGGTTGCAATTTGGCGTGACAATCTGATAACTTCCTCTAGATGAGGTAACCATAAACTAAAATTATTTTCTTTTCTAGCTTGTTGCCATGTATTCCTACTTGCTATGCAAGCATTATTGAAGGCATTTGATAGATCCAGTGGAATAATTTTAGCTATGTTGTGAAGCTTTTCCATATGTAGCAAGTTTGAAGATTGCCACTGGTTTAGCTTGAATTTCTGCTTGGAGACTTCATGAATTAAATTTATGACAGTGTTACTTGTTAATATATCATTTTTAATGCAATTAATAGTATTTATCTGTTTTGCTCTATCTTCTAATGCCTGTGACGGCATAATTACCTGTGCATCCCAATCCAATAAGCTAGTAACGTTGTCAAGGTTGTTTACTTCTATAAATATCTTGCATAGAGACTCGTATAATCTCATCTTTCCCTCATTTTTTTTCTGCTCTTTTTTGTATTGTTGGATAGTATCATCCTTTTTCCTAGGAAACAATTATTATACTTGACTAGCTGGAAGAACAACGTATCATAATTCGTGTTAACAGTGCATTGCGCTATTTTATAGAGTATACAATTTTTTTGTCAAGGAGCAAATAATGTTAAAAAAAATGTTTTTATCGTCTGCAATTCTATTGCTTGCTAGTGGTTGCGGTATGTTAGATCGTACTAATAGCGGTAATATTTCAATTTCTGACTATAAACAAGAAATGCAAAATAGCTTTGATACTATTTTCTTTAGGTTTGATAATTCAGGCCTTTCTAAGGACGAAATGAAAAAATTAGATTTTCAAGTTGATTATTTGAACAAGCATGGTAATTCCAATATTAAAATAACAGGTTTCTGTGACGAAAGGGGTACTAGAGAATATAACATTGCCTTAGGAGAAAGAAGGGCTAATACCGTTAAAGAATATTTAGTGGAAAAAGGCATATCTTCGTCAAGAGTAGTGGTTGATTCACTAGGAAAAGATTTATTAAGGTGTGATACAACGAATCCTATATATAATGTTGTAGAAGGAGATTCTGACATATATCACAAGCAAAATAGGCGTGCATTAATTATTACTGAGGATAGCACCGTTAATTATGATGTGATCGCCAATCAAGAGCGCGGACGCTGTTTGAGCCCTTATCATGCAAAAGAAAGAAACAACTCTGCTGTTGTTACTCAGGAAAAGGTAGTGGATGAGAGCAATGTGGCAACTGTCAAGTATGATTCCGTACAAGAAGTGACTACTACTGTTTCTGAAGAAATGGATGACCAATCCTTATCGATTGCTACTGAGGTTTGTGATAGGGAATAAAAGAAAAGCCACCCCCCTAGGTGCTTTTTTTTCGCGTCGTTTTTCTGTGAATCTATTGCGCTAGGCAGCATTTGTAATCAAAATGTCTAGTGTGTGGATAACAGCTTCTGCTGGTACGGGCAAGACCAAATCTTTGGTGGATAGAGTCTTGTCTCTTTTATTGTCTGGCAATAAAAATATTATATGTTTAACATTCACCAACGGTGCAGCAAAAGAGATGTTGGAGCGTATTGCTGCTTGCTTGCGTGGTTGGGTGTTACTTAATGATGGTGACCTTAATCAACGTATTGGGAAGGTGACTAATAGCTATAATCTTAATTATGCTCGCTCCTTGTTCTGTCAGTTCCCAAATTTGCTAGTCATCAAAACGATACATGCCTTTTGTTATGATATAATCAAGCAATTTCCTCTTGAGGCTGGGCTCCCATATGATGTTAAGATTGTGGAATGCAAAGAGGATCTGTGCAATCAAGCTTTTAGTGTTTTTCTAGGTCAGAGACCAAACTTTGGTGATATGGCATCTGTTTATAATACAACGACAATTACGTTATTGTTGCTTGAATTACTGCCAAAGATACAAAATTATAATTTGTATATTCAGCACCTAAAACAATTACAAGATGATATCATAACGACTGAGTTGCATGATGTACACGAGATCATAAAAATCTTACGTCAAGGTGGCAAGAGAGATAATAAGCATGCTGATCTCTTGGAAAACAACGCTGCAGATAAGGTGTTTCTCAATTCTCATGGTAAGAAAAAGCAAATTAGTTCTATTGTCACTCAGGCACTGCTAGCAAAATTCCCCCAATCTAAGGATTTGATTGTGCAAGCACAAGAACAGTATTGTGCTTGGTACGAACAACAACAAAAATTAGCAGTTATTAAGAGGACGAAATCCATCTTGCATATTGCCAAGCAAGTTTATGATATCTATCAGAATATCAAGCAAGAATATATAACTTATGATGAAGTAATATATTATACTATCAATTTGTTACAAAGCCCAAAACACCATGCATGGGTGATGTGTATGCTTAGTGATAAGATTGAGCATTTATTGATTGATGAGGCGCAAGATAATAGTCAAGAGCAGTGGGAGATTATCCGCTTATTATCGGAGGATTTTTTCTCTGGTATAGGTGTGCATAATACCCAGAGGACTTTATTTGTGGTGGGTGATGCCAAACAATCAATATATAGGTTTCAAGGTGCGCAACCTCAGTTATTAGAGGTGATGTATCAGTATTTTGCTGAAAGAGCCGCGTCTTTCCAGCAAAATATTGATGTGCGTTCACTGGATGTATCATATCGTTCCACAAATAGCATCTTGCAGTTAGTTGATGGAATATTTAGTGATGAAAAGTTTGCTACAGCAATGTTGGGTCAAAAGGTGCGGCATCGATGTTATCGTGCTTCTGATGTTGGTCATGTGGAGGTATGGCCCCTTGTCGCCTCAGATGCTAATAATTCTTCTGGTTGGGAGATTGGTCAAAATCCTACAGATGCTAGAGCGGACTTAGCTGTGAAGATTGCTGATACTATTGCTGATTGGATAAAGCAAAAGCGTCAAGTTAATGGTCGGGAGATAAGGGTTGATGATATTATCATCCTCATAAGACGTCGTAGCGCTTTTGTTCATTACTTAGCCTCTGCATTGCGTAAACATAACGTTCCTGTGAATGCCTATGATAGATTCGTTATCACTGATCATATTATTATTAAAGACCTCATAGCATTGGGTCAAGTGATTTTAGCGCCTCATGAGCATGAATTAGAGTTGTTAAGTGTATTTAAATCATCGCTATTTCATTTGAGTGAAGAGCAGATTTTTATGCTATGTTACAATCGGCAAGATGAGTCGCTCTATTCTAGGCTTATGGTATATTTCCCAGAGATTTATTCCAAAATCGAAGGATGGCGTGGCATCTCAGGGAATACTTTTGAGATATACTATCGTATTATTAAGCAAGAAAGCTTTGCTCCACAGTATCATGAGATTATTGATAAATTTTTAGATTTAGCTTTTTCCAAACATTTGCTATCTGAGTTTTTGCAATTTATCCAACTAAACAAAATTGAAATTAAAAACATTCAAAAGAATGCTGTAAGGATTATGACAGTACATAGTGCCAAGGGTTTAGAGGCGCCCATTGTTTTTCTGGCTGATACTACTGATGTACCAAGAACACGCGATAGAATCTTATGGGATATGCAGGGTATGCCCTTTTATTTGAAAAATGATAATTTTGATCAACTAAAAGAGCAAGAAAAGCATCAGAGTTATAATGAATATATTCGATTATTATATGTTGCATTAACTAGAGCCCGTGACGAGCTCTATATAACCGGTTGCGGGCAAAGCCATGAGCGGGCATGGTATGAGATCATACCTTGTGTGAGGGAGTTGGAGTTCTACTCTTAGCGTGGTCGATCTCTGTGGATGGTTCTGTGCAAAAACTCTGATAGAAATCATATAGCATTGATATGCCCGTTGTTACTGCAAAGAATATCATTGCTCCATACATCGCTGATGGTGAGAGAATTTTATGGCCATCATGGCAAGAAGACGCGGCAATCGAAGCTAGAATAAGAGAAGTTACATTTGCTACTAATAAAAAGCATTGTATAGATTTCTTATTATTATTTTCTGGACTTTCATCGCGGGCCTTATAGATATTTGTCACTGCTAATAAAGCTGAGTATGTGGCAAAACAGATAAAAAGTGCTTTGAGATTTAATGGCTGGTTTTTATTAATGCGAGCAGCTGCCGTAACAAAAAGTGGGAAGAAGACGATGCTTACAACGCCAGTGGATAGATACATTGGTGTTCTCATTTCTTTTTTTTGATAATAACTAAAGAAGAAAGTATATAAAAATATTAGAAAAGTCAATATTTATACTAGATATTAATGTTTGGTAATTATGAATTATTTTGAATTACTTGGATAGCTCATAATAGAGTTGATCGCATTTATCATAAATGTATATGGATCGATTTTTTTATAAATATTTATGAAAGAGCAATGTCATTTTAGTACTTGTATATACATACCTCTAGTATATCATATTAAAATATTTGAATTGTTTATGAAGAATATTTGCATCTTACTAATTCTTACTATGCTTGCTTTGTCGGGATGCGCTTCATTGCTAATTGGAGCTGCTGGCACTGCTATTATTGCTGGCAATATGCAAGAACAATCAATTGGCAGTGCTATTGATGACGTGGTGATTGATACTAAAATTGCTTTAGCTTTGCAGGATACAAAATTTGCTAATTTGCAAATCAAGGTTGTGGAAGGGAAGGTTTTGTTGGTTGGTACCGTTGCAAATCCTGAGGTGATTGCAGAGACCGTGAAAATTGTATGTTCAGTGAATGGGGTAATGGAAGTTATAAATGAAATAGTAATTTCTCCAGAAAAAAAACCAGCTATTGCATCAGCCTTAATTACTGCGAAAGCTAAATTAAAAATTTTTGCTAAATATCCAATTAAGTTTATAAATTATAAAGTATTAACTGTTGATAATATTGTATATTTAATCGGCATTGCCGAAACAAAACAAGAGTTGGCTGATATTACACAACTTGTTAGTGCAGTGAAAGGAGTGAGTGAAGTGGTAAATCATGTTCGCTTGAAGAACAATACATCGGAAGGATTATGACGCTAAAGATAGGCATACAAATTGATTCTAAAATTAATTTTGTAAAAGACAGCACAGTTTTATTAATGAAAGAGGCTAAGAGGCGTGGTTATAAATTATTTCACTACACCACTGAGAAATTATTTTTAATGGATAATGTGCCTTATGCAATGATGAAAGATGTGGTGACAAACAGTGATTCTTTTGTCTTTGGCGATGAAAAGCAACAAAAGTTAGACGATATGGATATTATTTTAATGCGACAAAATCCACCGTTTGACATGCGCTATTTGACGGCCACATATATTTTGGAAAAATGCCAGAGAGCTAAGGTATTGAATGATCCTGCAGGGGTAAGAAACGCTCCTGAAAAGCTGTCGGTTCATTTTACTTTGCCAACTTTAGTATCAGAGGATTTAGACCTAATAGAGGCTTTTCACAACAAGTACAAAGAAACTATTTTAAAGCCCCTTTACGCTTATGGTGGGCAAAATGTCTCTTACATTAAGGGAGAGGGTGGTAATGTTAAGATAATCGCTGGTATTATTAAAGATACTTACAATTGTCCTATTATGGCGCAAAAATTTAATGCTGGAGTAATAAAAGGTGACAAAAGGGTAATGATATTGGGTGGTAAAGTTTTAGGGGTGTTTACTCGTATACCGCAACATGGCGACGTTAGAACCAACCTATGTTTAGGGGGTCAATATTCGGCTTCTGTTTTGTCTGACAAGGAAAATTTGATGTGTAATGACATAGCGGCTAAACTCTTGAAAGATGGTATAGTATTTGCAGGCATAGACTTGATTGATTCACATGTAATAGAAGTGAACACCACATCACCTACAGGCTTATTAGAATTGAATCATTTGTACGGAGTGGAATCTGAGAAAGAATGTTGGGACTACTTTGAAAGCATATTATGATACAGGATGTAGAGATCATTACAATCAGTCGAGAAGCTATATGGGTTTTATTGAAAGTAATCTCACCGATTGTCCTTTCTGGTATGTTAGTTGGTTTACTGATTTCTTTTTTTCAGGCATTAACTCAAATACAGGAGATGACTTTAACCTTCATCCCTAAAATCCTAGTAATTTTCACAGCAATACTACTACTTTCTCCTATGATAGCAAATATCCTGGGCGAATTTACAAATACAATAATGGAGATGATTAAAAAGGTATGACGAATAAGATCAAAATCACAAGAGCATTGCTCTCAGTATATGATAAAGACGGTATAGTTGAGGTTGCGCAGTTCCTCGCTGAAAACAACGTAGAGATTATTTCAACTGGCAAAACTTACTCTATTTTATCTGCTGCTGGCATCAAAGCGATCGAGATCTCAGAGTATACTGGCTTTCCAGAGATAATGGGTGGAAGGGTGAAAACGCTTCATCCAAAAATTCATGGTGGTATTTTAGGGGTAAGGGACAAGCATGATTTTGAAGATACGCCGGCTATTGATTTAGTAATCACTAACTTGTATCCATTTCTCGAGGTGGCGAAGCAAGAAAATGCTACTACAGAAGAGATTATTGAGCAGATTGATATTGGTGGTGTTGCTTTAATTCGCGCTGCTGCTAAGAATTTTCATGACGTCTGCGTCATTACTGATATTGCTGATTATCAATCGCTCACCTCTATTGAGATCGATTTGGAATATCGTAAAAACTTAGCAAAGAAAGCCTTTGCAGTTGTGGCACGATATGATATTGCTATTGCCAATTGGTTTGCACCATCAGACACGATGATGATAGCTGCAGATAAAGTGCGGTCGTTTCGTTATGGAGAAAATCCTCATCAAAAAGCTGCTTTTTATAGCAATGAACCTGCACTTTTTCCTAAGCAAATACAAGGAAAGGAATTAAGTTATAATAATATTATCGATGCGGAAGCAGCATTTAATGTGACTTTAGAGTTCACTGAACCGACCATTGCCATAATTAAGCATAATAATCCTTGCGGTGTGGCAAGTGCTAACGATCCCGTTACTGCATATAAAAAAGCTTTAAGTTGTGATCCAACGAGTAGTTTTGGTGGTGTCATAGCTTGTAATTGTGAAATTACGGAAGAGTTAGCTTCCTGCATTATTGAAATCTTTACTGAAGTGATTATTGCACCGGCGATAACAGATGGTGCACAAGAGATTTTTGCAAAAAAGCCAAATCTGAGAATCCTTATAAAAGACTTGCAAGTTGATCATCAACCTCAAATACGCAATGCTTTTGGTGGTGTCCTTATGCAAGATTCTGATCAGATCAACACACAAGAAGAAAAGGTTATAACCAAGCAGAAACCGACATCTCAGCAGATGGAGGATCTGTATTTTGCCTGGAAAGTATGCAAACATGTGAAATCCAACGCTATTGTCATGGTAAAGGATCAACAAACGATCGGTATTGGTGCTGGGCAGATGAGTCGGGTTGATAGTATGAAAATTGCTATAGATAAGTCACAGCATGATTTGCAAGGTGCAGTATTAGCATCAGATGCTTTTTTCCCATTCGATGATAATGTGAAATTAGCAGCGGAAGTTGGTATTGCAGCGATTATACAACCAGGTGGTTCCATTCGTGATCAAGAGGTAATAGATACCGCTGATGAAAAAAACATTGCTATGTTATTCACCGGTACAAGACACTTTAAGCACTGAAGCTATACTATTTACTATGCAATGATTTGTATAATTTTACTTTATCAAATATGATAGCATGATATGAAGAAGAATGATTTTGTACATAATATATTTTCGTCTGTTGCAGATAAATATGATCTCATGAATAACTTGATGAGTTTTGGTATTCATCACTTTTGGAAAAATGAGCTTCTTAAGGAAATCAATCTCAAAGATAGCTTTTTATTATTAGATGTAGCCGGTGGAACTGGTGATATTGCCAGTCGTGTTTTAAAGAAGTTTGATAGCAGTGAAGTAACAATATGCGATAATAACTTTTCTATGATTGAGCGTGGCATTAAAAAAACTACAAATGTGGGCCATGCTGATATAACATGGTTGTGTGGTGATGCTGAAAAGTTACCTATCTCCGATGAGCAATACGATTATTATACAATAGCCTTTGGTATTAGGAATGTATCCAATATCGAGTTTGCCTTGGAAGAGGCTTATCGCGTTTTAAAACCAGGTGGCAAATTTATCTGCTTGGAGTTTTCAGAGATTAAAGACAGCCTCTTACTGTCAAAGGTATATGATATGTACTCTGACTATATAATTCCTCTTCTCGGAAAAGTCGTGACTGGCCATAAAGAAGCATATCAGTATCTTGTTGATAGTATTCGCGCATTTCCACCACAGGAACAGTTTGCTAAATTAATCTCCAAAGCTGGCTTTTCTAATGTTAGTTTCAGAAATTTAAGTTGCGGAATTACCGCTATTCATAGTGCTTGGAAACTAAAATAGTTTTATTGGGTTTCTCTTTCGTCCTTTCCGCAAAATATTAAATTAGCAATAAAAACTTTCACACCACAGTAATTTGTGATACAATTAATAGCATAAATTATACATGTAGCAGTATTATGAATGTAGCGAGAATTGAAAAAAATATTACTGAAATAAAAAATTTTATAAGTTATGCAAAGAAGTCTATGTTCTCCCTCTCCTCAGAACATTGTCAGGTTAGTATCGATGATATAGGGGAAATGCAGTACATGCTGATTAATAATCATCAGATGGTGAGTGTAGATACTGCAAAGACACAGATGTGTTATGAAGCATTACATGAGATTGAGACGATAGAAGAGAGTATCGAACGAATAAAGGCATTAAGTGGCTCCTTGGATTTTAAAGGGTTAAAAGCAATGGCGCAAAATGATTATAAAAATTATAGTGTTGAGCTTCGAGGCTTTTTTAAAGTGCAATTCAAAAGGACGGCAGAAAATTATCTGCATCAACAAGATAAGAAGAGTCAAGCAACAATGGCATCTTTTAACTCACTTTCAATATCAGAAAGTAATATAATATCACAGAGTGAGTTTAATCACTTGCGTAGTTTATCACGATCATTTCATTCTCATCAAGCATTACCTAAAGGTGGAGCAAGGCCAAAAATACGTAATCATAGCAATGGCAAACCCATGGGCTGTAAGAATAAAAAAGTTGCTCGCAGCCCACAACCATTGCATATACAGCTCAGAAGTGCATTGATGAAAATATGTGAAATATATAATGAGCATGAGCATGAGCATGAGCAATGTATAGATGAGGAAAGCATTATTACAGAGATAGCGAACATTAATGGTCGATTGCTGATATCTGGACAATTGATAAAGAAATACAAAGATGCTGTTAAATCAATTCTAAAGGTATGGAAGAAAGATCCAACACCTGGGTGTAAAGAAATGATGTCAAAAGATTTGGCTGGACTTTTTAAGATGAATAACATCAAAATTAATAAATCTGTACGCTATAAGCGTTTTGTTGAAATATTTTTGTCTGACTCACAGCATGCTGACAATGAATGTATACGTGATGTAGAAAAGCAGAAAATATTTTTTTCACAGCTTTTATCAGATTGTTTAACGTCTGTTTTATTTCTCAGATCCAACGCAGATGACATTGAAGAGGAATATGAGAACATAACTTTTGAGAAATGTAGAGAAATGTGCAGTAAGTTTCAAAAAATGCATAATCAAGTGTTTAACAACCTAAAATTGGATATTGGTGTTGGAGGTTCGGTCAAGTGCCTTTTAACTACAAAATTTGCACAAGAAATTGTGGATTTGATGAAGGTTGGTGCTGAGTTGCAAAGTTCTGCACAGCCTGAGAGTCTGCAAGGCAACAAACGAACGAGAGATTAGTGAGATAAGCAGCTTTTTTTGAAGTGGCACTAATAAGTGATAGATTATATATTTATATACATGATATTATGGATGTTGATCTAGCGACTTACTGTATATTAATAACAGTTTATGCCCTTTCTATAACTTTTACATCAGTAGTAGGGATAATATATAACTTTTTGTATAGTTTGCAGTACAAAAACGTTATCATAAAAAAAGCTATCAAATACCTACTGCCGGTTGCATGTTTCATTATATTGATTTTGCCACATACTACTGCTTATCTGCTTTTCCCATTGGTTACATTTTTGCTTGATGTGTTGGTTGATGAGTTTGTTAGGGCTATAAGAGATCTTGACTTCCTAATGTTTTGTTATCTATATTTACTGAATGTCAGTTATATAATAGGTAGTATACCATTTGGTTTTCTATTAACTAAATGCTTTGTACGAAAAGATGTCAGGGAATTTGGTTCTGGCAACACTGGAGCAACGAATGTTCTAAGGACGGCAGGTAAATCTATAGCATTATTGACCTTGGCTCTTGATTTTCTAAAATCCTTTATACCGTTAGTAATTCTCATAAATGTTATTTACGCTCCTGATGGTATGGTGATAGCATTTTCTCTGCAAGTGATATTCGGTCATATGTTTCCAATTTGGCTGCAGTTCAAAGGTGGGAAAGGAGTAGCTACAACATTAGGTGTATACTGGGCATACAGTGTATACTTAGGTATTGCGGCCACTTGCACCTGGCTTGTTGTTTTTGCATTATCTAAATATTCGTCGTTAGCTTCAATAGCAATGGTATTAGCAGTTCCAATTTTTTCCATACTTTCATATGATTTCATACCAATGTGTGAATTTCATGTTTTTACACTCTCCTTCATAGCTGTAGTGGTTGTCTTGCGCCACCATCAAAATATCAGGCGATTGTGGAAAGGTGTTGAAGATAAAATATCTTTATCGTAAGAGGTCTGATCCCGATGCGATTCGAACGCATGACCTACAGATTAGGAATCTGTTGCTCTATCCAGCTGAGCTACGGGATCTGAAAAATAAATAATATCAATAATTGATAGAATTGCCTAGTGCTAGATTAAATAAAATATTTCTCTGAAAATTCTTAGATATGGATCATCTGAGTGAGATGTAAGGAAACTTTCACCTAAGGAAATCTAAATTTTTTATTTATGATATGTGATTTGAATTTACATTTTTTCTTTAATGTAATACAATATTTATTAATTAATTTATAAGAGCGTGGGTATTTATTATGGCTAATCCAACAGAAGACAACCGAACAGAAGATAAGATTTTATTGGGTGCAAACCACTCTTTTAGTAAAGAAAAACAGGCTGTAGTTTATGAAAATTGTGGTGATAAAATTCAGAAGATTACAATAGATCGAAGGGACTATGACAAGAAATTCAATGTATCTGTAACGCCTGCTAAAGGTGACAAAATAGAAGCTGTCATCACAACACCAGCTGACCTAGTAAATTTTCTCAATGGTAGATGTGGTGAGAGTAAATCTGCAAGTCCAGAATTAAGCGCATTAATGTCATTAAAATCAGAAGCTGGCAAGGCAATTGTAAATCAAGAAACCATCGATAATCTTGCCTGTGATTTCTGTTTGTTAGAAAGTGACACAGGACTTTACAGTAAATTTACGAGTGACTTTGATATGCCAAACGATATATCTGTTAATTATTTAGCAAATGTTGGCAGAACGATATCAGTTGATATTGACGCTGAAACTGTCTATATTAGAAAGGATACTGCATCATCAAAGCTTCAATGCACGTTCATGTCTCGAGCAATCATCCACCTTGAGGATGGGTTGAAAGGACAAAACAAACAATGCAAATATGATGATGCTTGTAAAGCCTTTATAGGTGCATCAAAACGCTATATGGGACTCTTACAGATGATCAGATAGGTTTATTAGCACAATTATTAGCTGTGCGCTTTAATGAAGAATCTGGAGTGTATGAGCTTGACCCAAGTAAAAAAAATATTTTTGATCGAGAGTTGAACGAAAATATCTTTGAGCAAATGCTAAAAATTCGCTTGCCGCAAGGTGATTTAATTAAACGGAAAGATGCACCAAGATTTCACAGCTCACAAGGTAAAAAAACAGCTATGTATAGCAGTGGTATGGCGAGCAATATTATTAATTTTACAGTGAATTATTTTGGTAATGGATTTAAGGTGACATGTAATCGTGTTACTGAAAATGGTGAATCTGAGTGTGCTATAATCAGCTATAATATCATAGAGTTTCTCAACCAATATTCAGGGAGAGCTATAGACAAACTCACTAAGAGAAAGTATCCAAGAAGAATGAATGAAGATGTAGAAAAAGAAATAGCAAAAGATTGTGGCCTATCTATATCTACAGATGGCTTATATCACAAGACAGGCCTAGTATATTCGAAGGTGATAGAGGTGATGATATTACTTCTCATAGGCGTAAAACCTCAAGCTCTTCTAGTTCAGATGGTCCTCCCCCTCTTGTGGGTGATGATGAAGAAGAGCCCACATATTGTCTAAAAACAGAAGCAACATACCCTCCATTAAGCGAGATTGTTCTGACCAACCAGAATAGCGAAGAAATACAAGGGTTATTGATGCCAGGTGGAAGAAATAATGTTGTAGGCTAGTAAATAAGATATCTTTATGTATTGTTAAGAAACTTGCAGGTGATAGGGACGTGGTCGGATGGTTTTTCTTCACCGCGCATGTGGGAAAGTATTTCGCATTCTAATATTCTATCAGCAACTAGAGGTGATATTAGTATATTGTCAATGCGCATACCACGGTTGTATTGCCAGCCACGGCTACGGTAATCCCACCAACTAAATTGCTGTACTGTTGGATATTTTAGACGAAACGCATCGTATAGCCCTAGATTTACAAGCTTTCTAAATTTTTGTCGTTCATCGAGATAAAAGCCAATTTTGCCAGCTAATTTTAGCGGGTCATAGACATCGATTGCTTCCGGAGCAACATTATAATCACCGCCGAGCAACATTAATTCTCGATATTGCAATAGCCTCTGGAAGTGCTGATAAAGTCTTTCGAAGAACTGCATTTTATACGCGAAAGCTTCCGAACCAACTTCCTGGCCGTTAGGAACATAAATGCTCGCAACCCGTACTGCCTGCTCAGGTAAGGAGATTACACCTTCGATATAACGTGCGTGAGTATCTGTTTCATCTCCTGGTAAGGTGGTGATGATATCTTCGATAGGAAATTTTGAGAGGATGGCAACGCCATTATAAGCTTTTTGACCGTTTACTGCACAGTTATAACCTAAATCCTCAAGCTCCATATAGGGAAACTGGTCATTCGTGCATTTCAATTCCTGTAATAATACAATATCGGTATTCGTAGTGCGTAACCAGTCGCAGAGCATCGAGAGCCGTTGCCGTATTGAATTTACATTCCAAGTTGCAACGGTCAGCATATCTGTTTTATGTATTGTTTAATCGTAGGTGCAAAGCCATAACTGAGGGAATCAGCAATCAAAGCATGGCCGATGGAAACTTCATCAGGATGAACTGCTTCTATGATAGTAGGCAAGTTCTGTAGATTTAAATCGTGCCCTAAGTTTACTCGTAAATTAAATGAACGTGCTACTTTTGTTGCTTCTCTTATATTCTGCAACTCATTTTTAAAATCACCTTTATCGTATGATTCCGCATACCATTTCGTATGAAATTCAACGGCATCTAATCCTAGTGATTGCACATAACGTACGCTATTTTCATCAGGTTCAATAAAGATTGCTAACCTGACCTTGCCATTCAATTGCTTGATAGTAGATTTGAGTTTCTCTTCATCATCATTCTGATTCCAACCGCGTTCTGTTGTTTTTTCACCAGGTCGAGTTGGGACAATAGTAAATTGATGTACATAACTTCTGCTCACTAGTTCGATAAGCTCTGGCCGCAAATCACCTTCGACGTTAATTTCAATATTTTTCTCTTTCACAATTGGAAGATTGGAAATTCGTTCTACATCTTCTATGGTCGCATGTCTTCTATCAGCGCGCGGATGTAGAGTAATCCCACCACATCCTGCTTCTATTGCAATTACAGCTAATGCTTCTATGTCTGGAATGGAATTATCACGTACATTCCGTAAAAGCGCAACCTTGTTTAAATTAACACTGAGCATATGTTTATTGTTGCTCATCATTCGCTGGCTTTGATCTGTTCATAATTTCTCCGACGGCAGAGCGTAAAACTTTGATTTCAACGTTATCAGCGATTTCAATAGTCAAGATTGATTTAGCGGTATCAACTTTTGTGACATTACCAATTACACCGCCAGTCGTAACTATTTTGTCACCACGCTTGATTGAATTAATCATTTTTTGATGTTCTTTGATCTTTTTCTGCTGAGGGCGTATGATTAGGAAGTAAAAAATGACAAATATAATTATTAATGGCAAGAAGCTCATTAATGAAGATGTAACTTCAGGTGCTCCTTCTGGACTGGCACTGTTAGTTGGATCTACTTCTATTTCTGCCGTGGTTTCGGCAAAGGCCTGCGAAAACATGAACTCTCCTTGGTATAATAGTATTAAGATTACATTTTCTCCTGTCTTTGGCAATAAAAACTACTGAGTACTTTCGATGAGGTTAGTAAGATTTTACATCAATTGTTAATATTATAATTATATAGTAAAGTATAATAACTGACTTCAAAAATCATTGTCATTGGGAAATATGGAAAGCAAAAATTATTTATTGTTCTAGCGCTTCTTGTAGCAGCATTTATCATTTTTGTTGCTATTTTAATGGTGTGTAAAAATAGAAAACGAAAACTAAGTGCGCAAGAACCAGAAAAAAAGTCAGTGATTGTTGCTGATATAGATACAAGTGATAGCGCTGCAAATAATCACAATGAGGATTCACAAAAAACTACAGAACCATCTGAAGAATTGCCTACTAAAAAGGAAGTGGAAAAGTCACTGGCAGAAATGGAGAGAATCAAGATAATAGTGGAAGGCACCTTGTGCTTTGGTCATCAGCGAGCAGCTATTACTATCATGCAAAGGTTGCGTGAACTTGGTTTCAAAGGTGTTTTTTATATATATGCAACACAAAAAAGTAAAACAGAGTTAATAACTATGATTCCTGAACTTTCTGAGAAATCAACAGATGATAATGGTATCAAGGATGTGCCTGTGCCTGTGATAGGTGAAGTACTATTTTCTACTTCTGAAGATGGAAAAGATAATATAACTGCATCTTTGGCGATTTGTCCAGGATCAGATCAAGTTTCCTCATCAACAATAACGCAAGATTTAAAAGTGACATATTACATTTGTTTCCATCCAACTGACTGGAAAGATGGTCAACGCACTTTTTTCATTGATTCTGAAGGCATCTGCAAGTTATTTGATGGAAGTCAAACGGAAGATGTGCGTGGTGATTTCAATCCACATGGAGGTCAGGTGTTTTTTGATGCTTCATATCATTCCTCTGAAGAAGTATGCAACTGTCGTCTATCATCAAGTATATCACATCAAATTCCTAATGCTGAATCAATCGAGCGATCACTGATCGAAACAAAAGTACTAAATATTCTTGCTCATGATGTAAATAGTCAGTTTATCTATGGTATAAAAGGTCATTCTGACTGTGATTTTTTTGAGCAAATAAAAGCACAATATTATGTATTTGCACAACTGTTGATGGTTAATTCAAAATTTAGTAGTGATAATAAAAAACCTATTATACTATTCACGACACGAGACGGTTTATTAGAAGAGCGGTTTATCAATGGTTGCTTGCGGATAGGATGTCACAATTTTACTATTATTGATATTACGAAGGGCGACATTGATATAAGTGAATATAAAGCTGGTGATGTTGTAATAGTATATACAGGCAGTCTTCAATATCAGGTTTTCGATTATTTACTATTAAAAGGCACTAACTTACCTCCTGTAATTGAAGGATGCAATGCACGAGAGTTGTGTGAGTCAACGGGTAGGCCTTTCTTATGTGTAAGTTCAGAGTATAACAACTATGGTGAGGTGTATGGTATTAATCAAGATGAAGAAGAAGCCATAGGTTGTGATAGATCTGCATTAGATGAGACTAATAAAATTGTTAATTACATGCAAAAAGTCCTAGCTAAAGATCCTAATACAATGAAGTATCACGAAAATCTAAAAAAGAAATTTCTCGATAGGCCGGATATGGTTGAAGCAGCATTACATCATATAGGTGTGCGATATAAAGAAGTTGGAGAAGCGCATGATATTACTAATACAAAAATGGAAAGTGCATCTGCAAAATCTCATGAAAATAAGGAAAATCTTGCACCAGGCACTTAAAAGGTATAGCCTAGCTTTATTTAGATAAACAGCATGCATGACATAGAATTTATTCGGCAAAACCCTGAGTTATTTGATCAAAAAATGCAACAGCGTGGTAGTTCCGCTATTGCTAATCACATTAAGGAGCTTGATCAAAAAAAGCGTAATGTTGTAACTGAGATCCAAGCTCTGCAACAACAGAAAAATGCTTTGGTCAAAAAAATCAGTGGGATGGCTGGAGCTGAGTTTGAATCATTGAAACAACAGACTAAGGATCTGAGTGTACGCATTAAAGAACTAGAGTTAATCAACCATGAAAAGGAATTACAAGTCCTATTGGCCACTTTACCGAATATTGCAGCTGACATAGTGCCAATTGGTGATGATGAAACCGCTAATCTGGAGCTCAGAAAATATAAAGAACCAAAAAGCTTTTCATTTCCAGTCAAAGCACATGATGAATTGGGAGAAAGCTTGCAGATGATGGATTTTGCAAGAGCTGCAAAAATCTCCGGAGCCAGGTTTGTAGCGACTAAAGGATTGTTGGCAAAGCTAGAAAGGGCTTTGATTAACTTCATGTTGGATCTCCACACTAAACAATTTGCTTATACTGAAGTACAACATCCTTGCTTGGTGCTTGATAAGGCGATGTACGGAGTTGGCCAGCTTCCCAAATTTGATGAAGATTCATTTAAAACCACGGATGGATTCAGATTGCTGCCAACTAGCGAAGTCTTCCTGACCAACATGGTGGCTGATAGCATCTTGTCATCCTCTGAGTTGCCATTGCGTCTCACAGCTTATTCACCATGTTTTAGGTCGGAAGCTGGTAGTGCAGGTCGTGATACTCGTGGGATGATTCGTTTGCATCAATTTAATAAGGTGGAACTGGTCAGTATAACGAAGCCACAGGATTCTTCACAGGAGCTAGAGCGCATGACTGGTATTGCTGAAGAGGTATTAAAATTACTTGATTTGCCTTGTCGTGTAGTGTTGCTTTCAAGCGGAGATATGGGCTTTTCAGCGAAAACTACATATGACTTAGAAGTCTGGTTGCCATCGCAGAATACTTATAGAGAAATTTCAAGTTGTTCAAATTGTGGTGATTTCCAAGCGCGTAGAATGAAGGCGCGTTACAAAGAAAATGACCAGATAAATTTTGTGAATACTCTGAATGGCTCGGCGTTGGCAGTAGGACGAACTATTGTTGCAATCATGGAAAACTATCAGAATGCCGATGGATCAGTTACTATTCCAGAGGTATTGCGCACCTATATGGGTGATGTTGAGCAAATTGGTTAGATTTGTTCTTCATGATCGTTATGGGCTGAAATCTGCTTTTTGATATCATCAATACCTTCAAAGTAATCTTCCACCAAAGCATGTACATATAAATGTTCGTCATCTTGATATACGGTTAATGTGCCTGGCGTTAGAGTTATGGAATTTGCTAAAACAGCCACTTTCACACTATTGTTCTGGTCATGTGTGATTTTTTTGATGCTCGGGGAAAGTTTAGGATGCCTGCGCCATACTAATTTAGTTACTTTCCAAGAAGATAAAACCATCTGGTAGAACAACCAAAGAATATATGTTGCTGATGAATATGTAAGTCGATATACAGGCAGATTCTGGTGTTTGATAACACCAAGAACTAGAAGGCAGGATAAAAATCCAGAAACCAAGAAAAAGGATTTAAAATATCCAGAGAATATTAGCCATAGGCATAATAAAACTGCAATGGTATTTAACATGCAAAGCAAAAATGATATTCGAAAAACTTTTTTCTAGCAAATTATAATCTGCTTTAAAAATAATGATTTTTTGTGAATAAATTGACACAATGTAAAGTTACAAATACTATAACGGATGATAGAGAATCATCACATGGCAGAAAAAGATAACAATCATACAAGACTAACTTTCGAGATTGATAATCCTGAAGTTAGAAAAAGTACCGACTGGTGGTATTCCAAAACCACAATTGCGAATGATTTGCTCAGCATTTCATATGGTAGCAATGATGGAAGTAAAGTTGAACTACATTTTAGTAATAAGTACTCTAAGCTTTTTTCTGATATTGAACTCACTGATAATTTTCATGTTGATTATATAGATGATTATTCAGTAGATCATAATTACGTCAAAAGGTCGTACTTTACAAATGGTTCTATTAATGAGGACATCTTCTATCAATGGCATGATGACCTTAACATGATGCATGTTGTGATTGGATACTAACATCGATTTCTTTTTGATTCTTTGAATAAGCCTTGAAAAACAGTTCAAATTTTGTCATTGTTGATATAGTAAGATCCAATAATAAATATGGAATTAACATCTCAAGATCCATTTGATATTTTTAATAGTTGGTATCAGCAAGTGCAGTCAGTGGAAAAGAATTTCAATGCAATGTTTGTATCAACCTACAGCTCTCGTCCTTCTGTGAGGACAGTGCTTCTGAAACAACATGATAGAAGAGGTTTTGTTTTTTATACGAATATTCACAGTAGAAAAGGTCAAGATTTAACTGCTAACCCCTATGCGGAACTACTTTTTTTCTGGCAAGACCGACAGGTGCGTATTAGTGGTAAAGTAATACAAGTTAGTCCTCAAGAAGCAGATGAGTATTTTGCAGGCCGCAGTCGTGGCAGTCAGATTGGTGCGTGGGCCTCTAAGCAATCACAGGTGATGGCTGTAGAAGACGCATTAGAAAATCGTTATGCTATGTACGAAGAGCAATTTTCTAGTATTAAAAAAATACCTAGGCCAGAATTTTGGGTTGGATTTCGAGTGTCACCTGAGAGATTTGAGTTCTGGCAAGAGCAAGAGAATAGGTTGCATATACGGCATCATTATCGATTGGATGGTGATACCTGGACTTTAGAGAGGCTTTACCCATGATTTACTATATATTATTTTGCTGCAAAGATTTTTATACAGAGATAGAAAGTAAAGCTTAATAAAATCTTGTTATTTGTCTATAGGTTTGTATAATTTATGATTGATGGTGGGTGTAGCTCAGTTGGTTAGAGCGTCAGCTTGTGGTGCTGAATGCCGCCGGTTCGAATCCGGTCATCCACCCCACGCTATCTATGGAAAGTTCTAAGTATATTAATTTATCTGGCAAGCTTGCTTTAAACAATAAGTTACTTGCTACTAATAACAACATTGCAAATGCTAACACGAGTGGCTATAACCGAGATTTAGCTATTTCTCATCCATATCGTTTTAAGGGTATGGCATTTAGCAATGATATTTCAACGGTGTTAGATCGTTCTTTGGGGTCAATGCAACAAACTGATAACCCTTTTAATTTAGCGATATCAACTCCAGAAAATTACTTTGCCATAGATACTCCAATGGGGATTCGTTATACCCGCGATGGTAGTTTTTATCTTAACAATGATGGTATGATAGTTAATAAGGATGGTTTTTCCCTGTTAAACGACGAAGGGCAAAGTATTATCATAAACTCTGAAGCGCCCATAAATATCAAAATAGATGCCAAAGGTATGATTTTTAGTGACGACATTGTAGTAGATAGAATAGGGGTATATTGTTTTAGCAATCCAAACAATATACGAAAAGAAGGTCACACCTTATTATCTCATAGTGAAGATCCGCAGCTTTCCGAGAATTTTCAGATACTGCAAGGTATTGTTGAGGAATCAAATTCCTCAAGTATCACCGAGATGCATGACTTGATCAATACCTCACGACATTTCGAACAAGCCACGAACTTTAATAACACGACACATAAGTTAAGTACCGATATGTTGCAAGTGCTGTTGAAAGCAGATTGAATTACACCTGTGTTCCGTGTCTTGCGTTACCATTCAACCGACTTTCTTGAGCGTTAGATACCTGACTTCGAACGCTGCAAGGTTCAGAGCCATTTTTACCATTTTTTAAATGTGAATTGCAAGGAGAATTCCTTTGTGGTTTTGTCGTTTTTCCATTTTGCTTCACTCCCTTTCTTGGATGAGTTGCTGGTTGTATAACAGCACTTGCTTGTGTAGTCCCGTCTTTTGCAGCTTCTTGTTCGTCATCTGAAGTTATATACAGCTCTGAAGAAGCAAC
The DNA here is from genome assembly GCA_032360805.1 of Neoturris breviconis. NCBI lineage: Eukaryota > Metazoa > Cnidaria > Hydrozoa > Anthoathecata > Pandeidae > Neoturris > Neoturris breviconis. Next base: position 159,560 of record JAULBZ010000002.1, read on the forward strand.
ACTGGAAGTTATAATATTTGATTGATTTTTTGATATTTTTCTTTGTGTTGGATCAATTACGTTGTTACGCCAGGTATTAATTGTTTTGTATTTTTCGTCAGTAATTGTGCTATGATCATTTTGATGATTGGCTATATCTGATAATAGTTTAACAATTTGTTCGTTATTCATATTTTTAGCGTGATCTAATAGAGTTTCAGATGTGCTACTTTGTATGTTGATCATTTGAGAAATATCATGATTATTACATAAAATTTGTATTAGTTCATAGTTATTATCATGAATTGCATAATATAAGCTATTGTACAATAAACGTTGTGTTAGGTTTTGCTCTTTACTTTTCAGCTTATGGACCGATTCATCTTTATTAGGCATCTGAATCTGAGTTAATAAAGCATCTATCATAGAGTGGTCTCCTGCCTTAGCCACAAGATCAATAGGTTTCCATCCTTTATTATTTTCTTGCATAGGATCAGCCCCTTTTTCTAATAGAAGCTTCACTGCTTCGACTCTGTTATTTTGAATTGCATGGTGTAGTAGAGTGTTACCATCGTTATCTTTTTGCTTGATCACTTGAGAGATATCCTGATTATCACATAAATCCTTTATTAGTTCATCATTGTTATTTTTAATTGCATAATACAAGCTATTGGACAATAAATTTTCACTATCATTAATGCAATTAATATGATTGAATAAAGCATCTATTATGGATTGCTCTCCGTTCTTAGCTGCTATATCAATAGGTTTCCATCCTTTATTATTTTCTTGCATAGGATCCAGCCCCATTTTCTAATAGAAGCTTCACTGCTTCTACCCTGTTCTCCTCAATAGCGTAATGTAGTAGACTGTTACAACGTTGATCCTGTGCATTAACTACTTCCGCAACCTGCTCTTTCGCACATAAAGATTTCATTAGATCGTTGTTATCATTTCGAATGGCATAGTACAAACTATGATAAAGTAAGTATTTTTTCTGATTGTCATCATCTAGCTTATCCAGTATATGGTCTATGATCGTTTTATCTCCATGAAAAGTTGCATAACATGTGGGGGTAAATTGATTGTTATTTTCTATTGTAGGGTCAGCCCCTTTTTCTAATAGAAGCTTCACTGCTTCTACTCTGTTATTTTCAATGGCATAGTGTAATAGGGTGTTACCATGTGGTGCATATGTATTATTTATAAAGGATCTTGTCAGTGTAAATTGTGAGTTGCCAGTAGTTTCTAAGTTTTGTGCATCTGCTGTTGGTCCTGAATCTGACTTGTTATCTTGTCTAATATGTAAGTAAGCCTTTAAGTAAGTAGATAATGTTGTATCTTGTATCTTTTGACTCTTTTGGTGAATTGTTGTTGTTCATCTCATTGCCCATCTCGATGATCAGTGCAGATGATACTGGTGACAGATTGGTTGTCTGATTGTCTTGTGTGTTCTCCGCCTGTTTCCCAAACCAATGGTGTAATATATTATCACCATTTCCATCTCGCCAATTCTTTAATTCTTTATACGTTTTACCATTTATTTTCTTTTGTTGTTTAGATTTTGAATATTCTAACAACTTGTTGAGTTTTCCAAGTATTTGATCTGCGTTTTTAGTATGTCTTCTTGGCATGTTTTTCTCCTTCATTATTTATTAAGCAAGAAGTTAATTATTACATTGTAATTATGAGGAATCAGTTAATTTTTTTTTTACTACTGTTGTAGCGCAGAATACGTCTTGGTGCCTTCTGATAGATAGAGTCTTTATTGGGAATAAAGAAACGCACCTGTTTTTTTCAGTTGTTGAAATATGAAGGAGTTTCGATCTAATATCACCTGCTGGATTTCTATAATGAGCAATAAGCTGATTATATACTATCCAGCTCCGGGACACGGTCTGAGATTTGACCGGAAACGTTGGAATGGATTTAATATTAACTAATAATCCCATACGTCAACACCACTTGAAGTGGCATGGATTATACTAGTAGAATCTTCTGATCGTGTTTCTCTAGCGATATCATAGATATTTATTGGAACATCATCACCATGTAATGAGTTCATATATGATATCATATCACTATAATTTTGTTGATTGCTTGCGTTATGGGCTGACAACTGTTGGTCGTCAGAAGATAGCTCAAATACATAACGTGCATCTATGGTAGGCAAGAACAAAGACTTATGATTGGTTATAAAATATACATCAATTTCATGGTCTGGATAATATGATATAACTATTCCGCTTTCATCATCATAATATTGAGTGTCTATGTTTAGTGCAATCAAGTCATTGTTTATTATATGACCTGTCAAAGAATCTGATAGTGTCTTTGCTTCTTGCACATAATTTGACACTATGGAATCCTCAACTTGGTACTTTCCAACGTTAAGATCATTGATTATGCGACCTACAAAATCATCCAAATTGTGTGGGTCAAAGTTAGTAAGTGATGTTTGTTCGTCTATGGTATCATCACTGTTGGTGGCGTTAAACACTTCCGTGCTATCATCTGCGCCTTCTGTGATCACTACATCTGCACTCGTATCATTAGCAAAGTTTTCTATAACTGAATTTTTTGTCTGGATCATCCTTCCTCTATTTCTTAACTTAATATTAATTAATAGTATAATTTTTAATAGTAAAAGTCAATCAGTGATAGATAGTGACTCAAGATGATGATATAATATACTATAGCAATGGCGAAGAAGGCGTTGCGAATTCCTTTTTGGGTATGCGTCCTGAGAGATATGAAAGCCGACCAGCTTGGACTGCCAGTTTCATGGCGAGAGCCATTTTAATTGGGTCTTTCGCTTGGGCAATAGCAGTATTTATCAGAACTGCATCGCATCCAAGCTCCATAGCAATTGCAGCATCAGATGCATTGCCAACTCCAGCATCTACAAGGACTGGAATTTTACTTTGTGCAATAATCAGCTGTAAATTAAACATATTCTGTATGCCGAGGCCAGAACCAATTGGAGCAGCGAGAGGCATGATGGCAACAGCACCTGCTTCTTCTATCCTTTTGCATATGATAGGATCATCGCTTGAGTATACCATCACTTCGAACCCTTCTTTAACGAGAGCTTCAGTAGCACGCAACGTTTCCAGCATGTCAGGATATAAGACTCGTTCATCCCCAAAGACTTCTACTTTAACTAAGTTCCAACCACCAATATCACGTGCCAGTAACAAAGAGCGTACTGCTTCTTCCGCCGTGCGACAAAAGGCAGTATTAGGTAAGTATGTGTATTTTTTTGGATCAAGATAATCTTGCAACTTCTCTTCATCGCGTTTAATGATATTTACTTTACGCAGCGCTACCGTAACAATTTCCGCTCCTGAGGCTTCTATAGCTAATTTAGTTTGCTGTAAATCTTTATATTTACCCGTGCCAACTAATAAGCGTGAAGTAAAGTTTTTTCCGGCGACTTTAAAATTTTCTTCTGACATATTTCTTATCTACTGTTAAATAATATATAGTGTAAAGGGTGATTGCGATTGTAATTAGCAATATCATTCCTTCGATATAGCTGGCTATCACAGAATATATTGTATGACTATTAATTTTTTTTGGCAATTTTACATCCAAGATCCCTTCGTCATCTATCTCAAGCTTTTGGATGATGCGACCGTAGCCATCAATCACTGCTGAGATACCAGCATTTGTGACGCGAACTAAAGGCAAGCCTTCTTCTATGGCCCTGACTTTCGACATATCAAAGTGCTGATAGGGCTGAGTACTAGTTCCAAACCAGGCATCATTGGTGATGTTCAGGATCCATTCTGCTGGTTCGGCAGTACGATCAACAACCTCATTAGGAAAAATACCCTCATAACATATAGAGGGAGCAAAGGTTGGCAAGTCAGGCATGGAAATATGTTGTGGAGCACCTGAAGAAAAGCCTCGTCCTGGTACAATACTGCTAAAAGGTAAAAACCTTTTCAGGGGGACATATTCTCCAAATGGTACTAAGTGTTTTTTGTCATACACTTTGACAACACCATTATCATAATCAATGCTATAGAGGCTATTGTATATTTTATTATCTGCGAAATGATTTGCACCAAAGATGATATTTCTTCCTAACTTCTGTTTCAGCAACTCAGTTAGATCATCATTAACTCTAAAGTTGATTACGCCTTCTGGCCATATGATATAAGACACATCTTCCAAGCCTGTTGTGGAACTCAAAGTAAGATATTTATTCAGGACCTCTAGTGCATGTTTATGATCAGTATTAATTTTTTGTGGGACATTACCTTTCACTAAACGCAAGGTAACATCATTGAAATATGTGGTGGAATTATTGTGTAACCTTTGTGTGCCCCAATAATTTATTCCTAGCAACAGTAAAATTGGTAATATAGCTACTATATACCTTTTCCTGGTAAAAAAATCTACCATAGCAGTTATTGAAATGATGGTGATGAACAGTAAACCATAGATGCCAATCACTGAAACAATCTGCATCATGTTGTTATTAAAACTCCAAACATATGCTAAGTTATTCCATGGAAAGCCAGTAAAGGCATGTCCCATCACCCATTCAACACAAGTGAAAATCACTGCAAATGTTAGGCATTTAGGCAGTTTGCTATGATTTTTTAGTACATAGAAACTTAACATTCCTCCAGCAAAATATAATGAGAATAGTGCTGGCAAACCAAAGATCGCTAGTGGAATGAGCCAAGCAAATTGCTTGGCATCAACTAATAGTGGGAATACAAACCAGTATAGGCTAGTGCAAAAATATGCAAATCCGAGCCACCAACCAAACTTGAAGGCCGAAACTTTCGTAGTAATGTTGTTTTTTGCTACGAGATAAAATGTTGAAATTGCTACTACAAATACAGGGAAAAAGTAAAACGGCGCCAAGCCTAAAGTCAAACCAATCCCGCAGAATATAGCAATAGAATAATTATCTAACCACTTCATATGTTCCTACGATGCACAATGAAAGATAAAAGATAAAATCAAGAAGTGCAACTGCTGTGTGCAGGCAAAGTAATTTCTTGATGAGAATATTTATGTATGTTGATACATTATCAGCTGTAAAATGTATAGAATTTAACTTATGTTGCTTTAGACTCTATCCACTTTTGCAATGCTTGTTTGTCTAAAGCTCCAACTTTATTATCAAGGGTCTTGTTATCTTTGATTAGTATTAGAGAAGGGATGGAGCGTATGTTGTATCTGACTGCAATATCTTGACAATCATCAATATTTACTTTTACACACTTGATTGTTGAAGAGTTTTCTTTGGAATATTCTTCAAAGATCGGTGCAAAGGTTTTGCAAGGACCACACCATTCTGCTGAAAAATCTAATAGCATCAACTTATTTTCTGCTAACATTTTGTCCAGATGTTGCATGTCTTTAACTACTTCAACCATATTCGACCTTACATAAAACAATTAGTCATTTTAATTACAGGTGTCATTATTTGCAATCTTTTTTTGAATCTTAATTCTATTCATATGATAACAAATACAAATAAGTGCGTTCTGTGAAATGAATTCAGATTATTGCTGTCCAGTTGTTAAGTAAGTATTGATTTTTATTCTGATCCTGTATATAAATGTAATTCATAGAAGTATTTTTAAGGAACATGCCAAATACAAAAAGTGCAAAAAAAATGGTGAGAAAGATAGAAAAAGTCACAACTATTAATAATGCAAGACGCAATAGAATTCGTACGTTCATTAGCAAATTAAAACAAAAAATACAAACTGGTGATAAAGAAGCTGCACGTGAAGCTTTTAAAGCTGCGCAGCCAGAGATTCACAGGGGGGTTACTAAAGGTATACTCACTTTAAATAAGGCATCTCGTATGATCAGTCGTTTTTGTGCAAAGGTGAAATCTATGGATGAAAGCGCATCATAGTATAATTCTTGTTAGACCACAGCTTGAAGAAAATATAGGGGCCGTTGCTCGCGTCGCTGCTAATTTTAATTTTTTTGACTTGAGGATTGTGAATGCTAGTTGCGATCATCTAGGCGAAAAAGCAAGGTCAGTAGCTTGTAGTGCAGTGAGTCTTTTGGAATCAGCTCAAGTTTTTTCCACAGTAGAGGAAGCTGTACATGATTTACAATTTTTGTATGCTTTGTCAGCGCGCACACGCCATATGGAAATTGATAGTCTTTCTTTGCCTGACATCACTATTTATGACGATATAGCCATGGGATTTATCTTTGGTCCGGAAAAATCTGGTCTTTCAAATGACGACCTTGCCTTGGTTGATAAACTTTTGATGATAGAAACATCTCATGCTTATAAGTCGCTTAATCTTGCACAAGCTGTCGCTATTGTCTGTTATGAGGTCAGAAGATCTGTCAATGTCACAAGTGATCATGATAAAAAAGATTTAGCTACTAAAGTAGAGATACAAGCATTTTACGAGCATTTGCAAGGTGAGTTAGAGAATAAAAATTTTTTTCGCACCTCAGAAAAGATACCAACCGCAATGTTGAATATAAAAAATATGTTCAAACATCATCAATTTACAGCCGATGCAATAAAAACTTTGCGCGGAATAATAAAAGCACTTTCAAAAACGCGCTGAGTTGTTTATACTGAAAGGAATTTAATTATTATAGAAAAATGGCCGCTGATTATTTACCGATATTAATATTCTTAGTGGTAGCATTATTATTATCAGGGGTTATGGTATTCATCCCAGCGATTTTTGCTAGTTACCGTCCAAATAAAGATAAGTTAGCAGCATACGAGTGTGGTTTTGAGGCTTTTGATTGGAACACAAATACATTTGATATCAGATTCTATCTAGTTGCAATGCTCTTTATAGTATTTGACTTGGAAATTGCTTTTTTATTTCCTTGGGCGTTGGTGCTAAAAGGTTTAGGCTGGTTTGGCTTTACTTCAATGATGATATTTTTATTTGTCCTAATTATAGGTTTTGTTTATGAATGGCGGAAAGGAGCTTTGGAATGGCACTAAGTAAAGATGTAATTGCGCAGAATATACAGGACGAATTTGATAACCGTGGTTTTTTGGTTACTAAGATTGATGAGCTAGTAAATTGGGCTCGTTCTGGCTCTTTATGGCCAATGACATTTGGTTTAGCCTGTTGTGCGGTTGAGATGATGCATGTGGCAGCGAGTCGTTATGATATGGATAGGTTGGGTTTGATATTCCGAGCTAGTCCTAGACAATCTGATGTTATGATCGTTGCTGGTACTTTAACAAATAAAATGGCTCCAGCTTTGCGCAAAGTTTATGATCAAATGCCTGATCCAAAGTACGTTATCTCAATGGGTAGCTGTGCAAATGGTGGTGGGTATTATCATTACTCATATTCAGTAGTCAGGGGCTGTGATCGTATTGTACCGGTTGATATTTATGTTCCAGGTTGCCCCCCAACAGCTGAAGCGCTGATGTACGGCATATTATGTTTACAAAGAAAAATAAAACGAACTAAGAGAGTTTTAAGAAGATAAGGAAACAAATGAAAATAACAGATCGGGATATAGATAATATTCCAATAAAAGGCAGCAAAACATTTGAGATTGAAAAAAATGATTTAATTTTTGTCATATCTTTTTTGCAAGAAAAAGGCTTTCAGCAGTTAATAGATATCTTTGCTGTCGACTATCCAGAAAGAGCTGCAAGACACGAAGTAGTGTATTTATTACTTGATATACAATCAAATAAACGTGTGGCAATCAAATTGGCGCTCGCAGAGGAGGATGGTATACCTACTCTCATTGAGATTTTCAGTACGGCTGGTTGGCTTGAAAGGGAGATTTATGACATGCATGGAATTACATTCATTAATCATCCTGATCTGCGCAGAATTCTTACTGATTATGGCTTTGAAGGACATCCTTTACGTAAAGATTTCCCTTTGTCTGGTTATAAGGAAGTAAGATACGATGTAGAAAAGAAAGAGGTGGTCTATGGTCCGGTTAACTTGACCCAGGAGTACAGAAACTTTGATTTTCTAAGTCCATGGGAAGGGACGGAGTATAATAAGGATTGAACGTACAGCTTTATATTATATTAACTGAAATTGTCGTTAAAAATTAACTTTTCCATTTTATCATATATTTATTGTAATAAGGTGGAAAGATAATGAGTGGTGCTGCTTCAACTAACAAGACAAATGATAATGTTCAAACTATAAGAGATAATCTATTTCGCAGTTTGGAGGCATTGGAGCAAGAGAGACAGAATGTTTCTAATACTCTCAAAGGAGGAGGTGAGGCTGATCTTAAACCCTTTAGTGAAAAATATCAACAGGTAACGAACAATCTTTCTGGATATATAACTGCTATATTGCCTGCAAACGCTGATAAAACACCAGAGGGAGAGAAATTGATAAAAGAATATCGGAAATATACTAAACCTATTGCGGAAGATTTATTACTTATAAAAGAGTTGATGGATCAACTCGCTGAGGGAAATAATCCAGAGCAGTTGGCAGCATTTGATGGTATGGCAGAAGAAAGGTTTGGTAATATCACAACTAATCTTGCTGAATTACAATTAAAAGAAGTTGAACATCGTTTCAATAAAGCTCTAGAAGATTTACAAACCGAAGCGATGAAGGTCGTGAATGGAGAAAAAAGTGAACAAAAGGCGGGTAAAAAAGATTTTGATACGCAATATAGCAAATGTGAGAGTATGTTGACTCAATATGTTGAAACGGCACCAAAGCTGTTAGAAGGTAAAAGTGGGCACGAGAAGGAAGTAACGAAACAAATTAGATCTTCTGTACAGCCAGTCACTAACGCTCTAGTAAAGATCAAAGAGGATGTGCACAAGACTGCTGACGCAAGTAAAGAAAAATCACAAAACACTGCGAATACAAATGCAAAAAAAGTGCAAAGATCACCTAGTAAGCTTAAGGCTAATTTTAAAGAGGTAAAGAGCTGCTTTAAAAAGTTCACAAATAAGTTGAAGTCTATACTTAATACAGGTCATAAGGCAAACAAAGTGGAGCGCAAAGAGACACAGAGAACTAATGATAAGCAAAACTATACTGCACAAGAAGCAGAAACAAAAAAAGAGCAAGTCTCTGATAACAAACAAAAGTCTAGTGCACAAGAAGCAGAAGTCTCTGGTAATACGCAAAAATCTAATACACAAGAAAAGCCGCAACATGAAGATTCTAAGATTCAAGTCAAGGATAGTAAAAATCACGAAAAAGGCGGTCTGTTATCAGAAGCTAGAAATATTGTTGAAAGTATGTTGGATGCTGTATCAAAGCATTCGCCAGAAAGCCCTAAAACAACTGAGCATGATAAGGGCGATAATAAGCTTGGCGATCAATCGACACCTAAAAGAAATGGGTCATATGCGGAGGCGATAAAGAATGGACCAAAGGACGGTGGACAAGTAAGGTAGTTGCGCTAAAACAATTGACCTGTTGAGCAGTTGTTATGTATTATAGGGGTAAATGATTTACACTATCCATGCAAAAACGTATACTTGTTTCTCTCAACCTGTCTTTACTTGTTATTTTGGTTGCGATTATTCTTTATTTTTATCCTGTTATCGAAAATGAAGGGGTTGATCCGGACAAGCAATATACATTATTACTGAATAAGCCGGAGCCAGAGCAGTCTTTACTCATTCGTAATGAGAATGCTGTTGCTCATGATAATAAACCGCAGGTAGCTTTCTTGGTCAGCGACCTTGGAATTAATAGAGAAATCACGGATAAAGTATTAGATACACTGCCAAAGGATGTCGCGTTTGGCTTCTCTTTGTACAGTGAGAATCTAGAAAGTAACTTAGATAAGGCGAGTGATCATGACATCTTATTGCATTTGCCTATACATCACCCTGAAAAGCCTCTTGAGACATTGCTGGCTTTGGATGGTCATGTGCAAAATGAAGAAAATTTACGTCGATTATCTATTTTTCTCTCGCAAGGAAACAATGATTATATAGGAGTTTATACGGATCAGTCATTTTCTTTTAATAAGGCGATGACTTATGAGATTATGACTAATCTTAGAGAAAGGGGTAAGGTGTTATGTTATAGTGGTTGTGACAAGATTACGAAATATACAGCTTCCCAAGAGGGTGTTGGGTTTGCTTCGCCAGACTTAGTGATTTCTTATGACTTTGATAAAACTCTCATAGAGGAGAGGCTTCGCTCTATTGCTTTAATACATAGATTTCAACAAAGGGTTTTGGTGTTGGTGCAACCATCTGCAATTGCAATTGATGCCCTTAGTGATTTTTTAAAAAAAGAACATGATTTTCAAGTGGTAAGTATTGCGGAGATGGTACAAAATATTGAATAGTATAAGTGCAATTACCTTGAGTAATTTTCGCAATTATCAACAGTTACAGCTAGAGTCTTCACCAATTCCTATTTTGATTATTGGTGAAAATGGTGCTGGTAAAACCAATATCTTGGAGGCTATTTCTTTGTTAGCGCCAGGAAGAGGATTGCGCAGTGCTCAGATTAAAGATGTTGTTTGTCATGGCCGTGAGGCATGGGCAATAAATTCTAATATTCAGCGAGATGATATCACTTATAATGTTGGGGTGGGACTTTTTGATAATAAAAAGATAATTAAGATTGACCATAAAATACAAAGTAAGCAGGTTGCACTGGCCGAAGTTACTAATCTAATTTGGTTGACACCACAAATGGATACAATTTTTATTGGCAGTAGGAAGGCTCGTCTTGATTTTTTCGATCGTATAGTCTTTTCTTTTGATAGTCAGCATGCAGCGAATATGTCTGAATATGAGTTCGCTAGACGAGAGAGAGCTCGACTATTGCGTGAGAGGATATTTGATCAGTATTGGTTGTTGAGTTTAGAAGAAAAAATGGTACAAGTCGGCATAGCGCTTGCTAAGTCTCGGGAGAAGGTACTAACAATCCTGCAGGATAGAATAGAGCAGGGACCTTTTAAGAATATAAAGGTTCTTATAAGTGGGGAAGTTGAGAAGGCCTTGGAGTCTGGTCATGATGTTGAAGAAATTTTCTTGATGACATTAAAACAAAATCGTCAACTTGATTCTCTCAGTAAGCGTACTAATTACGGCATTCATACTAGTGATTTTAATGCTATGAACTTGCAAAAATCAGTAGAGGCGAAGTTATGTTCAACTGGCGAGCAAAAGTTAATGTTGATTGCGATAGTCCTTGCAGCTAGTAAAAAGGATACAATATTATTATTAGATGATATTGCATCTCATCTTGATCATATTAATCGCAATATACTTTTATCAACAATTTTAGAGCGTGGCTGCCAGGCCTGGATTACCGATACTAATTTGCAGAACTTTACTGGATATAGTGATCAAATGCAGATCTTTCACATCAAGGAAGGGAATCTAGTTGTGCAGAATTGATTTTCTTGCGGTTCAATTCCTTTGAAGGAAAATATCGCGGCTATGTTTTTTTGCCAGTATTCATCGATTGGATGTTCGACCACTTCCCTGGCCGCAAGCAAGCTATGAATAATTGAATGATTGTATGAATAGAAGCCTAGGTGTTGTAATCTATTTTGAATCTTAAAAAGTATCACATCACCTAATTCAATTTGTTTTTTAGTGATCATAAATTTATGCAAGTGATCACATAAAATATCGCCTGATATCTTCCTTCCATAATTTCGACAATCGTATCTATGAAGCGGTATAGATTGATTGTTATGCGCAATACCGGAAGAGATATCAAGATCTCGGGCTACTCCAATCAGGAGGCCTAAACAATCACAACCACCATCATTATATGTACTTCTTTTCTTCCTACCCTGATGGTGAAAGCGCGTCCCCAGCCAAGTTCTTGCCTCTTGAACGATCATATCACGTGTTACCATATTATGATAAATAGCAGGTGACACCAGATGATGTAAGGATATCATTTAGAAAAACGCACACTCCAATACAAGATCAAAGTCATAAGTCTATGATCGATGAATGCAGTTGTTATGTGCAATGTGACATTTTATTGTGATGCAGCAATCTCTGTGCTTTTCCCTTTTACATCAACAGTAGGGGTCTCTAATGGTCCAGCAGGTTTTTGTTTAGGCTCTAAACTCTTCAGAAAATCATTATAGTTGTTAACTATGCTGATGACCTTTGGATAATATCCGTCAGCATTTATTCCATTTAGGTTCCATGCAATGCCACTAAGTATCATGTGATTGTTTAGACCATAGTAATTGTGTTCAGTGGTATTTTCCTCTATAATTTGTGCTGCGGAGATTGCATATGCTGTCATGAGGCTATGGGTTTCCTCAAGTTTTGGTGGGCTTTTCATTTTGCCGCTGCTTTTAATATACGGTGAAAGTTCTCTTAATATCATTCCTGCAATAACAAGTTTAATATCCTCTTTATAAGTTTCATTTATATTAAATTCTTCACCATTCTGTTTGATTTTCTCATCTATAGCATGAAACATCTTTTGATATGCCTCTCCAATATTACTTTTAGTATAAGCGTTAGAATTATAAAAATTACCAGTTTCTGATATTACTTCACTGACTGTCGTCTTAATCCATTCTTCAAAATCCACTCGTTTATTATCTGAGTTGTGCAGAATGTTAACTGGAGGCTTAGCTTTCTCTGCATTCACACTCGCCAGAAGACTGTTATAATACTTAACTATCTTTTTGATTGAGGTAGTTATTTTTTGTTTTTCATCATCAGGCTTTCCATTTAAGAAGTCCTTTAAAAGTTCTTGTTTGCCTAGATAGTCATTAATCGTACTGTCGTCGGTTAGGCCTTGTTCTATAATTCCCGCGGATGCTATTGCTATTACTAGATCCTCATAATTGTTTACAAATTTTTCAGCATCTTGATAACTTGTAGTGCCTTTATTGTCGTTGATATTGTCAGATAGTTTTCTAAACACCTTACCCAATGCAACAGTTTGCAATGCTTCATTGTGTTGTGATTCATCTGTACCTAGAGAATCCTTTAGTGAGCTTTTTATCTTCTCTATTGATTGATTGAAAAGATTTGATTTGTTTGTATCAAAAATATTGTTGTGTTGATTAGCTATGTTCTGAACTTTTTCCTCAATTATTTCCTTAGACAATGGTTTAGGTCTAGTAACCTGCTTTGCAACAGACCGTATATTACCAAGAGACTTCTGATATTCTTGAACTATCTTTTTGGCTGAGCTCTTAAGGTCCTCTTTGTTAGAAATTTGATGTGAATTTAGTATCCTTAGGTTATTAAGATGTTCTATATTATTTGTAATGAGCGATGCTTCCACTACTGCATTGAGTGAATCAGTATCACCTATTATAAAATATACACCTTGTCCACAGTTTTGAATTGTTTCATTTTTCGCAATTTCATTAAACAATCCCAACAATACTTTACCAAGAATAACAGATTTAACTGCATCTTTAGATTCTTGTTTGTTAATCTCTACAGCGCCATCTATTAACCCTTTTATCTCATTTATTGTAGTTTTGAATTGAGGTTCTGAAGATGCACTGCAAAGATCTGGATATTGTGAAGCAATATTATTAACCAGACCCTCTATATTCTCTCTATTCTTCTCTATAGCTTTCTTTTTTAAACTATGAGACATAAAAGAAGCAATTACAGCAACAAGAAGTAATAATAACACTACTCCTAATCCTACAGGTACTCCTATAGTAATTTTTTTATCAGTCATCTTTCCTTTCCACCATGAATACTGGAATCATTATACTACATATAAAGTTGATAATCAAATACTCATTCCCATTCAATAGTTCCGGGCGGTTTTGATGTTATATCATAGGTTACGCGATTGATTCCCTTTACGTTATTAACAATCTTACCGCTAACGGTCTGTAAGAAGTTCCAGAATTGCGCTTGCTTGTTTGGGCATTCAAATGGAAAGACATTAGCGGTCATGCCATCACTGGAAGTGACTGCCCGTAAGGAGCACACATATTCATAGGTACGGTTATCACCCATCACGCCGACTGTTTTCACAGGTAATAGCACGACGAAAGCTTGCCAGATATCATGGTATAAATCATATTCATGCATAGTGCTGATATAGATGTCATCAGCTTCTTGCAATATGTTGATTTTTTCTGGAGTAATCTCACCGATGATACGTACTGCTAAACCTGGCCCAGGGAATGGGTGCCGATTTACCAAATCAGAAGATAGACCTAAGGTCGATCCCAACTTACGTACTTCATCTTTAAAGAGAGTGCGGATTGGCTCAAGAAGTTTTAACTGCATCTTTTCAGGCAAACCACCAACGTTGTGGTGAGATTTTATGTTGGCACTAGCACCGAAACCGGACTCAATGATGTCAGGATAAAGTGTCCCTTGGAGTAAAAATTCCACACCTTTGATTTTCTGTGCCTCTTGCTCAAAGACTTCAATAAATGTATTCCCAATAATTTTTCTTTTCTCCTCAGGAGAAGTAACGCCTTTTAGTCTACTTAAGAAAATCTCAGAGGCATCATAGCACTCGACGGGAATATGAAATTTGTCGGTAAAAGCTTTTTGTACGCGCTTTGCTTCTTCCTTTCTCAATAATCCCGTGTCGATAAATAAGCAATGCAACTGTTCGCCGATGACCTTATGCGTCAAAGCCGCTGCTACTGTTGAATCAACTCCACCACTGACAGCGGCAATCACCTTTTTGTTACCGACGGTTTTTTTGATGTATTCTTGCTCCTGTTCAATAAACGATTGCATGCTCCAATCCTTACGACATTTTGCAACATTGATGAAATTCTCTAACAATTCCTTGCCATCCTGTGTGTGTGATACCTCTGGATGAAATTGCAATCCATAGATCCTGCGTTCATCGTTAGCGATAATGGCAAACTGACAACGATCTGTCGATGCTACTTGTTTAAAGCCGGCTGGAAGAGATGTTGCGCTGTCAGAGTGACTCATCCACACCTTGACGTTCAATCCAGATTTCCAAGTGAGACCATCAATTTGGCTTGTAAGGTGAGATTGTTGCTGAATTGTGATTTCAGCTTTGCCAAATTCCGGCTGGTGTTCAGAGATGATCTGTGCACCAAAGTATTTACAAATCAATTGCTTTCCAAAACAGATACCAAGTATTGGGATGTTGTATTCTGAGTTGAGATGCAATACATGTTCTATAGCGACATTACATTGGTCGTATAACGCTTCGTCATGTACAGAGCTTGGTCCTCCAGATAGGATGATAGCTGAGACCTGGTGGTCGATATTTTTTATATTATGTGATGGAATGACCTCGGAATAGACTCCAATCTCACGTACGCGACGCGCAATCAATTGGGTAAATTGTGATCCAAAGTCAATGATAATTATTTTTTCAGTCATGGATAATTCCTTGTAAGCTATTTTGATGTCCTGCGGTGATTTTAATCTGACGTAGTTGTCCATAGAGATTAGTATCATCTACGTAGACGGATTGCATATATGGACTTTTACCAACCGCTTGTGTTTTGTTAGTGCGATCAAATAAAACTGACATTA
Organism: Neoturris breviconis; assembly: GCA_032360805.1. Lineage (NCBI taxonomy): Eukaryota > Metazoa > Cnidaria > Hydrozoa > Anthoathecata > Pandeidae > Neoturris > Neoturris breviconis. The sequence continues at coordinate 174,978 of JAULBZ010000002.1, forward strand.
CCTTACCAACGAATTGTTCGTTGTATGCCAGTTGTTGTTTCTTCAGCAAGGCTTGTAAATGCTGCAACCGCTTGTCCTTGATTTCATCTGATACCTGCTGATGATACTCTGCACTAGGCGTACCTGGTCTCGGACTATACTTGAAACTATATGATTGTGCATAATTGACCTTCTCAACCAATTCGAGAGTTTCTTCAAAATCTCTATCAGTTTCGCCAGGAAAGCCTACTATAAAATCAGAAGAGAGTGCAATATCGGGCCTTGACTGACGCATTCTATCAATAGTCTCATGATAAAGGGCGACGTGATGTTTCCTATTCATTCGTTTCAGAATGCGGTCAGAACCAGATTGTACTGGAAGATGGAAATATGGCATGACTTTTTCTTCACTACCATGTATATCATACAGCTCATCATGCATATCCTGTGGATGAGAGGTAGTATAACGGATACGCTCTAAGCCTTTAATCCTGGCAAGATATTGCATCAACTTACCTAAAGACCAAATTTCATCAGCATGTTGACCATGATATCCATTAACATTTTGGCCGAGCAAAGTAATCTCCTTTACGCCTTTTTCAACCAAAGCCATAGCCTCGCGATATATCTCGGCAACAGACCTTGAATATTCAGCACCGCGAGTATATGGTACAACGCAATATGTGCAAAATTTATCACAACCTTCCTGGACTGATAAAAATGAACTGATGTGAGCACTACGTTCAATTTTCTTTTCAACCAAATAATCAAACTTTGCCACCTCTTCAAACTCTAAGTTGATAGCATTACCACTTTTGCGTTGCGCCTTCACTAACAATTCTGGCAATGAATGAATACTCTGTGGGCCTATTACTACATCTACATTAGGTGCGCGTTTGAAGATCTCTTCCCCCTCAGCCTGAGCAACACACCCAGCAACAACCGTAATGATCTTGCGTTTTTGAGTTTTTTCTAAAACATTGAGACGACCTAACTCGGAATATACTTTTTCCGTGGCCTTTTCTCTAATATGACAGGTGTTTAGTACAATCATATCTGCAGAGTCAGGTGCATCCACCTCTTGAAAGCCTAAAGGCTTGATGATGTCAGCGATCATAATGGAATCATAGACGTTCATTTGACAGCCATAGGTCTTGATATAAAGATTTTTCATTTCAGTAAGGCAAAGTTTGTATTAATACATTTTAAAAGCTTCTTGGTAATTATCAAAAGAAATTAAATTTCCATATCTCTTTGTGCTTTTACAAAGAACATGAAAGCCTAAGAAAACCACGGCACTTCTACTGTCACAGCTGCTACTTAGATGTTTTGAATATCTTTATTTTACAATATCTTCCAATATTTTTTCAGCACGTTTAACAACTGAGTTTGGCAGTCCTGCAAGTTTGGCCACATGAATACCGTACGACTTATCACTCGTACCTTCTATCACTCCATGTAAGAAGATTATTTCATTGTGCCATTCTTGCACTTTCATGGTGTAACATTTAAGGGCCAGTAATGATTTATGCAGTTCACACAACTCATGATAGTGTGTTGCAAAAATGGCCCGGCATTTATTAACATTGTGAATATTTTCTACTACGGCCCAGGCGATTGCTAAACCATCATACAATGCAGTACCTCGGCCGACTTCATCCAGAATTACCAGAGATTTATCAGTTGCCTGATTGACAATCGCAGCTGTTTCAATCATCTCAACCATAAAGGTAGATTGGCCTTTGGCGATATTATCTGCTGCACCAACTCTGCTAAAAATCTTATCAATAGTCCCAATAACTGCTGATTCTGCTGGTACGTATGAACCAATATGTGCTAATATTGCAATCAAAGCATTCTGCCTGAGGAAAGTACTCTTACCAGCCATATTTGGTCCTGTGAGTAGATTCACACGATAATTATTGTTAAGGGTGAGATCGTTTCCGATGAAATTACAGATATTTCTTTCAACGACTGGGTGTCGACCTCCTTTTATAATAAAATCGTTACTGTCGTCTACCGTTGGTCTATTATAATTATGACGTAATGCTAATTCCGCTAAAGATGTCACCACATCTAACTTCGCAATGAGTTGCACTGCAATTGTCATACTTGATAATTTCACCCTCACCGTTTTACATAATTCTTCAAATATTTCTTTTTCCAGCGCAATCGCAGTAGCAGAGGCTGTGGTGATTTTATTTTCCAGCTTGCGCAATTCATTGGTGGTGTAGCGCATGCAACTGGCTAAACTCTGTTTGTGGATGAAGTTTTCATCGGTCAGCTGATGCTTGACGGGCACCTCGACATAATAGCCGATGAGATTATTAGAGGTGATCTTTAAAGCGCGCACGCCAGTTTGTTTGCAATAATTTTCCTGGAGCTCAGATATTAATTTGTTGCTGTTGCTAGTAATGTATTCTAATTCGGTTAATTGTGAGTTGAAAGATGGTTTTATGTACCCACTCTTGCGGTTGGCGCAGTCATCATGCAGTGCTCTTGTCAATACATCAAGTAATTCTTCATGCCCTTCTAAGGTTTGATATCTGCTGCCATGATCTGATAAGACATGAGACAATGCTTTCATAACATCAAGGCCTCGCTTGATAGTCTGTAGATCTTTCGGTTGTGCTTTGTGCAAAGCTAAGCGCGATAAAGACCGTTCCACATCGGGGTAATCTTGCAATATAATTCTAATGCTTTCGCGTCGATTGTCATTTTTGATGTATGATTCCACCCAATCTAAACGTTTGTTGATGGTGTTGTGATCAGCTAAAGGAGCTGCAATGTCACTCTTTAAAAGTCTGCTTCCGCCATTCGTGATTGTATAATCAATTACGCTTGCTAAACTACCGTGATAATTTCCATCTTGAGTCGATGTAAGCTCTAGGCTCTGTCTGGTAGCAGCATCTATGTGTAGAAAATATTTATGGTTGTATAGCTTTGGATAGTTCAACTGCAAGGATGATTTCTTTTGAGTTTGACAAATATACTCAATAAGACCACCCAGCACTGATATTTCAGCAGGAGATAAATCGCCAATGTTGGAGGTGAATTTTATATTATAAAAACTACATAAACGTTTTTCAGCTTTTCGGCTATCGAAAAAGCTATCTGCATATTTTGTAACAAATATATTATTGTGTTGACTGATGGTTTTTTGATAATCAACAAACGTACTTTCAGAGATCAAGATTTCTTTAGGATTAATACGAGCCAAATCAGAGCTTAGGTTGTATGATATGCAATAAAAAAATGAGCCAGTGGAGATATCAAGCCAGGCTAGGGAAATATTATCCTTGTGCGTGGCTATTGCTAATATATAGTTCGTGCTTTTACCATCTAAGAGTTCTTCATCAATAATCGTGCCTGGTGTTATGATCTGTACAACATCTCTATTTATAACTGCATTGTAACTTCGTTGTTTTGCTTGTTGTGGTGTTGCGAGTTGTTCGCATATCGCTACTTTAAAACCATGCTCTATAAGCTTATGAAGATAAGTTGTGCTGCTATGAGCTGGCACGCCGCACATAGGAATACTATTGCCATCATGTTTGCCACGCTGTGTGAGAACAATATTTAATACATTCGCGGCTGTGATTGCATCATCAAAGAAAAGCTCATAAAAATCACCCATGCGATAAAATAATAAACAATCTGGATGTTGCTCCTTGATGTGGAAATATTGCTGCATCGCAGGAGTGCTTTTGTTGACCATAGTATGAACAATATGTTTTATTATGATGATCTTAACTGACTATTGCTTGACAGTCAAAACTGGCATAGTAAAAAGAGAATATTTCCTCCAAAAAGTACGATTTAGAAATAGGTTTGAAAGTATTTGTATATTCTATATTTGCAATTTGCTTGGAAAGATGTTACAGTGTATACAATATAAGTTTACAAAGGGGGACAGCTTATGGCTGAAACAGGTGAAAATCCAAATATAGTAAGAAATAGTGCAATGAAGTATGGTGTTGGTGTTGGTGTTGGTGGGGGTGTTGCCGCAGCGTTAGTATTCGGTCTTTTACCTGCACTATTAAGACAGTTTAAAGTTGTTGATCTATCTAAGAGGGAACTTTTTTTGATAGCTGGCATTGGTTTGGCTGTCATTGCATTGTTTTTCGCCGTATGGATAGGCAAAGGTAAAATGGCAAAATTGGAAGGCGAAAAGACTACGGCGGAACAAGCGGAACAAGCGGCGCTGGAAGCGGCGGAAGGAGAAAAGAGTGCTCTCCAAGCAGTGATGGATATGCCATTACAAGAGAAAATACAAGAGGTTGTGACTGACTGTGAAGCTAAACTTCAAGCGGCTGGTGTGGTGCTCAATCGCGCTACTGAAGAACTTGACACTCTGAATAGTGTTACTGATGCTGACAAAGATGAAGAGGCAATAAAAGCTAAAGAAAAAGAAAAAGAAGAACAAGAAGGTAAAGTTCAAAAGATGACAAGTCCTTTGGAAAAACTGAAAGGTCTGAATGATGACATTAAAGGCACCACAATTGAAGCTTTATTCACTGTACTCAATGACGTAAAGGCAGCATTTCCTAATCTGACGACAGCTAATACTAAGCTCGTGGAAAGTGTTAGCACTCCTCTCGCGTCGTCACTTAATACTCCACCTCTTAACACCTGATACCAAACGTGTCGATGATAAAAAAGCAACTAAACAATACAATCTGATAATGACCACTCTTACCACATTCTTGAATGTGCGTAAGAGTTCATTGTCATAGGTATAAAATCGCTCAACAATTATCTACACCCAGCTCCTGTGATTTTGAAGGAGGTGCTATTAAAGTAAAGTTCACTCGGAAAATTATTCTATCTGGTGAAATATCATCTCTTTGTTGATATGTTATTCGGAGCCAGTTGTATTTTATACATACTCAGCTTGAATAATTCTTAAAAAAATGTTATTATTTATTAGTACATGGAGGAGGTATGTCTAATTTTATTACCAAAACTCATACGAGAAAATATACAACAGCAGCGTTTCTGCTGTCAGCTTTGACTCTTGGACCAGCAATTTCTTTGTTATTACGCTTTACTGAGAAACGAATCTGGATCTTTGCTATTCCATCGATCAGTGCATTTTGTGCGTTAGTTGCAGCAGTGCTTATAACAACTGGAATATTTAAGGATAAGTTAGCAAGCAAAGATGGGGAAATAGGTGGGCTTGAAGGTCAGGTGAAAGATAAAGATGGGGAAATAGGTAAGCTTGAAGGTCAGGTGAAAGCTAAAGATGGGGAAATAGGTAGGCTTGAAGGTCAGGTGAAAGCTAAAGATGGGGAAATAGGTAGGCTTGAAGGTCAGGTGAAAGATAAAGATGAAAATATAACATCTCTCAATAGGAATGTAGAATCTCTAAAGGGAACGTTGAACACGCAAAAGGAGAGTATAGCATCTCTAAATCAGCAGGTGGAATCTAAGGATGGTGAGATAGAGTCTCTAAATAGTCAGATGAAAGCTAAAGATGAAAATATAACATCTCTCAAGAGGGATGTAGAATCTAAAGATCAGAAGATAAAATCTCTAGAGAAGAAAATCAAGTCTCCAAAATATCAAGTGCAACTGCACGCTACTAAGATAGATGATACTCTCAATGATCAATTCTTCAACAGTGAGCTTTCGCAGGGCAAGATAAAAAATCACTTAGGTGCATTGAACGATATGACTACAAAACTTTCAGAACTCATACGTCAAATAACACAAGCAACAAATAACAAAAAGAGCACCGGAACAAAAGGAAATCTGAAACAGTTAAAAGACTTCCTTACAAAACAAGTAGAATCAATAATGAAACTTCAAAGCGAGATGATTGATGCAATCCAAGCATCGAAAGATACATCTCAAGAAGAAGAAACGATAAAAACCTTACAAAAAGAAGTGGGGACTCTGAATCAGAGAATCCGAGAGTTTAATTTTAATGATACGCTCTACACGCCTGAGACTTTTTCGGGCCTTCAAAACGACAGCAATGAACAAAAAGAACAAATAACTCAATTGCAAGAGAAAAATGCATCATTACAAGACATGCTGAATAAAAAAAACAGCAACACCCTGACTTCTGAAGAAGACAAGTTTTATGATACTGTTGATTCTCGCGAAAAGCTAAACTTGGTTGTCACTGAGAATCTCCCAGAAGGTCAAGTTTCTCCTAATAAAAAACTAAATGAAGCAAGTGAAACAGCAAGTGAAACAGCACTTGATCCTTCTGGTGAACAAAACTTGCAAGTGAAATAATTTTACGGTAGTAGCAACTCATATTACACTAATAGGATGATAGATAATTGGCATCCAGGAAGTTGGCGCGACCTACCAATCACGCAACAACCACTTTACGACGATATAGTAGCTCTGCAGGGCATCGAAGCAAAGCTGCAGGAACAGGAGGCGATTGTATCGGTCCATGAGATCATGCAATTGCAATCTTCCTTGCAAAAAGTTGTGAATGGGCAAGCGATAATCCTGCATGGTGGTGATTGCGTTGAGACCTTTGCAAATATCAATCCCACCTATCTTGCCCAATATAATAAGATGATGACAAGTCTTGCAATCCTCTTGCAAGATTCCTTACATAAAGAAGTGATTGTAATTGGTAGAATCGCTGGACAGTTTGCTAAACCACGCTCCAATGATTTTGAAAGCGATAAACATATACCAATTTACAGAGGTGATATGGTCAACGACATCGGTTGTACGCCAAAAGCCAGAAAAGCAGATCCGCAGAGGCTATTGGAAGGTTACTATCAATCCGTCAAGGCTTATCACCTACTTAAACAACATACGGAAATAACGCATTATATATCCCATGAAGCTTTATTATTAAATTATGAACAATGCTTTACTAAATTTCAACAAGATCAACATTTCAATATGGCAGCACATTTTTTATGGGTGGGCAAGAGGACACGCTCTTTGCAAGGGGCTCATATAGAATATATCAGGGGAATTAATAATCCTATAGGCGTAAAAATAGATGAGCAGGCTACTATTGATGAGGTTATGGAGTTGATCGAGATAGTCAATCCTGAGAACATTCCTGGTAGATTAACTTTGATTTTTAGATTAGGAGCAGAGAACATTTATAATTTATTACCACAAATAATTAAAGCGATCAGAGAGGTGGGGAAAGCAGTAATCTGCATGTGTGACCCTATGCATGGTAATACTATTATAGAATCTGGCAAAAAAATGAGATATTTTGATAGTATCCTATTGGAATTAAAGCATTTTATAGATATATTGAAAGTAGAGAAAATGCATTTTGGCGGAATACATTTAGAAATGACTAATCAAGATATTATAGAATGCGTTGAAAAAGATGGCATGATAAAGGATTATAACAGCTATTGTGATCCAAGGTTGAATTTTCAACAGAGTGTCAAGTTGATAAAATTTGTTAGCAAGAGTATGGGATGCAATTAATTTTTTTCTTGTTTATGTTATTTCCTGGTATTGTATTGGGTGCTTGTCAGGCAACTCCTGAGATGTATCATACTGCGGATTTACCAAAGAAATTTAATCTGTTCAATAATCTGTATCGTGAAACAGGATCACCTTTGGTGGCAGCAGGTAAGGTGATTAAAATTAAAGGCACTTTAAACGATGAAAATTGTGTGCCGATTTCAGGTGCAGTAGTTTCTATTTGGCATTTTAATGCATATGGAAAATATCAATATGATGACTATGATATTGATGGAAAAAACATAGATAAAAATTTCGCTGGTACTGGCGTGAACATTACTAATAATCTTGGAGAGTTTGAGTTTATTACTATCTTTCCAGGGCAATATACCAATAAAGCTCCTTTTGTTAATTTTAAAATACAGCATAAGGATTTTGTACATTTCAATACACGTTTATTCTTTTCCAATCAACATGATGATCTGAAGATCTTCACTCCACAGATTGCTAATCGTTTAGTTGCACAAAATAAAGGTGATGATGAATATGAATTTAATATCTCTTTTGTTGGTACGAATAATTACCTTAAGTATTAACAGATAGTTTCTAAATATTGATAGATCATGTAGTCTATGATGACTAAGCTTTTGCGGTGATCTTGGCTTTATTACCTTGCGAGATGACACTATGCTGCTGCTTTTGTGTATTTATAACACTGATTATATCTTTGACGGTGCCGCTAAATAACTGCTTAAATGGGGAGAGGTAATTAGTATTATTAATCACAAAGTTATGCTGTTTTAGCAGTCGTTTAATACGTGCTTCACATTTGTTTTGTTTGAAAATATGGTGACATAATACTAGGTTTGCATACAAGTTAGGAAAGATAAATATAGCATTTCCATATGACTTTAAAATTCTATATACTTCGTCGAGTAGTAACTTTACATTTACACTGTATTCAAGTGTGTGAATAACTAATACAACATCAATAGAGTTATTAGCAACGGGCAACATATCATCATGAACGAGGCTTGCCCCTTCTACTAAACCTTGTTTGGCGGGAATCATCGTTGGAATTATGCTGTCATTATTATATCCTATACTGAGAATTTTCTTTGTTTCATCATTGTATTTCTCAATAATTGTTCTTATTGACTGGGCAAAGTGAGGCCCAATTTCTGTACTATAAAAATCTTGTATATCTTCTAGACTAATCCACATGCCGCATGCCAGTAATTGTAATAATGGTAAAAGTTGCTGGTATTAAGTTATCTTCATCACTAAAATCTTTCTCGTACTGCTTAATAATAGATTCCATTTCTCCCTTGCTGGTGAAATTTTTTCGTCCTTTCAGCAATGCGTTTGTTTCTCCCATATGTCGCAAATCCTCAAATAGTTGTAAAACATTATCATATTGTACCGTGATGCTGTCAATATCAGATACGATCATACGAAACCCCGCTCTTTGCATCAAAGAGCCTGCGGATTTAATGTCAATGAATGGGTGAACCCTGGGGCTAAATCCAGTGTCCGCTGTTGCTTTCATCACAGATTGATTTAACTCCCACAGAGTATCGATTCCAAATAAGGTGCCGATAAAAATGCCTTGAGGTTTGAGTATATTGAAGGATTGACGCAATGTTCCCGGCAGATCATTGATTCTATGTAATGTCATAATGCTGATGATGGAATCAAACGACTTGGGAGCAAATGGTAAGGCTTCCTCGTCAAGAACAACCTTAAGTCCATCGATTTGCTTAACCATGGCCGGCGAGATGTCAGAATTAATAATTCTATTATAGCGAGTGAAATACTGTAAAAGTTGACCAGTATGGGCGCCAAGATTGAGCACACGATCAAAATGCCCATGCAAGCGCTCAGCTGTAGATTGTGCTATGTGATGAATTATATAATCATGCTGTGAATTTTTTTTTGCTGCTCTGTCACGACGTAGTTTTATAACTCGACGATCAAAAACATGCATGCTATTTAAATTCCACCTTGATCACAGAATATACCTTTTCACCTTTAGGTGCGCTGAACTCAATAATGTCACCAACTTTTTTATTAATAAGAGCTCTACCTAATTTGGCCTTTACTGAAAGTAGACCTTGATCAACATCTGCTTCATACTCTCCAACTAATTTATAAGTGAAATCTTGGTCATGTAATTCATCATGCAGAATAACAGTCGCTCCAAACTTAATAACATCACCGCTAAATTGCGTTTCATCGATGACCTCAGATTTAGCTAGTTTACTTTCTAAATCTTGTATTTGTCCTTCGATAAAGCCTTGCTTATCCTTTGCTGCATCATATTCAGCATTTTCTGAGAGATCACCATGACTTCTAGCAATTTCTATTGCTTTAATCACTTTTGGTCTCTCTTCGCTTTTTAAGTGATCAAGCTCTTTGCTTAATTTAAGAAAGCCTGTTTTGGTTATTGGAATCTTTACTATTGTCATATTAATACCACCTTTAAAAGATAAGTTAATAATTTTTTAATACAAGGATGAAGTTACAAAACTAAATATCGCTTGCCTCACTGGCACGCTAAATTTTACCTGTTCTGATATGGCGCTATAGCTACTATCTGCAACATCACTGGCAATTTCTACACCTCGGTTGATAGGACCGGGATGCATCACTATAACATTATCTTTGGCATAGGATAATCTTTCCTTTGTTAGCCCATAATGTTTAAAGTATTCTGATGCAAAATGTATATAATCACCATTCATCCTTTCGTTTTGCAATCTTAATACCATAATGACATCTACATCCTTAAAACACTTTGAAGCGTCCTGAGATACTATAACATTATTTAATAGGTTTGAAAGCATAAAATTTGGTGGGGAAATGACACGAATTTCTGCTCCCAAATAGCTGAGTAACTTTATATTGGAATGTGCAACGCGACTGTGTAAGATATCACCACATATAGCAATTTTCAAACCAGAAATATTTTTTTTGAGCTGCAAAATGGTAAAAGCATCGATTAAAGATTGGGTCGGATGTTCATGACAGCCATCGCCAGCATTAATCATTGCACAATTGCTCACTTTTTTACTCATTTGATGAATGACGCCACTTTTGGCTGCTCTTATTACCATGCAATCTGGTGATATTTTGTTAATGGTGGAGAATGTATCTAAAATGCTTTCTCCTTTTTTGATAGATGAATTCAATGAAGAAAAATTAATGACTTGTGCTCCTAATTTTTTGGCAGCAATTTCAAAAGAAGTAAGAGTACGCGTCGAGTGCTCAAAGAAAACATTTATGACAGTTTTGCCAGACAAACACTGCGAATCTGCAGTTAAATACTTATTTGCTAGAGAAAAAATCTTTTCGATATCTTCCTGATTAAGATCACTTACCGTTAATAAGTGTTTCATGAAAACCCCTCTATTAAACTATTAGATAAAATATTCCAACCGTCGATCAAAACGAAGAATAATAATTTAAATGGCAAGGAAATAACGACAGGTGGAAGCATCATCATGCCCATTGACATTAGCACCGATGAAACGAGTAAGTCAATCACCAAAAATGGCAAAAATAATAAAAAACCAATCTCAAATGCTTTCGTTAGTTCACTTATCATGAAAGCAGGAATCAGAATATGAAATGGTGTATCCTCTGGTTTATCAACTTCAACTTTAGCAATGTGAAAAAAGGCTTCCAATGATTTAGGTTCAACGTGCGATAACATAAAATCATAAAAAGGTCTTGCCGCCTTTTCTAAAGCCTCTGTTTCAGAAATTTCACTTGCCATCAATGGTTTGGCACCCATCTCATAAGATTGCTGAATTGTGGGCATCATAATAAACAATGATAAGAATAAAGCTAAACTTACCAACACTGTATTTGGTGGTGATTGCTGCAAACCTAAAGCGCTACGTAGTATTGATAAAACTACAACAATTCTTGTAAATGAGGTTACCATCATCAAAATAGATGGGGCTAGACCTAAAACAGTAATAACAGCGATGATTTGTAATAAACGGGAAGACATATCACCATCTGTTGGGATATTTAGATTGATGAAAGAAGATTCTTCAGCTGCTAATAATAGCTGCGGACATATACAAAGAATTATTAAGATAATTGTTCTATACCACATCTTCTTTATGCATCAATATCTCGGTATTTCCTCCAATTAACAACAAATATCTAGTGTTTTTATATCTTACTAGCACCAGACGTCTTTTATTATCTAGAATCAATGTTTCATCTATGCTCATACTGCCATTTGTCTTAACATAATGCTTAGCACGTTTTAAGAGAAATAAGACGCCTAACATCATTGCAAGGACTGAGATTAGAGCCAATACTGCTTTCCAATATAGACTAGTCATCTTCAAATTTTTTATATGATTGATTGGCTTTATTTTTATTTTGTAGAGAGTACAATTCTTCTTCCACCTTCTTCTTTTTTGCATCTATAGACTCTGATGCCTGGTTGACAATGGTATACATTAGTTCAATTTGTGGCACTAACTTACGTGCCTCTACAGGTGGTAATGCCCTTAATAACTCGCAGACAGTGAGCACTCCCTCATTTAAACCATCTAAACTATTATCCTGATCATTTTCAGAATATTTTTGTAATACTACATCAATGTCACTCATAATGCGCACGATAAGATCCTTGATCTTAAAATGCATATTATCAATCTGCTCAGATTCTTCATCAGTCATGACGTCACATGATAGCTCGTTACGCACATCATTAAAGGCGTCTACTTCAGCCTGTAAGTGAGGCATATTATCACCTTCTTCGTATTTTTTTAGCGCGGCCTCTAAATTAGAAATGGCAACATTGATTCTTTTCTCAGTCATTTTCTACTATTTTAGGAACTATAAAACATTGATATTGTGTTTCAGTATGGCACAACACATCACCATGCTGATGACTTGTACTCTCATCAATTTTTTGATCGATAGTTTGATAATCTACAGAATCTAGAGTTTCATCTTCTGTTACATCTTTTAGTTTATCAACCCAAGTGATGACGCTGGCCAACTCTTTTATGAAAATTTCTTTTTCTTCCTCAGAGAGCTTAATGCGTGTTAACCGTGCCAACTTGTTGATTGCACCTATAGACAGTGGGTTGTCCTGCTCTGGATGATCTTCAATGATATGCTGGTGCTTGGTAAAATCAGTGATATCAGTCATAATATTGATGCGACTAATGCTATACAAACGATACTACCTATTTTTTTAGAACACTGCAAAAGTTTTTCTTAACATTATTCTTCAGGTGCTTAATTGCCTGTAGAAGGATCTTATCAGCCTGAGAAATTTAGAGGTTTCATTTATGAGGCAATGATAAGTAAGGATAATGAAAGCTAAGGTGATATATTTGAAAGTATACTTTATTCAAGAGTTGGCTCATTTATGTTGAGAGCATGAGGAATGCTTTTTGTTTCAGATACCATAGTATTAGGAGGGTCGTAATCCTTTTGCTGACTCTGACACTGTTGATAACAGAAATCTATACTGGCTGTGATTTCCATCATATCATTTCTCGCCATTTGTATAATACGACGTATATCATACGTGTTATAGTCGGGAGATGAGATACATTTTTTATTTTCTTGATCTAAGCTTTTTTGTATTTTAGGAAATTGTTGTGTAAAGTCATTTGCTGCTTCGATTATATTGCTGAAATTGTTTTGAGAGAATTTTTCTACAAAAGTGTTTAAAATCGTATTAACTTCAGAAATAGTATCGCGAGCTTTCCCTATAACTTCATTCATTCCATTGCGATGAACTTTAGTTAAGCTGAATAGAACTGCATTTAACTTATAAACAGCCTCTATTGTTTTGTTGTGTATAAGTGAATTATTTTCAACAATTAGCTCATCTGAAGGAATTTGCTGATTAGAGAACTCAGAAGGATTGTCAGCATCTTCTTGGTGATATGTTTCTATGCCTTGCTTATTTGCTACAATCCTTTCACTCATAGCATCTAAAGCGCCTGATCTATTTATAACACGCTGATTCTTTGGAACATTTATAAAATGCTTTTTAGTAATTTCATCAAATCGATCTATAGTATCAAATATTTGTGAAGTAATATCATTTTTTCCAGAGGACACAGCCAGCTTGTATAAAGCCTCTTTCAGAGAAAGGGTACTTATTATTTTAGAAGATTTTTCATCATAACAATATTGTTCAAGAAGATAGGCGAAAATAACATAATTGGCGTAATTGCCAGTTACTTTCTCGCTGATCTTTTTAATGCTAAAATTCTCTATGCTTTCCACATCATATGGTACAAGACTGTGCAGTATTACAGCTCCTGTAATGATATGTTCTAATGTGATTTTATCAGATGTCGCTAAATTTTCTATAGAAAATGATATTTCTTTAAAAGTGATCTTTTTTATTTCATTGAAATCTTTTTCCGTGAAAAAATGACCGCCCTTGAAATATGGCTTGTCTTTGTGTGTGAAATGACATATTGCGCTTTCTGACAAAATCTCTTTTATCAACCACTTTGTATCAGGGATAGATCTTTTTATGCTATCCCTCTCCAGTGATGATATTTCCTTCTTCGTGCTTTTTGTATGGCCAATAGAAGCACCTATTAGGACAAACAATGACACTACAAATAAAGTAGTAATAAAGGCTAATTTGTGCTCTTTGACCTTCAATGCAAAGGCAGCTAATAAAGAGCTGCTAATGAATATACCAATAGCGAAAAACGTCAATCCATAACTTAACCTTTTATGTGTCTGTAGAGTCATATTTACCATGCTAGTCATTATGCCTAATATAGCATCAATGCAATAAGATTGAGTTAAACATTATAGTTATCTTAATAGTTTGTGTTGAGATTTGATGCCAGTTAGGGCATCGCCCAGCTTTTAATTGGATGATATGAGTTGCCCACAACGTTTGAGGTCTGATCAATGTTCAGAACTCTACACTTATTTAGGTGGTATTCCTAATATATATGTAAAAAATGAAGAAAGGCAGTGCGGTGTTTATTCCTCCAAGACGAAATAGGATACAAAAACGTCAAGTGGATCTACATCTGTATAAAGAAAGAAATAAGATAGAGTGATTCTTTGGTTTCATAAAACACTACAGAAGACTTTTTTTTCACGATTTGATAAATTTAAGACTCACTTCCTAGCCTTGTTACATTTTATTTACACATTACAGCGGTTGAAATAACAATGCCTTGGCACAATCTAACAGCCTCACATTACTATATAGGTTGCATCTTAGTAATGGCTATATCAAAGGGTATACCAGATATTTCTGCGGTTAATATTTGTATAAAATCTATCTCACTGAGTATGTGCAATGCTATATAGATAATATTTTAATATAAAAGTAGTATCATTGTTTAATAACATAAGTAATTAAACGATGAATATGAATAAGAATAAACAACCATCAACTGCAGAAGGGTTGGAAGAATTGGATGAACTAATTGATCAAATCTCTACAGGAAAATGGCCTGATGTTAGTAGCTCTGCTACAGATAGCAAAGAAAGCGATCAACACGCTGAAGAGATTGTAAAGAACATTAAGCCCACTAGAAAATCTATTTTTCAAAAGCTACTAAATGTTGTTAAAACCAACGCCAAAAACATTGCTCTAAATATGCAAAAAAACTCTATAAAACAAAAAGTTGTCACTGAGGAAGGAATTATTGAGAATGCTCAACAAAAGAAAACATCTGCCCTCAAATCACTAGTTAATATGATTAATGAACCCGGAGCAAATCTTACTGAGGGGAAAACTGTTGATAGTAGTAAAAGCAAGACAAAAGCCCACACTCTCACTTCAGTAGAAGATATGTTTACTAAACTTGATGGATTAACAAATGGTGCAGAAGGACACGAAGATACCTTTAATATTAGTCGCAGTAAAATTTTCAATTCATTGATAGAAGGTTTAGAGACTCAAGGAAATACCAATATAATAACTACTTACAAGCAGAAAAATAAAAAGACGACAACGGAAAAACATTTAACAAATACTGTAATGAAAGCAATAAACTCTGATGTAAAAGATAGTGAAGCAGTACAAAAAGATGTAAAGTCTTACGTAGACAGTTTGCTAAAAGTTGCAAAGCATCAGGAAAAACAGACTGGTTTACTTGCTCAGAATGCTCAACTGATAATGCAAAAAAAGGCTTTAAAAGAAAAAAGTCACCCTCCATCTACTCTCAGTGAGATGCCAAAAGTCACATCAGTAAAACTTAGCGATCGTGAGAGATGAAAAGATAAAAATTCTTACAAATTTAAAGTTTGAGAAAGCTCTGTACAGCATTGATAAGAGGTAAAATCTAATTCCTTCTCTCATGATCTTATAGCACGCTTATGATATCGCATGAAAAATAGCTATTTCGATCAATCTTTTCTATAGGTTCTTACCATCGTAAATATTAACTTGTTGACTTTTTATATTAATAAAGATATAATTAATGATCAATTAAGGAAAATAACACATGAATCAGAAAAGAAAAATTGCTGTTGATACAGCCAATGATAATATTTTAAAACAACATGTAACAGGTTATCTAGAAAATGAGATACCAGATTACATCTCAGCGGGGATATCAAAATACCTATCCAAAGAGATACCAGTTGAAAAAAAACAAGAGGCAACAGCTTACTTAGAAAAAGAAATAATCGATGATTTGCAAGATCGGTTAACAAGTCACCTGGGAGGTGATACATCATCTTATTCAGAAGTAAGTATAGCAGATTATCTAGAAAGAAGTATGCCAGCCTATATAGAAAGAAACATGCCAGCCTATATAGAAAGAAACATGCCAGCCTATATAGAGCGTGGGATAAGAAAGTATAGAGAGACTGAGACACCAGAATATATGGAAGCACATGTAAAAGGTTATCTAGATGAAACAATAGAAACTAATTTATTGAGTGCTCTGCCAAAATATCTAGAGCAGTACAAAATCTCAAGTGATCAAGAGAGCGAGTTGAGGGAGTATTTGGCGCAAGAAATAGGAGCTGATCTACAAAGTAGGATGGAGCATGTTCCAGGAGATAAAATTAGCTATGTGGAAGCACATATACCAAATTATCTAGAGAACAATCTATCAATTTATATAGAAAGAGGGATCAGGAAGTATCAGGACAAACATGTTGATCGAGCAATGTCAGCTGATGATCAACCAGTAGCAGCTAATGATCAAGAGGAAAAAACTGTTAAGGATGATCGAGCAAGATCAACTGATGATCAGGTGGAAGTAGCTAATGATGAAGCAGTATTCCAACTTGCAGATCTGCAAAGCAACATATTACCTTTTGTCAAAGAAGCGCTAAAATCTCACCTAACAGAAGAATATAATTCTTCTACTCTTAGAGGAGATTATAATCATCCTTATGTAACAAAATTTTATAATGATGACCTGCAGATTGCCGTATCACTAGAAGTGTCGGAAAATCTGAAAAACATTCTCATTGTTAACCAAGAAGGAATAGAGCTTGGCACTTATTTAACGGATGAAAACATAGATTACATCAATCAACATCTTTACTCTTTTATAGTAACTGGTACAAACAAATTGATAGACGATGGTATGTTATCCGGTCCTAAAATGAAGATCTCAGATGATGGAGAAATACAGCTATTAGGAGATGGAAAGCTGCAGCTATCAGAGCACCACATAAAAGGTGAGCTATCAAGAATGAGTCCGGAATTCATAATAAACAAGATTGTACCATTGAAAATAAACTCAGATATGGATCCAGATGATAGAGCAGAATGGAACGAGGTTATTAAAAAAGTGGAAGAGACAGATGCGTACGATTGGGCAACAAAGAGCGTCTACCAAAATAAAGAGATAAGAAATATGACGAACGATGTGGCTACAGATCAACAAGTGGAAATTGGAAACTATGTATATGACAATGCATTTCGTTATACAGAAGAGGCTCTAAAGCCTTACTTGACAAAAACAGAATGGTATAGTGAAGAAGTAATATTTCAAGTTGGCGATGGGGTTAATTATACAATGCAATTCAATCTAGAGGATAATATGGGAGAAAGCGCAGAAAAAGGTGAATATATAACAAGAGATGGCATGAATTATATACAAAAAATCTTACCATCTACTTTAGTAAGTACCGTAAATAAGTTGATAGATGACGGTATATTAAATAGTCAAAAGCTGTGGGTATCAGATGATGGGGAAATTCAGCTACCAGGGAGTGGCGAAATAGACCTATCAAAAGATCAAAAAATCACCCTATTCAATTCTCTATTAGAAGATGAGAAAGGGGAGAGGTTAGAGTCTCTACCAGAAGATGAAAAAGGACTCCTATTAAAGTCTCTACCAGAAGAGCATGCAACCAATCTATTGAAATATATATCTCAAGAAAAAGGAAGCACGCATAATCCAGAAGGAAGTAACCTAGTGGCAGCAATTTCGCAATCAGATAAAGTGCTAGATATCAACTCGTTTATACCAATTGCAAATCAAAATCTGGAAGAAAACAGTGTGAATAATCTACATTCTGTCACCGAAGATATGAATTCATATTATCAGAATGATAATCACTATGCTTTAATAGCATAATCACATTGAAAACTTACAAAGTTTTTCTAGGGTATTAGCGACATCAAACATAGTGCTTTCATCGAATGGTTTGCTGGTACTGTGAAGATGTCATTGATGTATATCATATAGGAGATGACAGGTGTATATTTGAACTATTGATTGATTTTCTTTATCATTAACTATACAATTAGATAATAATTAATTAATAATGTTGTGAGTGATGAATAAAAAAAATGATGTATCTATGGAAATAATTAACGGTAGCATAAGCAAGGATAATTCTGATGATAATTTGGGTGTGTTGAGTACAGGTGGAATTTCTGAAAAAGCATATGATAGTATAAGTACAGCTAATTCTGATAATAATTTAGATGTAGTAAATGCAGAGAACAATTTTGGCATTCTAGCTGACTTTGATGATGGCTCTGACTCTGGTTATATGGAAAAAACTTCTGTTACAGATGGAACGAATCTCAAAGAGTTTGTCAATGATTTGCATGATATTGTTTCTATAACAAAGCAATCTCTAGGATGGTATGATGAGAGATCTCAAGAAATAGATATAGCTTTAGATAAACTAGCAAATTCTGACATTGATATGGTTGATATCGACACAGGTTCTATTAACATATATGGCAGAGATGGACAAGGTGATGTGTCAGTTCAAGTGCAATATTCAGTGCCTGCACATAGTATAACAGTTAAAATAGATGCTTTTAACCTACTATGGAATCAGTCTGTTTATAATAACAGTCAAACTTTTTACTTTTCTGAACAGAATATAAAAAATATTCATTCTTTTGCAAATGAGGAGCAGTTTTCACAAGCTATGGATTATTTCAAAAGTGAACTTTCTGATTTCAGATTATTTGATATATCTGCTAAATTTGATGGTGCAAATGACCATCTTGGTTTTAACGTTGGAACCACAGGTGATTACGTCAATCATAATGAAGTATATTTCAATTCTTCTCATGAGGTAGATCATATTCACATAGCATAATCACATTGAAAACTTACAAAGTTTTTCCAGGGTATTAGCGACATCAAACATAGTGCTTTCATCGAATGGTTTGCTGATGATTTGCAATCCCAGTGGCAGACCATCTTCAGATAGCGCTGCTGGAATTGAAATTGCTGGTAAACCTGCAAGATTTGCTGGCACTGTGAAGATGTCATTGATATACATCATCAGTGAATCTGGTTTATTATTGATAGCAAAAGCTTCAGTGGGAGTAGTAGGCGTTAAGATAGCGTCTACTTGTTGAAAGGCCTTATGAAAGTCTTGAACGATCAACTTTCTCACATATTGAGCTTTCTTATAGTAAGCATCATAGCACTCTGACGATAGTACATATGTGCCGATGAGGATACGTTTCTTGACCTCCTGGCCGAAATTTTCTGCTCTAGTCAGTTCATACATTTCTTCTATAGTGGATGCAGATACACGATGGCCATATCTTACACCATCATAGCGTGCTAAGTTGGAAGAAGCTTCGGCTGGTGCTATTACATAATAGGCGGGAAGAGCGTACTCAGTGTGTGGTAAGTTGATTTCAACGATTTCTGCTCCAGCTTCTTTGAGTAATTTTGCGCCATTTTCCCACATTTCATTTACTTCCTGAGGAATGCCATCAACATTATATTCTTTAGGAATTCCGATTCTTTTGCCTTTCACATCGTTCGTGAGATTGATGGCAAAATTATCAATGTTTTTTGATGTTGCATCTTTGTCATCATAGCCACAGATTGCTTGCAATAGTAAAGCTGCATCTTCAGTAGTATTAGCAAAAACTCCCGCCTGGTCTAAGGAACTAGCAAATGCAATCATGCCCCAACGTGAGCAACGCCCATAAGTCGGCTTGACTCCAACTATCCCACAGAACGCAGCTGGTTGTCTTACTGAACCACCAGTATCACTTCCTAAGCTGCCTGGGCATAACCCGCCTGCAACAGCAGCAGCAGAACCACCAGATGAGCCTCCTGGGACTATATCATCAGTGGAAAATTTGTGTTTCCAAGGATTTTTTACATTACCAAAATAACTATTTATATTCGCAGAGCCCATAGCAAACTCATCCATATTGAGTTTACCTAACATGACAGCGCCGGCATCAATTAATTTTTGGGTGACGGTTGATTCATAATTAGGGATGAAATTACTTAACATTTTGGAGGCAGAAGTAGTTCTTACACCTTCCGTACAAAATATATCTTTAATGCCAATTGGTATACCGGTCATGGCATTTGCTTTTCCATGCTGAATCAGTTTATCTGCATTTTTCGCTTGAGCTATAGCTATTTCGGGGGTGACAGTGATGAAAGCATTGAGTGTTTCACCTTCTATTTTATTAAGATATTTCTCAGTTATTTCTACTGAAGTGATTTCTCCTTTTTTGAGTAAAGAATGTAATTTTGCTATTCTATTTTCCATGTTATTTTTGATAAAGTTGCACAGAATATAATACTTTTATATTTTATGAGCAAGATAATTTGTTTTTTCGCTTTATGGGTGCTCTATATTGCAGTCGGTATTATTGCAGTTGCAATGTTTGTTAGGTGTGTGAGATGTCATTGATCGAAATCAAAAACCTGTATCATAGTTATGGTAGTTTCCATTTGCGTGATATTAATATCAGTATCTCTGAGAAGCAGATCGCATATCTCATAGGACACTCTGGTTGTGGAAAGTCCACATTATTAAAATTGATAGCTGGTTTGGAGGATGCCCAGTCAGGAGAAATCAGTGTAAATGGAAAGCTAGTTTTTTCGAATAAAAATCTTGTTAGACCTGAAGACCGTGGTGTTGGTATCATTTTTCAATACCCTTCCTTGTTTCCGCATAAAACAGTAATCGAAAATGTCATATTTGCTGTACGTGGAATGCACAAGAAGGCGAAATACGATTTTGCTATGGAAAAATTACGGGATGTTGGTATGGATTCCTACGCTGACCATGCACCTTATGCTATTTCCGGCGGTCAACAGCAGTTGGTTACTATTGCTAGAACTTTAGCGCAGAATCCAAAAGTGGTATTATTAGATGAACCATTCTCTAATTTAGATTCAGCATTACGTCGAAAGATTCGCGAGCAAATGCTTTCTATATTGTTAGATCATGATGTTGCGGCAATAGTAGTTACTCATGACCCTGAGGAAGCCCTAGAAATGGCTGGGAGTATATATGTCATGAGAGAGGGTGCGATTATTCAACATGGCTCACCTTATGAGATATATTATCAACCTGCTGACCTTCGCTTTGCGAATTTTTTTGGTGTGCTTAATCCAATTACAGGAAAGCTCAAAGGAAATATTTTACAAACAATATGGGGAGAAGTTGCTTTATCTGAGCCTGGAAAGTTACCATATGCTAGGCCGGAGGCAATTTTGTTATGTGATGCTGAAAAAGGATTGCCAGGTGTAGTGAAAAATGTACGTTTCTTTAATAGGATAGTTGATGTGGAAGTACAAGGAGAAATATATCATATGCGATTCACCATTGCCTTATTACCGAAAAAGGGTGATATTATTTATATTATGCTTGATACCAAGCAATTATTATTTTTAACCAATTAATACAGGGGTTCTTATGAGTTTAGGTCCATGGCAAATATTTCTAATTTTCATCATTATATTGATATTATTTGGCGCTGGGAAGTTGCCGCAAGTGATGGGTGATTTAGGAAAAGGCATTAGGAGTTTGAAGAGTGGTCTTCGTGATATTGATCGTGATGAACCTAATACTTAGTGAGGTTAAGGCGTATGTTGCGGCATGCGTCTGCCCATTAAATTTAAAAATTCTTCAACCATCTCAGGATAATATTTAATAATATACATCAAAACCGTCATACCTTTTGGCTGCACCATATTATATGGAGAATATTTTTCTCATATGGCATTTGATAATTAATAACCCTTTTATACAGAGCTGGATTTTGTGATTTGAGCTTACAAATGCTCTTTAAAAGAAATTCTATTTTCTCTTCATCTTTGTTTATTAGTGCTTGTTGTAACAGATTCTCACCTTGTTCATTTGTCGCATCCCATGGCAGATTCTCTGTACCTAGATTTTTCTTCAGATGATCTATTGAATAACCACTAAGATTTATAGTGTGGGTAGCATTTTCCATAAAAACTCACTCACAAATGAATAATAGTTGTGTTTTGTAGAAGTATTTCTGATGTATCAAGTGTAATCTTGAAAAATATAATGATTTTATTTGTTTTAGCGCTCCATTTCCTTTTCTTCAGTAATGCAACATCTGAATTTACCAAAAAAATAATATGAAAAGATTATAGAAGTAATACCTATAAGAAGTGGGGCTGCAAATATTAAAACAGCATGAAGAGGCTGAATTTCTTGCATATCTATATACTTGTAAATAGATATCGCAATGACGCCAGAAATGCATAAGCCTACCAAAAGGCTTGTGCATGTCCTGATTAGTGCTGCCAACAAATCTGCGCATTGTTTTTTTTTATCTCTCTCCATAAAGAGCTTTCATTTGCTTTTGTAAAATATGTACCTACATTTTCTCGAGTTTCTCCAGGTTCTTGCTTGTATTTTTCAGCAAATACATCCATCGATCTATGATAGTTTTCCAAACTAAAACCTTGTAGAGCAGCTAGTGTATTGTTGACCACATCGCCTACATTAAATGGAACTATTTTATCATCATCACCTTTTTTAATAAGCCCTTTATTGATTAACAAATCTATTGTGGCATCGTATCTTGTTGTTCCACCTTCATAGCCAGGCCAGGAAGCATACTGAGATTTTTCAAGTAATATCAATTCCTTTAAAGCAGTGATGTCAAACGGCACATTTTGTTCTAATAATAAGTCTATCATCACTGTATCGCCAAATTCTATAGCTTTTGCCAGATGACTTTTGAGACTGTAACAAAGAGTTTGAGTTTCCATAAGATTTTCATCCGCTTTGAATTGTCTATAGAATGCTAACTTCTTATCAAAATCAATGATTTTCTCATTAGGTGTGTGCTGAGAATCAAGAACCTCGATCAACTTACTTCTCATATCAGCACAAACTTCTTGTAAATTGTCCTTCACCTCAAAATCTATTAATTCGTCAAATTTAACCGACAGTGGCGGATTTGAAAGTTGATTCAACCTAGATTTTGAAATCTGTGTTCTTCTTGGCTGTGAACTGACTCCAATTGCAAAATCATTAGGCTTGAAACCCAAATCACACAGCTTTTTGAATAGATCGCGCTTATATTTGGCCAATGTGTCATCAATACAAAATGTATATAAAAAGCACAAAGTATGAAGAACGTTTTGCCCACAAGCAGTCCTTGAATGTAACATCTTATTGTTTTCTGAGTTAAAATAGTTATCTAGAAGATATAGTACCATCTCATAGCCATTATTAGTATCTCTGCGATCATTGCTTAAACGTGCCGCCGATTCTAATATAGTCATACCCGCATAGGTTGGCTGGTAAATACATTTCTTTATCTCCTCTTCAACATCAGCATCAGAGTTTTCCTCTTTCATTTTTTCTTTCATTTTTTCTAGTATGAATGAAAATGTTTCTACATTTCCACCCTCAGCTGCACAGTGTAAAATAGTCTGGAAGGAACAATGCCTAAAAAGATAGAATTTCTCGAGATTAAGAAGATATTCAATACGCTTTTTATCTCCGGTGAATGCTGCATTCATTAGCATAGTAAGATCACGAGCGTCTCTTTCAACATATGACAGCTCTCTTTCATCATATATTTTTATCACAGCTTTTATAGTCTCCAAGTCAACAAATGGATTAGCGCAAGCAAAGACTGCAGCGTTATGACCGTTGCCATTAGTAAGGTTTAACTCAAGGTTAGACAACTCTAAAAACCTTTCAACCATTTCAGGAGAGTGCGCAATAGCATACATCAAAACCGTCATACCCTTTGGCTGCATTACATTGTATGGAGAGTATTTTTTCTCATATGGAATTTGATAATTAATAACCTTTTTATATAGATCTAGATCTTTTGATTTGAGCTTACCAATGCTCTTTAAAAGACATTCTATTTTCTTTTCATCTTTGTTTATTAGTGCTTGTTGTAACAGATTCTCACCTTGTTTATTTGTCGCATTCCATGGCAGACTCTCTGTCCCTAGATTTTTCTCTAGATCCTCCATTGAATGATCACTAAGATTTATATATTCTTTATTAGCATCTTGCATATCATTATCCTTTTTTTAATAACAATCAAATATCTAACAAGTATTTCTGATATATCAAGCACAATTTTAAAAAATATACTGAGTGAATGTAATGATTCTAGTTGTACATAAAAATAGAGCTTCAGCTGTTGCAGGTAAAATACCATGAAGACGGAGAAATGGATCGCAATTCCACTCCCATTCAATAATTCAAGATTGATAGTTTTTTTTATGCAGCAATAGCAGCTGAAGATGATTTCTCTAAAAAATCTTGTAACAGCAATTTTGTTGAGAGAGGCGTGGAATTTTTAACATCAGCAGCAAAACCTGCTTTCTTTAACAATGCACCAAGATCAGCCGCTTCTTTTGTGGAAGATTCTGATAAAATAGACTTCGCTCCATAGTTAACGGTATTTTTATATTCAGTAGGCTTGTCTTTTGCATCTTTCATGACATCTACAAATTTACCAGATGGATTGTTTAACGATATAGTACATGGATTGATAACCTCACAAGAACTCTGTTTAAGTCCATTCAATAAATCTTTGCCAGTATGCTTCAGGTATGAAGTGACAATCGATTGATTACCCCAATCAATCACAACTGAAGGAGAGTAAACAACCGCAGAAAGAAACCCTGACAAGTTGTTTGTAGTATCTCCAATCCCATTAATGACATTAGCACAGACCGCAATTGATTTACCTAATACAATTTTGGCCTTCATCTTTGTGCGACCCTTATTGTCTCCTTGCGCCTCTAACCCTTGTAGCTGTGAATGTGTATTAATCAATCTCGTCGATGCTTTTGATAAAGTTTCATGCAGAGTATCAGTTGTCGCCTTTACAATCGCCCCTGGGAGCTTTAATATATTTGCTGTCAAAGCAAATGGCCAGAGAAATAAAGTACGCAGTCTATCAGTCTCACCAGTAACTCTATCCCGAGCTGCAAAGTTTATCGCTTTTAATGTATTACTAGAATTCAAGTAAATTAACTCATCTGCATTGTCAGTATCTAATTTCTTGTCACCATCAATATATACAACTGTTTTTTCATCACATTTAAACCCAAAAACCCGATATAACTTCTTATCAGTAGAACCCTTTCCTACTTCTTTTTCATGCTCATCTTCAATAAGATTTAGTCTATAATCTTTGCCGTTATATCTTAAATGTGGGACACTATTTTTTTCAATAACTGTAGAGTTGGTCAAAACTGATGCTTTTGGCAAGCGGCATGCCTGACCTTTACATACAAATACATCCTGATGATTTTCTACAGGAACAAAGCTCCTTCTAGAGATGTTATGGCGAATCTTACGAAATACTTCGGGAAATGGACTGCCCATGACCATACGATAAGCACCCTTTCCTCCAGCCCATGCCGCTCCGGCAACAGGAGTTAAGACCTTCTCAAATCCTTTTCTCTCATGCGTTGGCTTTCTTATACTGTCTCCAACTGTCTTACCAGCGCTGACAGCTTTGTCTTTTATATTTCTGAATATACCCATATCTCTAATCTACTCTCACGACCGTTGTTGACCAGGAGGTTTTACATCATTTTGCAGCTCACTTGACTCTGGATCTTGAACTTGTAATACCTTTGCTAATTCACCAACGATATCTTTGTTTTGATCAATTAAGTTACCCTTCATAGGAAGATCTTGATTCTCTACAAATTTAGTTGGTGTTTGTTCAGTCTGCTTGTTTGCTTCGTTATACCTATCAATAACAGTTTTTCTCATCTCAGGACCGACATTCAATGCTGTCAGAAGCATAGTAATTTGCTGCTCTGGCGAAAATTCAGCATTGTTAGGGTCGATTTCAATAATTAATTTCTTTCGATGTCCATCACTAACATACTCCGTTTTCCAGCCTGAACCCATGTGTTCAGCGAGTTTAGCAGTAGCATATAATCTTTTTTCTTGTTCACTTCCTGGCAATTTGACACCATGATTTTTTGCCTCGTCTAAAATGCCATTAATTATACCATCAACATCTTTGTCTTTGCCATTGGTATCCTTGATTTTCTCACTCAATTTCTCTGAGAAATGAAAACTAGAACTATTATTAAATAATTGTTCCACATCATGTAATTTTTTAGTAGAAATGATATGATTTTCGAATGTGAGATGTATCTTTTTGCCATCTACTTTTTCAAGATCAGGTCCAATAGTAACTCCATACTTACTAGATTCCTTGCTAATTTTTGTAAGTGCCACTTGGTGAAGGCTAAGATGGCCTTTTAGAAAACCCTTCAATTTCTCTAAATACTTCATCGTAAAATTACATCATAAAGATACCAACTGTATTATAATACATTTCTTTAAAAAAGTCAATTTTTACAACCAATTCTTTAATTGGCATTGAGAACGTAGCCTGACTGCAATAGAGAAAATCTGTTAGCAATTGGAAGAAATTAGATTTAGGATCATTATCACGTCAACTCAAGAAATAATCAGCAGGTCATTCTGATTAGCAAGATGCAGACCCTGATTAGCAAGAGATTTAGTTAGCGCTTCCAGTGCTTTGTCATCATGCAAATCTATTTCCAATACTATAATCTTAGCTGAAAGATATTGTATTGTGAAATCAAGACCTTGTAAAGCATGATCACGTATCTTCAACCAGTTATTTATATCAGTAACAATAGCAGTACAATGATTGACGTTACTGACTTGCTCATAAATATTAGGTGATATCATCCCCTGCTTGACCTTTTTGAAAACATCCATCACAACATTCTGAATAATAGCTTCCTGTGAATGCTCATGAGAATGTGCATATTTTATCTTTTTCACCTGGGAAAAATACGGTCGATATATTTCAACATAGATATCATCGTCATCATACCTTGCAGTGACAATCAAGATATCATGTAGATCATACTGCAATAATAAATCATCTAATATATCCAAATCCCGATCTGCTACATCTTGACGATTTACTGTTAAGACATTATCTCTATTATCAGGCAATATCATAATATCATCATATTTTTGAAAAGCCTCCCAAGCTTCACGCCATTCATTATCCCACAAATATGGTTCATCATTCTCATCATAAAAAAGTGGTATAACCATAATTGGCTTTTCATAGCCCATAGGCAATTTAGCAAATATATTATTTATGCGCTCTGAATAAAAATTAAAAGTAAAGTGAGCGCTATACTGCTCATCATCTGCAGATTCATTTGCGATTGAAAAATTTCTTATCACGCTTTCCACATCTTTCCACTCTATACTGCGCATGGAATCAGAAGTGATATTAGGAACTAAACGATGAATCAACGCATGTAAAGCAATGCGACTTGCCTCTTGAAATGCCACTTTTGATGCTTTCATTTCATCAGTAGCATAGGCCGTTACAGAAATATTTTTAATTGTAAAAAGATCATCTGCTAGCAAACTACTAGATAGTATTAGCCATAATATAAGAAATGCCTTTCTCATCTTCTATTGGTCTATATTATCTAGTATCGGTATCAGAATTCCCAACCTTTTTGCGACCTCTTTATACCTTTTAATAACATCACCAAGATCCAATCTATAACAATCTTTATCTAATTTTTGCTGAGTCTCATTATCCCATAGACGACAAGAATCAGGACTAATCTCATCAGCTAAAAGCAATTGGCCATTATAATGACCAAATTCTACTTTAAAGTCTACCAAAGAGATACCAACAGCAGCAAAAGCTCCTCTTAGAAAATCATTAATGCGCACAACAGTCATTTTGATTTCATCCAGCTCCCATACACTTAATAACCTTAAGCAATTAATGATATGATCATCAACAACCAGAGGATCATCATCTATCTTATAGTAGAATTCTATAATACTTGGTTCCAATTGAATGCCTTCTGCTACACCCAATCGCTTGCATAGGCTACCAGCAGCAATATTTCTCACAACAACTTCAATAGGAATCATATCAACCTTTTTTACAAGCTGTTCCTTCATATTAAGCAATTTTATAAAGTGAGTATTAATACCTATATCATTTAACTTCTCCATGAAAAAGCCGGCGATATAGTTATTCAATACGCCCTTTCCTGGCAACACCGCTCTTTTTTTGTTGTTAAAGGCCGTAATGTCATCTTTAAAGTGTTGAATAACAACATCTGAATCCTCGCCTTGAGCAAAGATGATTTTTGCCTTCCCTTCATAAAGCTTACGCTTGTTTGTCAACATCAGCTAGGTACCACAATTTGTGCACATGAGGTATTTTACTTTAATAATATATTAAAAGCAATGACCATATTTTCTTCAGACGTACGCTTAAATACCACTCATAAATATCCAGCGGCTTCATTCTGAACTAAGCATAAGTATATTAATAATTTTGCTTGACTGATAACGACCCTCCTGAGAAAATACAATAAAAAGAGATGGAAATATATAGTAGTACAAATTATTTATATGATTTTTTCAAGGAAAAAAGAGCGTGCCGTGTAATCAACGAGCAAGAAGAAATAGAAGAACTCATGAAGAATTTGCACAGTGCATACGACTTAACAGACCCAGAAGATACCCAAAAAACCATAATAGAACTTAATAACTACAGCGAAACTGAGTATCCAGCGGTTGATATTACACTTTATGCTGCTTCAGGCGGAGGATTACACCTAGATAACATGGATCCAGAGCATTTTCATCACAACAGCCACCTTCCACGCGAAAGTGGAAACATAACACAGATCACTATAACTCCCGAGACACAAAGATATAAATTAAAAATCAATTCCACAATCTCAAAAAGATCAGTAAAAACAAAATATCACATTGAATTTAAGAACTTACTGTCATGTTATATACAGAACTATATCAGCTTTAAAAAAGAACATTTCCTTCCTCTTGCAAGCATCATTCTAACAAAGATTCACGTAATACCACGAGCAACTGAGTCGCTTTGTAACATACTAATTTGGAATCATAAACTACAAAACAAACAAGAACGCGATTTCATAAAAGAATTATTAAAAAAAGCAGTTACAATGAAAATAATATAACAATACGTCAACAGATTCCTTCTCCCTGTGAGATGCAATATCGGTACAAGGCATTAGCATCCTTCATACTCACAGAATATCTTCATGGCGTACCTATTATTCAAGAATTTCCACTTACCACACAAAAGGAATATTTCAAACAATTCATGCAAGCCATAAATAACAACTTTAATAGATATTGTAAGATACAAACAAGCTTTTCAAAATATATACCTCAAAATGAAACAGCCAAAAAAGCATATTATGTTCATGAAATGATAGAATATATTGCTTCGGCCCTAAGTAAAGAACATATAGATCCAATGTTCGAAATATTTGGAGAAATACTATTACAAGAATTCTCAGAATGCTTCTTACAAACAACACTCAAAGATCATCCACTAGATAAATTACAAAGTAGTATAGAGGAGTTAACCAAAGAAACGGATAAATGGTCAGCTATAGGCAACTCCAAAGATTTACACACATTGCTAGCTGTTATAACTATGAAGGAAAAAATACAAAAAATGTATACGAATCCACAAGATGACACCTGTATCACTTTTTTAAAAACACTACTAACAACAGCATACGAAAAACAATCACAACAGGCACAAATCTCAGATGTAAAATTAGATCCTGCGCAAAAGAATGAACGGCATTGCTAGATCGCAACCACCAGAATGCCGCAAATACAGCTGAGCATATTCATCCCGATAAATCCCCCTTAAGATGAAATGTTTTTTTTGCCTTAACACTCCTATTTCCGCTAATATAATATATATGTTGATCACCATATATCGTATTTTATCACTCGTCATTAGGTTGGCGTTGCCTTTTGGCAGGAAATCACTAAATCTACCAGGAAGACTCCAAAAGATGGGGCCTTCATTTGTTAAATTTGGTCAAACATTTTCAAGTAGACCAGATGTTTTTGGCGAGGATATCGCCAACTCTCTGTTAGTGCTATGTGATAAACTACCACCATTTTCTTTTTTGCAAGTGCGAAAAACCATTGAAGAAGATTTTAGTAAAAAATTAGAAGACATTTTCTCTAGCTTTGAAGAACAATCCGTTTCAGCAGCATCAGTAGCGCAAGTACACAAAGCTTGCACTATTGATGGTCAGATTGTGGCTGTCAAAGTATTACGGCCAAAAATCGCTCAAAGCTTCAAAAGAGACCTTAGGTTAATGAAGCTTTTTATTACAATCCTATCTCCATTCATACCAAAACGCCTCCGTATCCATGAAGTATTACAATTATTCACCGATAACATTAAATTCGAATTAGATCTACGCTTCGAAGCCGCCAACGCTTCAGAATTACGCTCTAAAATGATCCAAGATGATGATATATACATTCCTTCGGTAAATTGGGGTTACACCTCAAAACGAGTACTCACGCTAGAATGGGTGGATGGCAAACCCATCTCCCAAATTGAACACAGCCCTGAATTAGCTAGAAAGTTAGCGGTATCATTAGTGAGGCAGGCTTATTATTACGGCTTTTTTCATGGTGACATGCACTCCGGCAATATTTTAATCACCGAAGATGAGGAATTAGTTCTGGTAGACTTCGGTATTGTTGGATACTTAGACGATCAAACTAAAATATATGTTGCCGAAATCCTTCTTGGATTCTTAAAACGAGACTATAAATATGTCGCTGATGTACACTTTCGGGCTGGTTATGTCAAAGTTCAACATGAACGCTTTATGATTGCATGTCGAGCTATTGGCGAACCAATGATGCAAGGTAAAATTTCAGCAGCACAACTGTTAAGTCAGCTATTTAAAATAACCGCTGACTTTGATATGGAAATACAACCACAATTATTACTTCTACAGAAAACTATTCTTTTAACCGAAGGTCATTGTTTAAGATTATTTCCGGAAGCAGATCTATGGCAATTGATAAAACCTGACATGGAAAAATGGGCTCGCGACAACCTGGGTTGCAAGGCTAAGCTTAGCAAAAAGCACTTAATAATGAGGGCAAAATCTTTGCTAGCAAAATACGAAGCTGCTATTACATCTCTACAAGCAAAACCAGCTAAATCTGACAACTTATTAAGGGTGTTGCTATTATTACTAATACTTTACATTATATTAAATAAAGTTTTATGATACTATTTCTAATTCATCAAGAGGCAGGTTCATATGAGAATCTTTGAACACAATCCTAATAGCTTTTGTAGTAAAAGAGTGGGAATTTTAGGTGGTGGCCAACTAGGTCGCATGTTGGCTATTGCTGCCTACAACTTGGGCATGCAAACCGTTATATTCACCAATCAAGAAGATAGCCCTGCTTCATATGTTACCAATAAAACCATCGTGGCCAATTACGATGATACTGATGCATTATTGAGTTTTGTTAGACAAGTGGACGTTGTTACATTGGAATTTGAAAATATACCAACTGGCAGTTTAGATTTTCTGGCACAATATACAAATGTTCATCCGAACGCCAGGGCACTCAACATCACTCAAGATCGGTTGCGTGAAAAAAAGTTCGTCAATAACCTAGGTATCGCAACTACAAAATTTGAAAAGGTAAATAATCTAAAAGATATTACTCTCGGATACCCATGTATAGTAAAAACTCTTAAACTGGGATATGATGGAAAAGGACAGCGTTTATTGCATTCAGCTACACATGAAGAAGACTTTGAACTTCCATGCATCGCTGAGCAATCAGTATACTTTCAAAAAGAAATCTCAGTTATAATTGCACGTGACTTACACGGTAACATTGAAACATTTCCCATCGCTGAAAATATTCATAAAAATGGAATATTACGAACCTCTATAGTGCCAGCTGACATTAAACCAGAAACAATACATAATGCTCAAAAAATTGCTACCAAGATTGTAGAAGCCATAGACTATATAGGTGTTATGACTGTGGAATTATTTGTCATAGAAAATGAAGACTTATTAGTTAATGAACTAGCACCAAGAGTTCATAACTCTGGCCATTGGAGCATTGAAGCATGTAACCTCAGTCAATTCGAACAACATATAAGGGCAGTATGCGGTCTACCTATTAAATCGCCACATTTGTATTTTCCATGTAAAATGCATAATATCATAGGGCATGACATTAGAAATATTAAATATGATATTAATGATGATAGGATTACCATGTATGGCAAGAGCAAAATTTCTGACGGCCGTAAAATGGGACACATCACCACCACTATCATATGAGATTAGCCAAGTTCATTGCACATAGTGGTTATTGCTCTAGACGTGCTGCTGATACTTATATTCAAAGTGGTGTTGTCACAGTCAACAACCAAACAGTAAACAATTTTAATACTATTATCAATCCACGGGATTGCGTTAAAATAAATGGAAAAAGCCTCACTTTGCCAGTAACTGGTGTCTGGCTATATCACAAACCAATCCAAACTATCACCTCGAAAAAAGATAATCAGGGTCGAACTACCGTCTTTCACTACATACCAAAACAATATCAACACCTTATTACAATAGGGAGATTAGATTATAATAGCGAAGGTATATTATTATTTACTAACAATGGTGATTTAGCCACACATTTAACCAGTCCTAAAAACAATATAAAACGCAAGTATCACGTCAAGGTATTTGGAACAATATCAGATGCAGCATTGCATCCAGTGAGACAAGGTATTACAATCAATGGTTATACATATCAGCCAATTGATGTTTCTATAACAGATCGCACAAAAAATAATGCTTGGCTCTCAATGACGTTAACTGAAGGCAAGAATCGTGAAATAAGAAATATTTTGAGTCATTTAAGATTAAAAATCAGTCGTTTAATTAGAGTAGAATACGCTGAATTCAAATTAGGTAAATTACCAAAAAATGCTTTCATCAAACAAGAAATATCACATAGCAAATATGATGGTATAATATATCGTTAATTATTACTTTTCATGCACAGTCTGTTTGCCAGAAACCTTGACATTAGACAATAGGTGAGATTCTTTAGTTCTCTTACCAAACTTTGTGATCATCATAGATCGCAAGTTCTTTAGATTAGGAAGATCAGTAGATGTAAAAAACTCCTTCTCTTGGGCTACTAAAGTCTGAATAAACAACTGCTGGCAATCAAGACACCGTTGTAATTTTTTCAATATTGCAACTTGCAAATTATTGCCATATTTATTCCTCACTAGTTGCTGACAGAGCGTAACCGCACGCCTTTCATCTCGATTACAGTCAATACATGTATTCTTCATCTGATGTACTGTTGCTTCCATAACACCCTCATCATAGGAAATTAGTATGCAAAGAATCTTCATGTCGCGCTTCTGTATAGCTAACATCAAAGGGCTCATCCTCTGCGAAAGCCACCAAACATACCTCACATGCAAATCCACTTGGTCATTATTGTCGAGTAATTGAGTCAGCTTTCCTATATTGGCATTTGCAATTAAATACAAAAGAATCACAGGATAACTATTGTAAAAATTTTGAATTTTCTCACCAAAAACATTGCCAATTGCAAATCTGACCTGAATATAAATCATCTTCACAAGAAAAAGTACTACTTTGAGCTTTACAATAACGTCCTGTAATCTATCAAAGTACATGCTCTTTCTCCTTTAGTGCAATGATACTCTGATATAGCAGAACACATAAAATATCAACTAATATTTAATTTTTTTTTATACTTTCACTTTTAAAAAAATAATATCCTTTATAGCCAACCTGCAATTAGTATGTGCTCCAGACATATCCATTGAAAGATTGGTTATGACTTATCACTTAAAGTTTAGACAAAAGGTTTTTGAGATCCGTACGAAGCAAAAATTAAGCATTTGTGCCACTTCCAAATTATATAATTTGAAAAAAAATATAAACCAGAAGGTATTTTGCAAGTGGATTAGATGAGATTTAATGCGATTGTATCATGGACAGCGGTGTATTTCATAAGAATAAAGATATGCAGAACCAAATAAAAACAGCTGGGGATATATTAGAATATTTACCCATACATTCACCAGACTTGAATCCAATCAAACACAAATGGGCACAGCTCAAAGCTATGAGAGGAAAAGATAATTGTGATATATAAGGGTTAATTCATCAGTACACTGCGTAACATTTTTATATAACTCTAGCTATATAAAATAATTTAGCCACGCAACGAATGCTTAATCCTTGTCTTTGATGAGTTTCAAGGACTTTTTGTCTAAAATCTAACAAATATGTCATAATTAATCCCCCGGTTGTATTTATATATTTAACGTAACATATTCGAGCGCTATATGCTATACTATTTTTCATAAACAGTATTGCGGGATTATGGTTTATGTGCTATTGATAATAGGTTAATTATTAAGGATGTTATATATGAATAATAGTATTGGAAGAAAATCTAAGGTTGCTGCAGGGTTGGTGGCAATTGGAATGCTGTCGGCTGTGACTTTTACGGTGTTGCATTATCTTGATGTACTGAAAATACCTACTAAGGCTTTCCCGGGTCTTGTTTTTGGAGCCTTTGTATTTACTTTACTGGCTAGCGCCTTATTAATTACTAATATGAATAGCATTAATAAGAATACTCAAGACATTGATTGCAGGTTGAATAATGTAGAATCAATAGAGTCAATAAAGAAAGAGCCCAGTAAGGAATAATATCTTTTTGTTGCCAGAACATTATCACTGGCAACAATTATAACGGTATGTATATTTTTGCAGATGGCATTTTAACTCATATGATCAATTGTCTTTAGATCTCTCTCTTTAAGTTAATTGCCTGCCTAGCAATGCTTTAACATAAATAATAGCTGTAACAACAGCAGTATCAACCCGCAATATCTCTTTTCCAAGGCTCATACGTTTTATTTGACTATATTCTAATTCGTGCGGAGAAAAACCTCCTTCCGGACCAATCATCAGAGTAATACTGGACATTTGTGGTAATAGTGTCCATGGATCGTTATACTTATTAGTTTCGTCACAAATAACTAAGTCCTCTTTATATTGTTCACACATATCATAAAATGTTGTAAGCGGCATGATTTTAGGTGTAGATAAACGACCACTTTGTTCCGCTGCTTCTATTATGCATGATTGTAATTTGTTAAGACTCATTGTTCGCACTATAGTATAATCAGTAATTACAGGTTGAAGTTTGGTGACTCCTAGCTCTGTAGCCTGCCTGATGAGATTGCTTAAGGCCTTCCACTTTACTAAGGCAAAGCACAGACAAAAATCATCCTCAATGATTGGCTGTCTTAAACATTTTATCACCTTGAGAGTAATGCTACTTTTATAGGATGCCTCAACAACCGTTTGCCATTCTCCATCACGCTCACTAAAAATGGTAATGTTCTGACCGTCTTTGCTGCGCATTACTTCTCGTAAGTAATGTATTTGCTTGAAATCAAGGATAATAATAGCGCCTTCAGATATATGTTGATCGATAAATAATCTTATAATACTCATTTCATACCTCTAGAAGTCGCATATATATCACCAACTATTACTTCTGTCAGCTATATATTGATATTTCTTATTATTTAATATCCAATGAGAAAAATTGTCTGTTTTATCCTACAGCACTAGATTTTCCTTCATATGATAGAAGCAAAATAGGTTTTATCTCACAGAATATACTTTAAATAATCAAATAAAAAGATATATATCTTTATTATTGAATTAATATAATAACCATGTAATGACTACTAAATAAGAATTGCTTGTTTGGGGGATAAATTGTATAAATAACACCAAGGCGGAGTAGCTCAGCCGGTTAGAGCAGTGGAATCATAATCCACGTGTCGGGGGTTCGAGTCCCTCCTCCGCTACGCACTACCATGCATTTTTAAACAAACAATAGCATCTTTATCAAAAACATCTGCTCCAAGACGTTTTGTTGTATAGAATGCGACATGTGGTTTATAAGAAAAATGATCGCGTAATATATTAATACCTGTGCGATCAATAATTTTATATCCTCTCCTAAAATCACCGAGAGCAATAACAGTCTTCCCAGCTTTCATTTCAGGCATTTCTGCTGATTGATAGACTGGAACTCCCATCAAAGTATCTGGGCTATCGTACAAACCTGGTTGCCATATGTATTGACCGGTTTGTTCTGATTTTATAGAACGTATATATTGGACAGTAGAGCGATGCATAATAAAGCTAGAATTCTTGGCATATATCTCTCCAAGCTTGTAATATAACTGGATTAATTCTGTATCAGATATATTTGTACTACTCTTAGTTTTAATGTTACCAATATCAACTTGCAAAATACCTTTTGGTTGATTATCACCTGATCCGTTAAAAAAAGCTGTATTTTCTGTTTTACTAAAGGCATCACTAATACTTTCAATGATCCATTTGTTGATGTCGATTGCTGCGTCATCTAATAATCTTTGACTAACCTTAGGACATGTATGTAAGGCGTTGGTAAAGATGTTTTTATGATTTACATTCGGTAAATCAGTAGCTGTGACTGTATCACCCCAAGTTGCCTTCACTTCTTCAATGCTTTCAAAAAAAGTTATATAATCTCCACTGATTGTATCAACTGATGCCACTTGTCGCATGGTGGAGCTATCATATAAATTTTTCATTACTTCTTCATATAAAACATCCATCAAGGTGAAACCTTTTTCTGTTGTGCTGGATGATTTTTGTGACAGTGATATTGTGGAAGCTCCGGATCGAATATAATCATTTAATAGAGATTGTTTTTCTGAGAGCTGTGAGTTGAGTCCAAATTTGGGTCGATTGTGCGCTTGTTCAATATTATTTAAACGATCTTGACACTCATCAATCTCTTGGTTGATTCTATTTATCTGTTCATCATCGAAAATGTCGCTGTGATTTTTAGTTTCAATATCTTGCAGCCTTCGATCATTAATCACTTTAAATTCCTCCCAAGCATTTGCTAGGTTATGAACTGTATTGGTTATTTCACTAATAGACATTATATATCCTAAATTATAAATATGCCCATCAATATCATAGAGGTATTAGCTGGGGAAGGGTGCTAAGCAGAGAGATGATCTATATGTATAAGCTGTAAGATATGATTGCTGATCAATGTTATGTCTTGTAAAATCGCCCATACAAAATTAACTGGCAACACATGCAGGATAATATTTTTGTTACACTGCAAGCTTCTCTTGCTCAGCTAATTCTTCCAATTTCACATTTTCGATCTTGTGGCTTGGCGAACAGAATAAATTTCCCAACAAGCCGCCAATCAGAAACATTGATATGGCAGTAGCAACAGTGCAAATGCTTGCCGCGCATGGGTGTTTTTGAAAAAGATTGGTTTTAAGAATAAGGGTTGGAATTATAATAAGCGCAGCAACAGAAATAAACAACGAAGAGAAGATGAATCCTTTCTCCCAGCCACTTCGTTGATTCCACCGTGAAATTTGTTGTTTTGCTGGGGTTTCATTTCTTGTTGGTGAATCTTTAGGTGGATTGTTGTCAGGGCTCCCAATGTTATAATCATTCTGACCAGCATTTGCTTTTAACTCTGCATAATGATTACTGATAGAGTCTCTTTTTTCCTGAGGCTTATCTATTACTGGTTTTGGTTCGTTATGAGTTTTTGTGACTGGATCATTGCCAATAGACACTTCTTCACTTTTTTTGGTTCCATCATCTTGTGGTATATCTTTTCTTGTGTATGGCTCTTGTTGGAAGTTTTGTTTTCTTAAAGGAGGCAAATTACTATCATCATTGCCTTGCTCTTTAAGTATAGGTTCTAAAGTCTGACCTTGAATCCCATTCTTCCTTTGGTGTAAATCTGACATGTTTTGTTCTGTTGCATCATTAGATCCGCCTTCTTGTTGTTGATTAGGATCACTTGAGGGTTGTATTGGTTGTTGTTTCACTTCCTCTGAAGGATTGGTTGCAGAAGTATCTCCTTGTGATGTGCCTGTTGGGGTGGAAATATTGACTTTAGCGGTCTTGTGTGAAGCTGTTTCTGCAGCATGTTTAGGGCTTTTTGACTTTTTTGATCCAGGGAG
The DNA here is from genome assembly GCA_032360805.1 of Neoturris breviconis. Lineage (NCBI taxonomy): Eukaryota > Metazoa > Cnidaria > Hydrozoa > Anthoathecata > Pandeidae > Neoturris > Neoturris breviconis. The sequence continues at coordinate 213,082 of JAULBZ010000002.1, forward strand.
CAACTTACTTAAAAACTTTTTCCCAGCCTTAAGCTTACCATTCTTGTTTTTCGTCATTTCTTTCTTTGTAAAATTACCAAATTTATACTAAAAATATCATATCAAGCTAAATTTGCAACTAGAAACTGACAATAGCATTCTATATTTATTAAAATATATACATTGCCAATGAATAATTTCTTAAAAAATGTAATAATAAGTATTAAAATTGCAACTAGTAAAAAGTACAATTCTTGAAAATAGCTATGAAGAGTGTTGTTATAAGATAATGTAAATAGGTATGATTTCTGTCAAGAACAGTCTATTAATGATAGAGTTTGTAGGTACTAATGTGAGTAGTGTAATATTTATCAAATTGATATGCAATCGACTAATGTGTTAAATCTTTGTATGTAAAATCAGAGGGAAAGTAAAAAATGTAATTCTTTCCACTTAATACAAACATTAAAATGAAAAAAGTTGTCCGGAATTTTCTCCGGACAACCGTAGTCACTTAAGTAGCGACAGGTGAATGAAACGGATTAGAATCCGCCCATTCCGCCCATACCACCCATTCCATGAGCACCAGCAGCAGCTGCACCACTGTCTTCATCTTCAGTGTCAACAATCATCACCTCAGTAGTAGCAAGAACACTTGCAACAGATGCCGCACTTTCAACAGCAATTCTCACAACCTTACCTGGGTCAATTACTCCAGCTTTGAAGGCATCAACAAACTCATGTTTCCTAGCGTCGAAGATAAGATTCTTATCATTCTTCTCTAATAGCTTGTCTAAAATTACGGAAGCATCTTCTCCGCAATTCCTTACGATCTGAGTGATTGGCGCTTTTAATGCATCACGGACAATTTTAATACCTGCCGCTTCATCATCATCTTCGCTATCCAATTTATCAAGCACCTTGGTAATGTATAGTAAAGTAGCACCACCACCAGCAACAACACCTTCAGCGACTGCAGCGCGAGTGGCATGCAAGGCATCCTCAACTCGATCTTTACGCTCTTTCACTTCAACTTCAGTTGAACCACCAACTTTTAGAACAGCAACTCCACCAGCTAATTTAGCCAAACGCTCTTGAAGCTTTTCTTTGTCATAATCAGAAGAAGTTTCTTCCATAGAACACTTGATATGGTTGACGCGACCTTCAATGTCAGCATCAGTTCCAGCGCCGCCTACAATAGTTGTTTCATCTTTTGTAATTGTCACGCTTTTTGCTGAACCAAGATCAGCCAGACCAATGTCTTCAAAGTTAATGCCCAGATCGTCGCTAACAACATGCTGTGCACCTGTGAGAACTTTGATATCTTCCAACATCGCCGTTCTTCTATCACCAAAACCAGGCGCTTTCACTGCCGCGATCTTGAGACCACCTCTTAATTTATTTAGAACACAAGCCGTCAATGCTTCACCTTCTACGTCCTCTGCAATAATTAACAGTGGGCGACTAGCCTTAAGTACTGCTTCCAACAATGGAACTAAAGTTTGAATTGAAGAAATTTTCTTGTTGAGTAGTAGGATGTAAGGATTATCAAACTCAACAATCATCTTCTCACCATTAGTAACAAAATATGGAGAAAGATAACCTCGATCAAAGACCATACCCTTGACAACAGATACAGATAGTTCACCTAGACCTTTTCCTTCTTCAACAGTGATAACACCTTCCTTTCCAACTTTTTCCATAGCTTCAGCAATAGTTTTACCAATGTTATGATCGCCATTAGCAGAGATAGTGCCAACTTGAGCTATTTCTTCTTGTGAAGATACTTTCTTAGATAGCTCTTTAATTTGAGCAATGACTTTATCACGTGCACGCTCTATACCAATTCTCAATTTCATACGGGCACGACCAGCCGCAATGTGCGAGCTTGCCTTACGTAGCATCTCACCCACTAGTAAAGTTGCAGTCGTTGTACCATCACCAGCTTTTTCATTAGCTTGTGATGTTGCTTGGTTTAACAGTTGTACAATCTTAGCAACCTTCTTGTCTTTTGGTTTCAAGCTATTAACAACTTTATAACCATCTTTAGTAATTTCTGGAGCGCCAAAAGATTTGTCCATAATAACTGGCCTACCTTCTGGTCCAAGCGTAATTCCAGCTGTAGACACAATAAGATCAGCAGCACTGCGAATTACGTGTTGTAGTTCTTCACCTCTAACTACTTCATTTGTATTTGACATAATAGTAACCTCAAAAAAATATATTACTCTTCAATAATGCCGATAATATCGGATTCTTTCATGACCATAAGATCTTCATTGTTGACCTTCACTTCAGTACCAGCCCATTTGCGGTAAAAAACTCGCTGCTTCTCTTTAACTGACATAGGAACAACTTGTCCATTATTATCGCGAGTACCTGGTCCGACACCTACAACAATACCTTCAGTGGGCTTCTGCTTTGCAGAGTCTGGCAACATGATACCACCACCGGAATTAGACTCTTCTACAGGCTTAATTAACACACTATCGTGTAACACTGTTAGCTTTTTTGTCATAATTTTTCTCCTTAATTCTGACTTTATACATTGCTATATATATGCATGGTAAAATAAAAAACAAGATTGGTAATTTAAAAAAATCTTATAAAAAAGAATCTGTGATAGAAATGAGCAATATTTTATTATATAAGAAACCCACAACAACATGTTATGAAATGAGATCGAAACCTGGGAAATTTCGTTATAGGGTACTAGGTTTTTATAGGTTTATCATTTTCTGCCAAATAATCTTCCAAAAGACACAGCTTTTGCTTCCTTTATATTAGAAGGTGGACTTCCTTCTTTACTTTCAATTTTGTGTTTTGTGCGATATTCTTCAAGGTTTTGTACATGAATTGCCATATGAATCATACAAAATATTTTGACTAACACTTCAGGACTTATCTTTTTTTGCTTGTCACTATTAACATGCTGAATACCGATGATACAATGATTTGGTGAGTATAATTTGAGTTTGTTTTCTGATAAAATTCTAGAATGTTTTTCTATAAAGGCGTTGATTCCCTCTAAATGATCTTGTGCTTTAGAACACATAACTCGTATATCATCTATCTTACCTTCTGAGTTATTGTTTTGTTTATGCAGTGTATCCAAAGAATCAGCCAACCTCATAAACACTGTAATAGCAGTTCTTAGAACATTTTTTTCTACATTATGTTCAAGACTATTAATCTCTTCTAGCTTGCCCTTTAAGGCTTTTAATACTGTCGTTTCAGGACACGCATTCAGTCTATCATACAAGTCTTTTGGTGAGGTTGTAATACCATCAGAATAACAATAATATTCCCCACTCCAATCATCAGATCGCTTCTCATTTGCACTGAACAGTTTGATGTTACATATTTCACTTAATATCTCGCCATCATAATTTTGTCCGATCATCTGAACAGGTATACACTCTAATATAAAATATATCTTTTTAGTCTTAGAAAACGCATTTGAAACAGCTGCAATGCATTTTGAATATTTGATATAATTATCCTTGGTAGAATTTTGCATATACTCTATGTGGGAAACACACAAGTCTAAAACTTTAGCAACAAGTTTCACTGCTCCTTTAATATCAATATCACAAAATGCGCTAAAAGCAATATTGAAGGCAGAAAACTTCACACCTCTTACAGTCCCACGAAAATGTTTTATAATTTCTTTGGCTGCAGTAATATTATCTTTTTTTGTATTTTCTAACGGTTTCGTGCTTTTCTTGAGAAACTCTTTCAAAATAGCAAGAGCGTAGTTTACTAGGACACTTTCAGCACCCTTACTTTCAGTATTCTTATATAAGACAGGTATCGCCTCATGTAGCAAATTACAACATGCTGCGATCATGCCTCTTATTAACTTAGTTTGCTCAATATCTTCACCTAACAACTTAATGGTTTTTGTCTGAAAGTCATCAATGTGCTGATTAATTTGAATGCATTCTTTATTGTTGTCAGCAATCTTCTGAAGTGTCGGATCTAATGGTCCAACCTCCTGAGCTGATTCTGTCTTTACTATATAATCTGTTTCATACCGCTCCAATACTTCATTTGATGTACCTATCGGAGCTGATTTTTCCTGTGATGTTTTAGCATCTTTTTTATGCCTATCAAGTATTTCATTTGATTTACGTTTAAAGTTGCTGCACATTTGCTCAATTGAAAATTTGATAACATCATGGATTGTATTCTTACTTTGAACGTCACTAATGATTTGCAAAGCATTTTCAAATCCAGCTTTTTTACTCTCTTTAGTCCTTTCAAACAGGTGCATCGCTAGATCTGACATCAATGTCATTGCCAAACTCTTCCAACAATTTAGCTCGCTATCCAATTGTATCATAGGTATAGATTGCATGTATTCATCAAAAGAGTCTGCGAACTGTGAATATGTCTTTATATCATTGATACGTTTATAAAAAAGCTCAAATTCGATATTACAAGCAAAGAACATGATGCATTTCATTGTGGAACTTGAATATTGTGACAGCCATACTTGAGAGTTTAACCTTTCATAAAAACGATCTTTCACTACCCCCTTGTGTTGATCTGGGAGAGTCTTATCCGCACGATTGAATCTTGACTGTACATAACAAGCAAAAAAATTGTTCATTTCATCCCATATACTCTCACTCTTTTTTACATTCCTATATGGTATATACATATCTGGATGACTACTCACATACAACCTGAACAATTTCACTACAATAGAATTTGTATCAAAAAAATTAATGTCACAAGTCAACTGCCCCCAATCACTCACAGCATTTTTTAAACCTGCATCAACTACATCACCATGTTGTGATGCAGTAGTAGAGTTCTCTTGAAGTCCTGTTATTGTACCTTTTGTCTGAGTAGGAGTGAAATTATGATCAACTTGTTGTTCTATGCTATGAGCAGTACCCGTTGGATTTTCTGTGGAAGTGAGATTTCTTTGAGGCACTTTATTATTTGTATCAGTTGTATCATAATTTTCCACCACTTTATTATCATTAGGATCAACTGATCGTGCTACGCCAGCATCTTTACCTTGTGTATTTTCTGCTGCAGAAAATACACTTGTATCCTTTTCTGCGTTGGTGGGGTTTCCTTGAGGTTTCAGTATGCTACTTTCAGCATTAATGATTCTACGTTGGTTATCACTTGTCAGATTTATTGGAGGATGAGTATTTTGTTGTGATATACATGTTGTATCATCATTTTCCACCGCTCTACTATTTTCACCATCCGTCAACAGTATCTTGTGGTGACTTTTTATGCTGGCTGCGTATATCAGGATCAGCGTAAAGAGTGCAGTTAGAAAAAATACTGAAATTCCAATTGTAAGATATTTTAGCTTAACAATGTTCACAATCCCCTCACATTGCAACAAGATATAATTATAACATACTTATTAACAAATATCACGAAATGACGTAAATTAATTGGCACCAAGGCTTGACACCAATTAAAGTATCTCGAGTCCTATCTAAAAAGAAAACGTTCGATAAGTTTATAAGTTATCGTAAACTCTCAAGATCCTTTGTATCCCTGCTAACATTTAAAAAATATTCCTATCTATTTTGAGGGGAAAGAATCTTGATCATTTTTAGTATTTTAAGAAGGTACGCAGTTTCGCAGAACGTAACGGATGCCTCAAACGTCGCAAGGCCTTTGCTTCAATCTGTCTAATACGTTCTCTGGTGACATTATATTTTGCTCCTACTTGTTCCAAAGTAAAAGTATCTTTGTCGTATAGTTCATTATATTCCACGGAATGATTCGATTTTTTGACGCCAACTTTACTTAAGCCGAATCGATAGCGAAGTATTTTCTCTTCACGTGGCGATAAAGTAGATAACACATCATTTATTACTTTGGTTAAATTAGCAGCAATGGCTGATTCCATTTGCGTAACTACATTTTTGTCTTCTATGAAGTCACCAAAAGAGCCGCCATCATCACCGACAGGATTTTCTAAACTAATAGGATCTTTTGAGATTTTTAGCACCTTGTTGACTTTTTCAACTGACATGCCAAGTTTCTGAGCTAATTCTTCATTGGTTGGTTCCTTGCCATTTTCATGTACCATTTGGCGACTGATTCTGATCATGCGATTTATAGTCTCAACCATATGTACAGGCACACGTATAGTTTTAGCTTGATCAGCAATAGCTCGTGTCATTGATTGTCTGACCCACCATGTACCATATGTAGAGAATTTATGACCACGATGATATTCAAACTTATCAACCGCTTTCATCAGACCGATATTTCCCTCTTGAATGAGGTCAGGGAATGGCATACCTCTATTTGAATATTTTTTGGCAATTGAAATAACTAATCTCAAGTTAGCCTTAACCATTTTATGTTTGGATTTCTGTACATTGTTATTGTGAGCCTTGATAGTTGAGATCAACTCTCGAATAGATATGATATCCATTTTGCATTCTGTAGCAATATTATTGAAGGCTCCGAGTATTCCATCGATAACATTAGATTTCTGTTGATATATTTCTTGCCATTTATGATCACCTATTACTGCAGCAATGTTGTTTTGATTTAGCATGCGCGATCGATTGGAAATAAATTGCTTGCGAGAAAAACCATAGTTTTCCAATAAAGACATTAATTGCCCTTCTGCAGAGATAAGCTGCTTGTTAGTGTCATACAAATTTGATATTAGCTTTGAAACAAATTTACTATTAAATCTAATTTTTCTTATCATTTCCCATACTTGTTGGAAATCAGGGTCATCTAATAAATCTTTAAGGGTTAATTGTTTTGCGAGTAATTTATCAATTGCAGTGATTGCTTCGTCAAAGGTTGAGAACACCCTTGGTAACATTTTATATTCGAGCGCTGTAACTGAAGAGCCTGAATTATCTCCACTTTCTTCGTCGCTCTCTTCTTCCTCAAACTCATGTTTATATTTAGTACTCTCTTCTTCTGGCAATTCTAATTCGCCATCTTCTTCTTCTTCCACTTCTTTTGGGGTGTTATCTTCTAGTATGACGATATCACGTAGCAGTAAGGTATTATCTGTTAAGGAATCACGCCATACTTTTATTGACTCTAGCATGCTTGGCATCATAAAAAGTGAGCGTAGCATATATAATTTCTCAGATTCGATATGCTTTGCGATTTCTACTTCTTCTTCGCGTGATAATAATTTCACAGAACTCATTTCACGTAAGTATAACCTTACTGGGTCATCTGTGCGCCCTAATGCTAAAGAGTCACTCTCTAAATCATCGTCATCTTCTTCATGTACAGCATTGTTTGCTTCATCTTCATCATCTTGTTCCAGGACATCAATTCCACAATCATCTTTTAATGTGTTGACAACAGAATCAATAACTTCTTCAGAAGACAAAGCTTCTTCCGGTAATTTTTCATGTAACTCATCTACAGTTACATAACCTTTTTTCATTCCCTGGCTTACTAAGGCTTTTACTGCCTTACCCAGTTCTTTACTTTTCTTTTTTACCATATTATGCATTTAAAATTGACAAAGGATTATATTACAATCGTTATTACATATCAAATCTTAGTTAAAAAAAGGTATTGTAACACACAGAAGATAAAATTATTTACTATTCCTAATTTCTTCTTCAATCAGATCAGCAATAGTAGGGTTATCTTGTAAGTATTTTTTTACATTTTCCCTTCCTTGACCCAAGCGATTATCTTTATATGAATAATATGCGCCAGATCTTTCAATAATGTTTTTTTGTACCCCTAAATCTATTATCTCGCCACGCTTTGATATACCTTCATTATATATAATATCAAAATCCACTTGTTTAAAAGGAGGAGCGACTTTGTTTTTAACGATTTTAACACGGGTTTGGTTTCCGATAGTGTTATCTTTATCTTTGATAGCACCGGTTCTTCTAATATCAAGTCTTATTGAGGAGTAAAACTTCAATGCATTACCACCAGTTGTCGTTTCTGGGTTGCCAAACATGACACCGATTTTCATTCTAATCTGATTGATAAATAATACCATACATTTTGTTTTTGATACTGAGCCAGTGATCTTACGCAAAGCCTGACTTAAAAGTCGAGCCTGCAAACCCATGTGAGAGTCACCCATTTCCCCATCAATTTCTGCCTTTGGAGTCAAAGCAGCGACTGAATCAATAACGATGACATCAACTGCGGCAGAGCGTACCAGCACATCAACAATTTCCAAAGCCTGCTCACCATTGTCAGGCTGTGAGATCAGTAAATCATCTATTTTAACCTTGAGTTTATCAGCATATACGACATCTAGGGCGTGTTCTGCATCGATAAAGGCGCAAGTTCCTCCATTTTTTTGAGCTTCCGCTATAACATGTAAGGCAAGCGTGGTTTTCCCTGAGCTTTCAGGGCCATAAATCTCAATAATCCTACCTTTAGGTAAGCCTCCAATTCCTAGGGCCTCATCAAGGGCTATTGAGCCTGTGGAGATTGCTTCTATTTTCTCAATGGCAGATTGATTTAACTTCATGATGGCGCCTTTGCCAAACATCTTCTCAATTTGCCCAATTGCTGTTTCTAATACTTCTTGCTTACTCATACTCTCACCATACAAAGAAAAGATTATATTATGTAAGTCCCATCATCGCAACTGTAAATTAAGAAGTTAGGTATTTAGTCTCAGAATCTGGCTGATGCAATTCCGTGCCCTTGAACTTGTGTGAGGTTTGTTGTTATTTAAAAGCTGAGTACTTACTGGTAGATAAGGGCCAATACAGATCATATAGTGGAATGCTTCGAGAAAAAGGCGGTAAAGTGGATCTACATCTGTACAAAGAAATAAATAAGATAGAGCGATTCTTTTGTTTTATAAAACAGTATAGAAGACTTTTTTCACAACTTGATAAATTTAACTGCATAGCGTAAATCTCGGGGGCTTGAAGCCGAGTTGTTCATAACTCACTTCCTAGCCCCATTTTTACATTTTGTGTACGCGTTGCATTGATTGAAATGATGATATTTCAACACAACCTAAGCAATGCGACTAATATCAGCTCCACATTGAGATAATTTTCTCTCTAGTGCTTCATAACCTCTATCTAAGTGATGGGCATGATTGATGATGGTTTCTCCTGGCGCTGCTAATGCGGCAATTACTAAAGCTGCTCCTGACCTTAGATCAGTTGCATTGATATTTTGATGGCTTTGCAAAGTTGATACACCTGTGATTTCAGCGCGATGGCCTTGAATGCTAATCTGGGCGGACATTTTTTTTAATTCTGGGATGTGATTGAAACGCCTTTCAAATACCCTTTCTTCAATAGTAGAGTTTCCGTCAGCAATGGTTAAAAGAGCTGTGAGAATTGGTTGTATATCCGTTGGAATGTTTGGATGTGGCCCAGTAATCACATGATATGGTTTGATGTGTGCCACTGCTTTGCTGATACAGCAGCTTGTCTCAGAGAGAATTTCCACATGACCTCCGATCGTTGATAATACCTCAAATAGGTTCTGCGTATGCTCCATGTTGACACCATCCAAAACAATCTCACCATCAGTGATAATCGCAGCAGAAGCATATGTAAAAGCTTCGATACGATCTGGGATAACCTCATGTTGGCTGCCATTTAATTCCTTGACACCTTCAATGACTAAGCGCTGCGTCTCCACACCTTCTATTTTTGCCCCCATTGCTAATAAGCAGTTAGCTAAATCAGTTACTTCTGGCTCTATAGAAGCATTGTTGATAATTGTTCTGCCTTTCGCTAATGTCGCAGCCATTAAAATATTCTCAGTTGCTCCAACACTTGCTATTGGTAAATGCAAATCTGCACCTACTAATTCACCCTCTGCAACAATAATGTCATTCTCTATAGTGATGACAGCACCCATATTGCGTAAAGCATCTAAGTGTATATCCACAGCCCTTGCACCAATATTGCAACCACCTGGGCTTGCAATTCTTGCCTGATGAAAGCGGCTCAATAATGGACCCAAAAGTAAAAATGAAGCGCGTAACTTGCTTGCTAAATCAATTGAGGTGTTAGTATGTTTGATTGTGGAGGAATCAAGTTGTATAGTATGTTGATTTGTAACGTTATATATTCCCTGCACTTTTACGCCAATATCTAACAACAGTTGCAACATATTGGTAACATCTTCTAAGTGTGGAACATTATAGATGATTCCTGCTTCTTTGCTAAGAACAGAAGAGGCAATTACCGGCAGCACAGCATTTTTAGATCCTGAGATTTTAATTGTGCCACATATTGGGTTGCCACCTACTATTCTGATTCTAGACACTGTACTTTTGGCAGAGTAATACCTAGTTGTCTCATGTATTTACCATTGATGTCAGAATATGAAGTGGCGCATACTTGATCTGATTTTAGGAAAATAAATTGGCAGGCCCCTTCATTAGCGTAGATTTTGGCTGGTAATGGTGTGGTATTAGAGAATTCCAATGTAACATGACCTTCCCATTCTGGCTCTAGTGGTGTCACATTCACAATAATTCCGCAGCGTGCATAAGTAGACTTACCAACGCAGATAACCAAGACGTCACGTGGGATACGAAAATACTCGACTGTACTAGCTAAAATAAAGCTATTGGGTGGGATGATGCAAAAATCTCCCTCTCTTTCAACAAAACAACCTGATTCAAAGCGCTTAGGGTCGATGATGCTGGAGTTAACATTAGTGAAGATCTTGAACTCAGTTCCAACGCGAGCATCATACCCATATGATGATAGACCATATGAAATCACTCCCATGCTTTTTTTATCACTAACAAAGGGATCAATCATTTGGTGCTGTTTGGCTTGTTCCTTTATCCAAGTGTCAGGCATCACTGACATATGCAGCTCCTATTTTCTTTTTAAGATACTATGTATAGCAATTAATTGCAATTTAATTTGTCAGGACAGCTCATCATATTTTGGCAAATCGCTCCACATTGTTTTCAGTGCACTTTTCAAGTGCTTTCATGAATCGCTGTTGTATTTTAACTTAGACCCAATAAAAATAAACCTGTATGTCTTTGTATATTCACCCTACTTGTATTGGCTTTCGGTTATTACGATCTTGAGTAGCGTCCTTTGTCACTTCTTTTGTGCATTCATTACCAGGTTTTTGTATTCCTCGCGCTAATTTTGTTGCTTCTTGTTTTACAGGGTTGCCTATTTTTTGCATTTCTCTGTATTCTGCGGTTGTCAAGCCACCTACTTTCTTACTTTCTGTTGATTGTTGCTCAGCATTAGTATCCTTATCCTTTGAGGAGCCAGGAATTGATTTCTGATTGTTTGCATCAAATAAATACTTTCCGAATAATTTATCTTGTTGTTTCTTAGCTTTTTCATCTCCTGCAGCTATAGCAGGGTGCTGAGGCAGTGTCTCTTTTGTTAGCTGACTTAAAGCCTCTGCAACACCTTGAGCTGCTTCATGTAAATTCTTTTTATCATTAGAATGCGTCGCATCAACGTTTGCTTCTCCTGTATTCTGTGCTGGAGCACCTACAACACCACTATGGAGTTGTGCATGTTTCTTGGTTTGAGCATTAGTCATTTGCATATTACCTTGTTGTCTTAGCATACGCAACCCTTGCGCCAGTTGACTCTTTCCCTTGTTTTCTAACTCCTTGATCCACCCATCAACACCATTGGATTCTTTGTTAAGATGCACTCCTAAAATATTAGTTAATTCTTTTAGGAACTTTTCTTTTTTATCAGCATTTTTGTTATTCTGATAACCATGAAAAGCTACTTGTAGTTGATTTGCTAAATCAGAATAACCTTGCGAGTCAAGATCTTTGATTTTGCTCTTCATTTGTTTAGCAAGTGATTCATTATCTACAGAAGGATTATTTAACAAATCTAAAAGATTACTGAAAGAACTCATGAGGTCCTTGATATTAGACATGAGATCATCTCTACTCCTTTTTTCGATATCATCTTGAGTATCATGCATACCATCGGGAGAACTCTTTTGCCTTTGTGGATGCTTCATGCCATCGCTTTGTGTAGAATCATATGGCACTGTAGTATGTGCTTTTCTTTCAGTGACAGTAACAGTAGGTTGTTGCCCTGCATGTCTAGTTTCCAAGCCAGCAATATTCTCTGTAGCAGGTTCTTCTTGCAGCTCCTCAGGAGATTGTTCATGATCAAAATCACCATCAAGAACATCTTTTCCTCTATCTTCATCAAAGCTTGAGCGTCTACTGCTACGCTCATCATCATTGTCATTTCCTTTTGGAGCATCAGGTGCACCACCCTCATAAAAGCCGTCTGGAAAAGGAAGGTCAGGAAATTGATCATCCCCCCTGCCAGAACTTTTTTTATTATCATGTCCATCATCGCGATCAGGCAGGGATAGTGAAGGTGCCGATGGTACTTTTTGTTTGTTAAGACCTGGTGATCTTGCTTGACTGGTTTCTTTCTTCCAATAACCATTAGAAATTACATCTACCAAAGACACTCCACCAATGTAAACATTTTTTGTGCCAGCTAGATCCTTGCAGAGCTTGTCATATGATGAATTGGCGTATTTAGTATCATGAATACTACCATCAGCCTTTATAATAACATCAAGTCTGCCAGGCTTGTTATTTATGCCTTTTACAGTTAATTTTAGCTCGCCCTCAGTTACAAGGTAGTTTCTTTTATCACCAATTTTTTGTATCTCACAAGTATATTCTTGATCCTTTATTTGTAGCGTACTAATGTTGCCTGGTAGTTTATCACCTTGAAAAACTTCATCAATGTTGACTACATTATCACTATGTAATTTCAATACAGCTTTGTTACCAACAATATGCGCTGAAAAATCATCACGCATAGGATAAGAGGTAAAAGCTTGCTTTGTTTGATGCACCACTCCTCTTACACGACGTGTGAAAGCATTACCCTTTTCTATGTCAATTTCTGGTGTAACCGATGCTTTTAGGCTTTTTACTAGCTTTATTTCATTTTCCACCAGCTGAGAATGTGTATTGAGGGCTAGCGGTAAAACCTCCTGCGATAGTCTAATATAATCTTGTGCTTGCCACAATTGAAATTCTTCCTTTTCATCTGGAGATAAATCATCTGCGTTTTCCACTTGTAACAACTCTAGCCGACGCACCCTCAATTGATCTTGCAAAGCATTCAAGCGTTGATATTCTTCCTTAGATAAACCCTTTCTTGATTTAAACTTTAACTTCTCCCACTCCACACCATTGTCTGAAAAAATACTTTTGCTATGTAAACCTTGAAACTCATCTAGTTTACTAGAAAGATCTTTACTATATTTATCAAGCCGCAAGAGACGATCCATAGTTGTAATTTCGTTTCCATCCTTGTCAGTTGTTGTATTCTGCAAGTCAGCACCGTGACTTATTAATGTTTGTCCCGCAAACATTAACAAGTATGGCATTTGCTGCTCACTGACTTCACCCGCATGTATCATATCTAAAGCACAGTCTAAAACTGTTTTACCTTCCTTGTTTGTCTGGTCAATGTCAGCACCTCTTTCGATTAAGAAGTGACACATTTCAAATTGCCCATGCTGCATTGCTTTAAGCAAAGCTGACTCACCATCGAGATCTACAGCATTGATATCTAAATGCATATAACCATTGCTATCTAGAAGATATTTACATAGCTTTGTATTGCCATATTTCGCACTTTCTCTTAGTAGCTTATTTAAATCTGCAACTTCTTTGAGAGTATTGTGGGTGAGTTTTTTCTCAATATTTTTGAATGTTTGCAAGCAATAAGGATTACGTGCTAAAAGATCCAACGGAGATTCATTGTTCTTATTTTTCGCAGATACAAGTTTTTTGACATCCTGATTTCTGTCATCAAGTAAATCTATTATCCTAGTCAGTAGATTAGATGCTTTATCAGGAGATTTGCTACTGTTAGCCTTATCAAAAATAATATGTAGCAAGTTGTTTTCATCGTGATCAACATTACGTGTGCAATCAAACTCTTTGCGCGTGTCAGTTTCAAGTAAGCCCTTTACCTTTTCAAAATATTTATTTATATCTTTAGGATCTTGAATAATATCATCATCTAAACAACGTGTGAGGATCTGGCTGAAAGATGGCAATGGATTATCACTTTCTTTTAAGGCATTCATCAACCTAAGTGAAGTTTGAGGATTAGTTTTAAATTTCGCATACTCATCAATGAGGGTTTCCCCCTTGCCGTTTGCTGCTTGGAACTTGTCAGCAACACCTGATGTGAATACTACATTGAATCTTTTATCTGCAACGATAATATCAACCGCACTTTTGCCATCCTGGCTTTTTACTAAGAGAGCTCCCGGATTCTTTTCAATAAGAATTTTAATTGTCTCCTGCAGTGCTTCAGTTGGCAGTTCATTACGTATATTCAACAATCTTAAAAGTGGAGTATTGCCAGAATGATCAGTGACATCCGGATGAGAATACGGCACTAGCGATAACAACATATCAGCAGAAACATTTGGAAAGGAAGCCTTTTTATTTTGAAAAGAATCAAACAAAAGATCAGTAAATGCACCCTTGCTGTTATAGTTGTAAGAATCTAATAACTCAGGGTTTTTATGGCATATATTTTTAGCTTGTTCAATATCAGAAGAACTAATTGCTGTGAGTAATTCTGCTTGTGCTGCTTGTATATTTTCATCTTTTAGATTGATAATATGATCACCAATTTCATGCTTATGCTCTGCACCTCTTTTTCCCTCAGATGCCTTTACTAATGCTTTGTAATCGACTTCTTCTCTTTTTACACTCTTATCCGCTAAATCTTTAGCAAGAGCATCAGATGCAGCTAAATTTGCTTTCTGTATACCTCCTTGTTTCAAATCGTGTTTCTTTTTCTTACAGTGTTCTGTATATTGTATTTGGAAGTCATCATCAAAGTGCTTAGCTAATTTTTCATTGCCAGATAAAAGTGCTTTTTCCGCCCAAATGGAGTGAGTTTCTTTTTGTGATATACCATTTTCTAGCTTTTTCTGATAAGTGTTTTGCACTTCGCACTCTTGAACAATCTTATTATAAAATTCCATCATATCACCGGTGGCGTTACCACCCGTTGCGATTGCATTTAAAAATTTGTATTGATTACTTTCTGCTATAAAAGATGATGCTTTTAAAAATTCACCCTTCTCTTTATCACCTAATGTCTCCCAGACTTCTTGAGCTTTTTCGTGGAAACCTCCCTTGGCAAAACTCATTAGCCATTCATATTTGTCACTTGTGTCACCATTGCAATATACTTCTTTTTTGCCATTGGAAATCAAGTCAAACAACTTACGATTCCCACGCTCTGCAATTTCTTGCATATTTATGTTTAAATTACCTTCACATTCATTAAGTAACTTTTCTACTATTGTGTTATTCCCTTGATCGATTGCATCTGATAAATTCCTTGGTGTAGGTTCTATATTACTCCCCTCCAGAGTTGCATTCACCAGCGCTAAGTTTCCAGCTTTAATTTCGTTATTCATTATCGAGGATAACACGCGCTTATCAGGTGATTTACGATTACAATGTACTTTAACAAGCTTAACCATTAAATCTGTATACTGTTTAGTGAGGCCATGTTTTTCCAAAGCTTCATATACGTGCAACAGCTGGGTGGCATTGAAATCTTTTGGTGCAGATTGATGCATACAGTCAGCCAACCGTGAAATAACCACAGGGCTAGCATTATTTCGATATGCTATTTCTATTGGCATATAATCTTCTTCATTCAGTGAGTATACTTCCGTTGCATTGCCCTCTAATGCCTTCTCTAGAATTGCTGGATCACCTAATCGTGCAGCAACATGTAGTGGATCATTTATTTTCTCAACATCATAATTAACACCAGAACCTTCTGCTCTTGCTAATAAATCTGCAAGAACCTTATCATTACCTGTTGCTGCCACACCATTGAGTAATTCTTGATTGATTCCACCATGTACTAATAATGATGAGATTGCCCCAAGGGTACACTTTTGTTTTACTGCAGCTCGCTCAAATAGTGGTTTTTTTTGCTCTTCAGGTAAATCTGCTGCAACCACTTCTACAGCAGAAAACTTATCTTCATCAATGGCACGCTCAGTAGGAGTACGTTCAGTATTATCTTTTCCCATCTCCCAGAATAATTGTCTAAGAGCATTCTTGCTAAAGAACTTTTGCAGATTTTTTAAAATCTCACATGTTTCCTTTATATTCTCAAGATTTTTTCCATCGATCGCATGATGTAAAATATTACGCTTTTGATTGTCGCACCCATTCAGAAGTAGTGCGAACTTCCTTTCAATCATAGGCTTAGAGAAATCCAACTCCTTTAAGTGTGATTGCAATTCACCTAGCATTGCAACATCACCGTTTTGAGCAGCTTTTTGCAAGAGATTACACCCACCACTCACCCAGTCTATCTTGAGAATTCTTTCACATTTCCCCTCAACTGAACTATATGCTTGCAACTTATCTCTTACAAAATCAAGATTCCCAAACCCGACTGCTTTGTCTAGAATATCAAGAGAGCGGTCGCTCTTTGTAATTTCATCTACGACAAACTTATTGTTAGCCTTCAATGCACATTGTAATGGAGTACCAGCAGGAGATGTCGCGTCATTGTAAGCTTTATCAACAGATCTTTCTTCACTCTCAACACTTCCCCAAGCACGCACAACAGACTTCCACTGCCCAACCGTACCGAAGGCCGCAACTAAGGTGAGTAGAGTGTGGCCATCAACTGGCGACTTTGTGTTAAATAATACTTTTTTATCCTTTACATCAGACAACAAGTCTTTTAAATCTTTGCCGTTCCTAATAGCATGTGCATATCTTTCCAACTCCCCGTGATGCTGAGATAATACATCAGGAGACAATTGACTATCATCTTTTGCTTTGCTGGTTTCCGGTGAATCACTGTTCACTTGCTTACGTGGCGAATTGGCAAATTCTGCAAGGTATCCAGATTCACCTCCCAACGCCTTTATAGCATTGGGATCGTTCATCATCTTTGCCAAATTTAATGGTGAGTTTTCATTGCCTATCTTTTGTGTCTTTAAAGTGGGGTCTATTTTATTTAGAGCTTTTGCTGCAGAAGCATTCCCATTTAGTAGGGCTCTAGTCATAGGATTGATGCCATCATCCAACTTTGCTTTGATGTCATTTTGCGTAAGCCCACTATCTAATATGAACTGCTCATGCCATGATTCAGGCTGCTTATTAGGAAGGATATTCATAGCAGCATTCTTTGCTGCTACTTTCATGAATTCTTCATTTTCATGGCTGTGTTCCTTTTCCTGCTCTCTCTTATGAGTGTTAATAAGAAGTAATAACTTTTCTCGGACTTGTACATTGCCCCCTGCTACTTTCTCAAGTAAGTTATCACCTTCAACTTTAGTATATATGCGCTTTGGATCCTTATTAACCAGCTCTTCCAATGACTCAAGACTGCCTGTTGAAGCTGCTGTTGCTAGGGCTTCTTTAGTGATATCGTTTTTAGAATTAACATCATCTATACTATCAATGATCGTATTAACAAACTCAGCGTTATTGTTTTCTATTGCTACTGTTATTGGTGTTTTGCCATCACTATTCCTATCTTTTAAGGCATTTTGATCTAATACATCGTCTAGAACGCGCTTCTGTTCTTCCTTGCTAGACTGTGCGGCAATGTGAAATACATTTTCCTGAGCATCATTTTCACCCATTCTTAAGCCACCTTCAATATTCGCCAAATGCTCGACAATTTTAGGATGACCATGTTTAAGTGCCGCTACTTTTACGGATTCATTAATATTTTCACCATGTTTCTCACAATATTTTTTAAAAACAGCTATATTTCCTACTTCATCAGCAATTTTTGCACATTCTTCCTCAAAAGCAGGCGAGTTCATGAACTGAGAGATACTTAACAAAGGATCATTTTTTTCATATGTACTGTTTTCTACCAACCTCTTAAGAACTGATTTATCTGTGAACGTACCATCGCTTACAAACTTCTCATGAAAAGATTGTATTAAATTATCATATTTCTCCACAACAACATGAGATAGCATATTGAGAGTATCTTGATTGCCAGAGATAATAGCTTCGTTAATAATTTCTGCTTTTAATTTTTCATCTCCCCTTATCGCATTCACCACATCAGCATTTTCCATCATAGCATCTAGCGCTTGACTTTTATTGTGACGAATAGCAATCATAATTGGTGATAAACCTTCGCCATTGTTACTATATATTAGCTCTTGAGATAGTTTGCTTGCTAATCCATGGTTAGGATCTAGGCTATAATCTATTATAGCGCTTGCATTCGATTGGGCAGCATAATGCAAAGGCGTATTTCCCTGCGCATCAATAGTGGTAAAGCCACGCAACATTCTTTTCTGTTGCACATCTGTAGTAAGCGGCTTATCAGCTTTCGTGGTTGTTTTTAATATATCAAGAATTCTTACTGCTTGTGGATGGCTGTCTTCACAGACCTTATGAAATGCTGTTTTCTTGTCTGGCCCATAACGGTCCTCTATACTGACATCAGAGCTCTCCATCAATACCTTTAAGTATGAACCTTGTTCATTGTTGTCACGCAACATATCTGCCTCTATTGCGCTCAATAGGATTATATCACCTTTCTTATCTTTTTCTGTAGCAAGAACGCGTGATATTGCTGTCTCCTGTAATAATACGTGAAACACATTTATGTTATTCATTCGATTGTTGTGAGTTTCACCTTGCTCTTGTTGAATATGCTGCCCTTGAGTGTGAAGTAGAGTCAGTGTACTTTGTCTATTCGTTAAAAGACTTTTGATTCTCTCGTTCTCTTCTATATACTTTGTCTCAATACCAAGCTCTGCTACTTCTTTGTCAACATCAATTGAGGTTTCTTCCGCTCCAGGTAGGTAGGCTTGTAAGATTTTATTTTGCAATTGTTCCAGAGCGTTTATTTGTTCTTGCAATGCAGTATCATAGTTTGGCCTATTTTCGTCTTCTATCTGCTCTACGCCTTCTTCATTCCCATCTACAACCGCTGGCTCACCCCCCTCACGTTTATTTACTTCCTCTCCCCTACCTTCTTCATGTGGTTGATGAGGGGCGACGTTAGGAGGCATCCTCCCCTTCAATTCATCGATTTTGCTCTGCACTGCATTCTTTATCTGATTTAGATCGTTGTTGTTCTGTGTGACATTTAGATTGTTGTGAGCGTTAAATCGATTCTGCGCATTTTCAACGGCACATTCTGCATTTTGTTTCGAAGCTGCATTGTCTTCTAGTGCAACTTGAAGATGGTCGCTCTGTCTATGAAGTGCTTCTTCTTGCGAAAGAGTGTATTGTAAAACCCCCTTTCCTGTAATATCCTCAAAAAAGCGCAACACATCGGGCAAGCCGTTTTTCTTTGAGACTTCATTCAGAAGATCTGCGCATCTAATGCTTTGATGGTTGTCAATGAATTTTTTTAATTCACTTGCTTTTTCTTGTGCATATTTTAATTCACTTGCTTTTTTTTGTGCATAATTCATAAGCGATACTTATCTATTACATTAATATACTTTTCTATCTTATTATAACATAAACTATTAACAATAGCTTATACTGCAGTCAATGCATTATTACAATCTTAACATATTTGCACAAAGAAAACAAATAGCACTGCATTGTACAATCCTTTCATGTTATTTTTTTGGTAAATTCAAAGGTTGCATTGCTGAAGACAAGGAAATGGAGTGCCACAACAACTAGAATTATTATATTTTTTAAGATTGCGCTTGATATATCAGAAATATTTCTACAAAATATAACTATTATTCATTTATGAGTGAGTTTTTATGGAAAATGCTACCCACACTATAAATCTTAGTGATCATTCAGTGGAGGATCTCAAGAAAAATCTAGGGACAGATATTCTGCCATTGGATGCGATAAATGCACAAGGTGAGAATCTGTTACAACAAGCACTAAAAGACAAAAATAAAGACAAAATAGAACTCCTTTTCAAGTGCATTGATAATCTCAAATCACAAGATCTAGATCTGTATAAAAAAGTTATTAATCATCAAATGTCATATGAGAAAGAATATTCTCCATACAATATAATGCAGCCAAAGGGTATGACGGTTTTGATGTATGTGATTAAATATTATCCTGAGATATTGGAGAAAATGCTAAACTTTCCTTATCTTGATTTAACTCTTACTAACAGCAACAAGCATAATGCTGTTGCCTTTGCTTGTGCTGATAAAAATGTGACTTTGGATGTTATCAAACTTCTTATTGCTGAGTATGGTAAAAAAAAGATGTCATATGTTGAGCGTGATAACAGGGAGCAAAGTATTCTTATGCTGGCAATGATCACTGGAGATCTAGAGCGTATTAAATACCTTATTTCACTCGATATATTTTCTCTTTTTTATAATTGTTCTGGGCAGGGTGCATTGCATTTTGTATCACGTAGTGGCAACTCAGAGGCATTTGAGTATGTTCTAGGAGCAATGAAAGAAGGGGTGAAAAGGAAGATGGACGAAGAAGTGCAATTGGAGGAGCCAGATGATATAATGCGGCAAATAATATCTTTTCCCACTTATAGTGGAATCACAGTATTGGGTGAGGCTGCCCGTGGCTTTAATGGCAATGGGTATGATATGTTGCAACACCTCATCGAGAAATATTTCGACTTAAATGATGAATTTAATCGGAACCTTTTTAAAGCTCATACAAATGGGGGGTATGATCTGTTTCATACGGTCTGCACTTTTGATGCTTATGATATTGGTGACAATTCAGGCAAAGATAAAATAGATACTTTAAAATTTCTTCTATCAAGGCATGAATTTGACGTTAATGGTATTGCTATTGGAGCCAATTCACTAAAAAGAAGAGAGAAGAAAATAAAACAGAAGATGCAAGAAGACTCCCCTGGTAAACAGTCACATGAAACAACTTCAGACAAAAAAACAATTCACTATAATCCAGAGCATTTAAGTCAACGCTCTCATGATATGGTGCAGGATCTGTTGAAATATCATAATCAAGGTTCGGATCAAGAGAAATTCAACTATTTGAATGAGACTATCAAACAATATAAAGACGGTGTTAAATATAAAAGTAATTCATATGTCATAAGAACTCATTTGGCTATGGCGATACGTACGGGCAATACAGTTGTTATAGAGTTTTTACTTGAAAAAGGCGCATTGTTTGACATAACTGCATTTCGCGGCTTTGAGGAATTGGAAAAAGCAGGTTGGAGAGATTGGCCTGGTTATACTTCTAATAGAACGAGATATGAGGAAACCCAGGAATTATTAATAAACGGGGGTTTTATTGTGCTGGGTGATAATGGTCTCATGCAGCCTGCAAATTTAGAAAAATTGTTATCGAGTACAGATGATGTCTTGAAAGCGTTTGATATGAGGAATTACCTTAGAGTTAGAGATATTTATTCTAGGAGATATAATGACGATAGAGTTCTCATTTCACTTGCGGGCGAGACGTGTGAAACTAACCGTGGACTTATCCCTTTTTCACTTAGAAAGCAGAATGTGCTTGTAGAAGACATAGAAAAGAAGTTAAATTATCAGCGTGGTAAGTTTTATGCTTGTATTTTTGTTGTATTTTGCATGTGTGTTCTTTCTGTGGTCCTTGTGGATAAATTTTTATTTGTGCCACAGAATACATTTGCGAAAGATATGTTATTTATCAAAGTTATAACATTTACCTGTATATTACTTGTCGGGGTGCAAATATTAATGTTGTACTCTTGCGCTAATGGCTATGAATGCTGCTCTGTAGAAAGCTGTGGGAATGATCGCAG
Source organism: Neoturris breviconis (assembly GCA_032360805.1). Lineage (NCBI taxonomy): Eukaryota > Metazoa > Cnidaria > Hydrozoa > Anthoathecata > Pandeidae > Neoturris > Neoturris breviconis. The sequence goes on from JAULBZ010000002.1 coordinate 234,780, forward strand.
TTTAACCGAGTGAGAGTTAAGATTGATATTTGACAAAAGTTGTATCTATGCAAATAATTTACTATTTCACTGAAAAGATTTTATGCCTATTGAAGTTCTAATGCCAGCATTATCTCCAACAATGACGAAGGGGAAGTTAATTAAATGGTGTGTTGATGTCAATGATGCTGTAAATATTGGTGATGTCATTGCGGAAGTGGAAACTGATAAAGCCACCATGGAAGTTGAGGCCTTTGATGAAGGTAAGATAGGGAAAATTCTTACAGAGGCGGGGACTGCTGATGTTCCAGTTAATACTCCGATGGCTGTGATTTTACTAGAAGGAGAGAGTATAGAAGATTGGCAACCATCTGTAGTAGAGCAGGTTGTAGCTGAGGAAGAGAAATCTAATTGTAAGCCGCCAGCGAATTCATTAGAAGATAAAAGGCAGGCTGATAGAATGAAGATTAGTCCTTTGGCTAGGCGTATGGCGCGAGATGATGATCTTGATATATCTAAAATAAAGGTAGGCAGTGGTCCTTATGGTAGGATAATCAAGAGAGATATCCTAGAATTACAGAATAAGAAAGTGGATGTGAGTTTGCATAAAGATGTTGAGAGTAATGCTAAGGTGATGCCTTCTTTTTCAGAGGTATCAACAATGAGGAGCGTTATTGCTGAACGTTTAGTTGCTTCTAAGCAGAATATCCCACATTTTTATTTGACGGTTGATTGTAATGTTGAATCATTGATGAATTTGCGTAAGCAAGTGAACGCAGCTGGCAATCAAGTCACTATTAATGATTTTATCGTAAAAGCGACAGGTTTGGCACTCAAGAGGTTTCCTGAGGTTAATTCATCTTGGCATGGCAATAAAATAGAACACTATCAAACTGTTGATGTTGCAGTGGCGGTTTCTTTGGACGAAGGGTTAATTACACCAATTATTACTGAGGTTGATAATAAATCTCTTAGTGTTGCTTCTGAAGAAATAAAATCGTTAATAAGGCGTGCCAAAGCAGGCCAGCTTTCCGCTCATGAATATCAAGGAGGTGGTATTACTATTTCTAACTTGGGAATGTTTGGAATTAAAGATTTTGTGGCAATAATCAACCCTCCACAAGCTAGTATTTTAGCAGTCGGGGCAGCAGAGAAGAGACCTGTGGTGGTTGATGGTAATATCATCATTTCAACTGTTATGACGATGACGTTATCTGTTGATCATCGAGTGATTGATGGAGCTTTGGCGGCACAGTTTTTAGGTGAGATTAAAAAGTTTTTAGAGAATCCATTGAGTATATTAGTGTAATGAGTGTTGTTAAAGTAAAAATATTAGAGAATGGTCATGGTTTAGAGATGCCTAGCTATGCTACCATCCAAAGTGCAGGTGCTGATTTGCGTGCTGCTGAACAGGTTATTATACGTTCTATGGATAGGGTGCTGGTTTCTACAGGTATAGCAATTGCCTTAGAAGAGGGATATGAAGGGCAAGTACGTCCACGTTCTGGCTTGGCAATCAAACATGGTATTACAGTGCTCAATTCACCAGGGACGATTGATGCTGATTATCGTGGTGAGATAAAAGTCATTTTAATTAATTTAGGCAATGGAATCTTTACCGTTAATCGTGGTGATCGCATTGCGCAATTAATTATTGCGCCAGTTATCCAGTCAGAATTTGTGTTGGCTGATGATCTAGATAAAACCACACGTGACGAAGGGGGCTTCGGATCAACCGGTGACTAGTCGCTATTCACGTAATATCTCGTTATTTGGTCAAGATGGGCAGGATATCTTATTAGACTCAAAAGTCTTAGTTGTTGGCGCTGGAGGTTTGGGTAGTCCTCTTTTGTATTATTTGGTTGCTAATGGCATTGGAACGGTTGGTATTATTGATGATGATGTGGTGGAATTGTCAGATTTGCAGCGACAAATTTTATATAATACAGAGATGTTGCATGGTAGTAAGGTTGATCACGCTAAGGCTATATTAAGTAAACTTAATCCAGATTGTCAGATTGTTACTTACAAATCTTTGATTCAAGATAAAATTGATATTATCGATGATTTTGATGTTGTGGTTGAATGCTCTGATAATTTTGACACGAAATTTTTATTAAATCTCCAGTGTTATTTGAGGCATAAACCTCTAATTGTAGGTGCTGCAATTGGTTTCGATGGTTATGTTGGAACCTTTAAACCATATTATGGTGCGCAATTTCCTTGTTACCAATGTTTTTGTCCTGAAGTGCCTGACGAAGTAGAATTACTGCAGTCTTGTTCTACGCAAGGGATATTTAATGCAACGACCGGTCTCATTGGATCTTTGCAAGTAACTATGGTTGCACATGAATTATTGCAAATCTCATCAGAAATTGCGAATAAACTTATTAGAATTAACTTGTTAAACTACTCTTTTAAAACTAGCGTCATTACAGCAAATGATCAGTGCCTTATTTGTCGGGATAAAAAGTATAAGTATTAATCGTATGTGTTTTAGATTATGACTTAGATTGATTTTCCTTGAAAAAACTATTATATATATTATCCTGTATATAGGAGTGGCACGGAATACAATATGCTTGGTTTAATGCTTTTTTGTTTATCATATTTTTTGTATAAGATGCGGGACATAAAGACTTTCAATATGGATTCACCAGATGTGCAGCATAATAGTTTTAGTCAGATTGCTTTGGAGAAAAGTATGTTGGAAAAGCCACTAAAGATGCATCATAATAACAACAAGCGTGATAATTTGACTGAGAGTATCAGCTTTATGTTATTAACTTATCATACATTTATTTTATTATGTACTACATGTTTTATTAAGCTGATAATCAAGAACATGCTTCTTAGTGATAGTATGGCTTTGAATCATAAAGGGCATACTGTGTTTTATAAGTTGTTTTATATTTTCTTTCAGAATAAAATCATGCTAGATTTGAATAAAAAAATTATGATGCTGCAATATGGAAATAATATAAATGTAATGAAAGTGTGTAATCTATTAGGTGATGATATTAAAAATAACATAGGCAGATAATATGATGTTGAGTGTGAAGCAATTTGTTAGGTTGTTTAAAGATACGCTACTTGTTTTTAAGTCTGTATCTTTAAAAGAGATACCAATGTTACTGGTGCGTGGCACAAAGAATTCTTATAAGAATTTATGCAATAATTTGTTTTTTACAAATAAAAAAATGCAAAATTTACAGCGGACTAACCTTGATTTAGGGATTTATCATTTTTATAAGGGGAATTTAGGTGATGCTCATTTTCGATTCAAATTATTGCAGATGTTTACTTCTAAGATGAAAGAAGTAATACATTATAACATTGGAAGGTGTTATGTTGTAGAGAAAAAATATAAAAAAGCTAATCGGCATTTAATGCAAGCGTTACATTGGAAAAAAAATTATCCAGAGGCACATTATTCTTTGGCAAAAATAAATGATCAATCGAAGATTGAGCAGGTTCCAATATCAATTATACAAGAACGTTTTAATTATATGTCTTCCTATTATACAGAAGAATATATAGTTTCTCAGCAATATAAAACACATAAAATAATTTTCAACGAGATCACAGGTTATTTTCATAATAGAAGTAATATTATTAATATATTAGATGTTGGTAGTGGTACTGGAGCGTGTGCTCACTTTTTGAAGATGAATCATATTGGCAATAGTATTGTTGGTGTTGATATATCAAATAAGATGGTAGATATTGCCAAGGATTGTTATGCTCATGATAACGCTGTATATGACAAATTGTTTAATATGAGCATCGAGAAATATTTCGCGGATTATGATAGTAAAGGGCAGTTTGATTTAATATTATCAATTGATTCATCTTGTTATTATGCTTCTCTTTCTGAGCTTTTTCTAAAATATAAGGGTGCTCTGAAAGTAGGTGGAATAGTTTTATGTTTGTGTAGAGTGGCTAGTGGAAATGACTTTCAATTTATGCCCGATCTTGATCTCTTTCAATATTCCCAGGATTATATGTTGAAGTTATCTTTAGATGTGGAAATGGAAGCGATTAAAGTGATTAAGTGTCCATTGTATAATAATATAGATGGACTGTTATGTATGTTTAAAAGGGTAGGTTAGTGTCATTTTTTAATATGGAATCAGGTGATAAAAAATATCTCAAAAATATCACGCGTTTTTTTACAATAATGTTTGATTTGATTCTGATCATGATTTTATTAAATCTGTTGTGGGTTTCATATCTTAACATTGTTGGTTACTTTTATCATGTTCCATTGGAATTGATTGAGAGATATAACATGGGCTTGGAATTAAGCATGGAGGAATGGGGGATAATCAAGACTGTAAAGGTGGTGATGATGGCAGGTATGCTCATGCAACTTATATTAATGTATGGTTGTACAACTTTTATGTGGTATAGATTTGCTACTACTCCTGGTAAATTTTTATTCGGCGCTCGTGTTGTTGATGCAGATACTTTGGGTAAGATAACGTTTAAACAAGCCTCAATTAGATTTTTTAGTATCATTATTTCATTACTACCATGTGCTTTGGGTATTATATGGTCGGTTTTTGATAAAAGGTCTCAGACTTGGCATGATAAACTGGCTAATACACTAGTTGTCGTTAAAAAAGTTGATGTTTGAGAATGTAAAAGTTGATCAAAAAATTCGTTTTCGGAAGTTATCTCAAGATATTTTAAGTGATAAGACTTTTAAGGTTTCTGATATCTCCATATATCAGTTTGAGAATGCTACTAATAGGGTATTGGTTCTTACTGACTCACAAAAAGAAAAATTTTATATCAGTTACATTGAGGATGTTGATCAAATTGCTATTTCTCGTCTTTTGACTCATGAAAATATCAAATCTATGTTTGATATGAAGGAATTTTCATTGATCTTCAGCAGTAAGGTGGGTTTTAATATATTTACATATAATATAATACCATCTTTGAGCGATTGGATAAAAACGAAATATGCGAAAGATTTTGACTATGTAATTGGAAAGTATTATAGTCTACAGAATCCAAAAGAGCAGTTGGAGTTTCACTATTATACTATAGGGGCTACGGATGCTTCTATTGATGTTGAGGTATTCAATCACGATCATACTGTCTTTTATAGCACTTTATACATTCCAAAAGATTCTATTTCTGTCTAATGAATCATGATCGTATCATAAAAAGACGTTTTAATAGAAGGCTATTTATTGCAGCTGCAATTAAAGGTGTAGCTATGACGTGTTTGGTTAGTCGGCTATATTATCTGCAAATTGCACAAAATCATCAATATCGACTTTTATCTGATAAAAATAGAATTAAGGTTTCCTTTGTGAATGCTGTGAGAGGTGGTATTTTTGATAGTACTGGTGTGCAACTTGCAGATAATAAAAAGCAGTATAATTTAGCTTTTATCCCCATTAAGGGGATTGATATTAAAGCTATAGTGATGAAGCTATTGCCCCTTTTACAGTTGCCGTTATCTGATTATAAAAGGTTGTATAACTTATTGGGTGATGCTGTTGAAACTACTATTATTCAGGAGGACATTGCTTGGAATGTTGTACAGGAAATAGAGTTCAATAGTCATGACCTAAATGGTATTGTTATTGTTGTTGATTACAAACGTTATTATTATAAAGGTTTAATCTTTTCTCATGTTATAGGCTATGCAAGGCGTATGATGTATCATAATGATATTTATTTATATGTTGGAAAGAGAGGTATTGAACATATTCATGATAAAAAATTGAAAGGTAAGCCAGGAGTAATACAGCAAGAGGTTAATGCTAAAAGGCAGGTGGTAAGGTCTTTATCAAGAATTGTTAGCACTCCAGGAGAAGATATATATTTATCAATAAATTACCAATTACAATCTTTTATTTTCAAGATATTGAAGCAGGCAGGTAGTGCCGTTGTCATTGATGTAGAGACTGGCAAAATTATTGCCATGAATAATTTTCCACATTATGACAATAATCTCTTTATCAAGCCTATTTTGAAAAGTACATGGAATGCTCTTACTCAGAATAATGATGCACCACTGTTGAATAGGGCAATTGCTATGCAAGTGCCGCCCGGATCAACATTTAAACTAATTTCAGCGCTTGCTGCTTTAGATGCTGGGATCATCACTGCTGACACTCATTTTACTTGTAAAGGTCATATGACTATTGGTGGGCGTGTTTTTCATTGTTGGAAGAGGGAAGGGCATGGTGATATCTCTCTTAATAGGGCGATTTCTTCTTCATGTAATGTATATTTTTATAATATTGCACGTTCCATTAATATTGATCAATTGTTAAATACAGCGGAGTTGTTTGGTTTGGGTCAAGCTCCTGATTTGGGATTTCGAGAAGAAGCATCTGGCATAATACCAAATCATAAATGGAGGGATCAATATCATCAAGGTGGGCATTGGTATGCGGGCGACACCATTAATAGCATTATCGGCCATGGTTACATTTTGGTAACCCCGTTACAGTTGGCGGTTATGACAGCACGTCTGGCCACTGGTCGGCAGGTTAATCCATCTCTCATCAGAGATCAGAAAAATAATACTTTCAATTCTTTAAATGTACGCAGTGATCACTTGCAGCTAGTGCGAGAGGGTATGTATAACGCTGTGCGTTTAAGTAGTGGCACCGCTCATAGATTGCATTCTCCATTTCAAGATATTGCTGGCAAAACTGGTACTGCGCAGCTTGTCAGTTTAAAGAATGGTGATAATAGTAACAATCATTCTTTGTTTGTTGGTTATTCCTCCTATCAGAAGCCAAAATATGCTACAGCAATAGTGGTGGAGCGCAGTAATACAGGTGGTCCTGCTAGTGCAATTGCTAAACAAATCTTCAACTATATTTACCAGAAAGGTATATAGATAATAAGCTCTTCACCATCGCCGGAATTGGCTCTCCTTCAGTGGTCGTGATACTTTGAACGTGATTTAAGGTTTTGATTGTATGCATTGGATCCTAATTATACAGTTGACACTATATGTTACATGTAATATATTTATCGAGAGTAACTTGCACTCTGCGACTGCTGAAAGCATGGCTTCTATCAAGTGGCGAATTTTTTAGTTATTTTTGAAGTATGTGTCAGGAGAACAAAATAATTGGATTTTGACTATTTTTTGATGAGTAACATTTTTTTTCTGTATATTGTCTCAGTAAAGCAAATAGAAGGCTAAAAACTAAATACCACAAAACAGAAAATTTTTGGAATAAATAGAATATAGCCTTCTATTTCCCCCAACCTTTGATTAGATTAACATAGATAAAATTATATACAAGACTTTTTGATATTAAATCATATATTTACCATCAAAAATATTTTTTATCATAAAAGGAAGGATTATTGTTGTCAGTGTAAGTCTTATTTGTTGTATGATTGCCTTGAAAAACACTGTAAATAACATTGTATTGTCTTCCTATCTGCCATCCATCGTATGTCCCTATTACTTCTCGATTGATGTTATGGAATACTTTGCGTAATGTATTATCCAATTTGATACTATATTCATCTGCGAAATTAGGAGTAGTAACGATATTAAATGTAATAATCCCGTGTTCTTTTAGTAATAGCCTTAGACCTGCAAAAAATTCTTCAGTAATTACCTGAAAGGGAATTGAGAGTTGGTTGGTATATAGATCTACTACAATGAGATCGTACTTTTTATTATGATGCATGATAAATGCCCGTGCCGGCTGAGCAACAAAGGTCTTATTCGGACTAAGTGTTTCCGGTAAAAAATATTTTTCTGCAACATCTTTCATCTCTCGGTCAATATCGACATATGTATAATTGTTTTTTGTGTCGCGTAGACCTAGTGTAAAGCCTCCTGCACCTAATATCAGGATGTCTTTCTTTTGTGAGTTATCTGCTTTTAAGGTGTTGATAAAACGTTTCTCAATAAACTTGACATATTTAAATTCATTTTGTGGATTTTCTGCGATTTTGGCGGAATTACTGCGGTTAATTGATAGAATTTTATCGCCATTTTCATCTTGAAAGATGTTGATGGTGCTGTAAGCATTGTTTGCCACCAAATTGTCTTGTGGGTAATTTAACAATATACATATTGTCATTAGGAAGATGTTTAGCAGGTTATGATATGTCAACAATCTACTTTCTAGTATAAACCCAACGATGACAATGCAGCTGATGGTAACAATCACAGCATAATTTACCCCTAAAAAAGGCATAATCACGAGAGCGTTGAAAATGGAACCGGCAAATGATCCTAGGGTTGAAATAAATAAAACTATTCCGGCCGTTTTGGCGAGATTTTTTTGTCCAATGTCATTGCTGAGCAGAGGAATAGTCTGACCTAACAAGAAGATCGGATAGACGATGAAAACTGAGGCAAATATAGAGGCTTGTATTATGTAGTGATTGATATTAAATAACGAAAGAAATGTGAAATATAACTCAAACAAATTATATGAAAGACCAAGAACGAGAACGATGTTAGCATGAATGAAGTTGCGACTTAATTTTTTATATACATCTCCTGTGTATTTGCCACCAAAATAATAGCCAAATGATAGTGGGACTAAGACGGCTGAGATGACAATTGAAACCGATTCAAGGCCATTTCCAACGAATGGAACAAGTTGTCTAATAAATAATATTTCCGCTGACAACACAACATATCCTTCAAGGAAAATAATTAAAAATAGCCAAAAGTTATGCATTGGATAATTAAATAAGTTGAATATGATATATAGCAAGAAGGTTAATTTTACGTCATGAATGATAATTTTTCCTTGTTATACTTTTTATGCTATGGCATTTGGATGAATTGAATATTTATCAATCTCTAGCTTGAAGGTATTTATGTTAGGTGGCATAGTGGTGTTATTATCTACTTGATATGGCCAGCTATGATATCTGCAATCTCAGTTGGATTGAGATGATCGCAGGAAATATGTATCAGTGATTTCTGGTATATTGAATTTCGAAAATCAAAAAAATCTTTGTTCAAAAGTGAAGATAAAGGTCTTGTGATATCTTGTTTGATCCTTGATAAGATTGTTTCCAAGCTGACTTTTAGCCATATTGTAGTTGTTTTTTGCATTAGCAATTGACGAGTTTTGTTCTCAATAAATGCGCCTCCTCCTGTGGCGATTATACAATCATTTGTGGTAGATAATAATTGATGAATTATGTTGTATTCTATTTCTCGGAAATTGCTCTCACCGTGATTAGCAAAAATGTCTTTAATAGGCGAGGTGGAATTGATGATAGTATCAGTGTCAAAAAAGTTTTTGTTAAGTTTAGTTGATAGTTTTTTGCCAACAGTGCTTTTTCCGCATCCCATCATTCCAACTAATGTGATGATTGACATTCCTGTTCATTTATATAATTATCTTTATTATGCGTAATTATCGGCAAAATTCAAACGGCATTATTCAAAAGTATAAAATCCTCCTTTTTGCTCTTAGTATTTTTATGATGGTGGGTTTCCTTTACCTGGCATTTGTTGAGGTGGAAGTTACTCCTGTTTTAGTCGAAAAAGAAATCAAGATAGATTTTACTGGTGCCGAAGATTAATCTGTATTTTTAAAAATATTAATCTAATCACATCGCAATATTTTTCATATACAAATATTTTACCTGGTGATAACCATGTGCTATTATCCCAATGTGGCTTGGGCAAGAAGTGCTGTGAACTCGGTCAGGGTAGAAATACAGCAGCCGTAGCGGTGTCTACTTGGGTCAAGTCATCTCCAGCTTCTAATATATTAAAATTAAATTTCAGTTACCTTGTTGAGTTAATTAATATTATGGATTATCATTATCTTTATAAATTAAGAAGGAGTGATGACAATGCAGAAAATACAAAGTGCAAATTATATTGATATGCTTATTTCGTTTGTCAAGGATATTTCTTTGGGTGGTGATCCAGTAATGCAAAAAGACACTTTTATATATCCTTGTCTTTTTGTGAGCAATAATGATCCCTCACTGTTTGAAAAGATTCTGAGTATTTTTAATATGAACAAATCACGGATGAATGATTATTTTGAAAATATTGATATTGGTTCTGCTGTTGCTATGGGCTCAAGGATTCGTTCAGAGTTTTATAAATCTTCAAAGGAATTTTATGAAGACAATCCAGATTCTCTAAAAAGTTTTTTGGACAAAGGTGCTATTGACACTTTCAATGCCATATCAACAGCAAACTCTGACATAAGTAGTGTAAATTCTTATAAGCTGGATGATATAAAAAGATTATTTACTGGTAATTCTAAAGATGAATATATAAGGCTTTTTCTTAGTGGTGCTGTTTCAATTGATCAACGGATAATCCTTAAGGATTCTTGTGAAGATATCTATACATTTGCAGTAAATAAGAAAATGTTGGAAACCCTTAAAAGTGAAGTTTCTCATGTATTCAAGCCTAAGATTCCAAGTGCGCCACCACTAGCTGCTGTTACGCCAGAAGAGGTGAGGAAGGCGAATCTTAATGCTGAACAATATATACCAAATGATGCTCAAAGCTCGTTGATTGATTGGAATAATTTTCCCAGGGCTGGTGAGACTTATTTTACACCAGAAGCAAGTACTGAAATTAATCAGGCATTATTGGATGAATTATTAAATAACGCTCGTTTTATAAGTGATTTATCTAGCGGTGTAATATTTATTGCTGATGAGAGTGGCAATCAGATCAATGGTAATTTTAGGAAAGAAGGATTTGGCGAATATCAGCTTGTTAATAAAGATCTTTCTAGCATTCAATTAGGAGGAATGGTTGCATATGTATTTGCGGGTGAGAATTACCAGAAACGGACAGAAATGTATTTAAAATCTCAACTCCATCAACATGCATTACCTCTTGGCGACGGAGATACTACAGAACAAAGTCAAGTTAAATATCCTCCTAGTTATAGCCAGCAAGGTGGTAATGCTCAACATAATGGAAGGCAATATTTACAGTCAAATCAAATGTCATTTGTTACGGGTGAAGTTGCGCAGCATAACCATACATTTACAGTTAAATATCAAGTTGGGAGGCGGAATGAACGGATTCAGTCTATGAGATATACTTTAAGACAACAAATCAAACTTCTCAAAGGCGCAATTTTTGCAATACCAACAAAGAAAGAAAACAATTTAAGTATGAAGTATGACGATGCAGTAAAAGTTCTACAAGACAGTCTTGATAAGCTATGTGTTGAGCAAACCATAAATGATAAAACTACAAAACTATACAATGTTGAAAGCAGAAAAATAAGTGCAAGTCTATCTGTATCTGAATTGCCGCTTCTGGTGGAAATGGTTAAAGAGAATCCACATATTGAGGAGTTGGAAATTAATCTGCATGATTACCAAGAAAATCCAGAAAAAGCTAATGTATTGAAGCAGTTGCAAGGTTTGATATGTAAACTGCCTAATATTTCAAAAGTTGAGTGTAAACGTGTGACAATCCCGATCCTTCAGCAAGAGATTGCACAATCTGTCACCAGAATGAAGCAAATGACTCCCATTGGTATTAACCTACATGGCATAGATCAGAAATTGTTGAGTGTAAAGCATTGTTATATTTCAACTTTTATTAATGTTGTGAAAGAAAAACTATCAGATACCTCACATGATAATCAGGCTGAATGTATAAGGAAGATGGCTAATAAATTTGCTGGCAATCAAGAGGATTTGAATGAGCAAGAGCAAGAGATATATACAGCACTTTTTTCACAAATGTCTTGCTTGCAGCATGAAATAAGCAAAGATCTAACCACAGATCAACTGGAATTACATAAGGTGTTAGTAAAGCAGTGTGCTGATGAGTTATTGTCATCTGTCCTGACGCTATTCTCAATAAATAAAGGTGAGATTTCGAAAGAAGAGATTAAGATTAATAAATGTTTCTGTGGTAATATAAGTAATATCAAAAAAGCAGCATGCTTATCTGTGCTGATGCAATTTCCGGGATTTCAAACGTTTGCTCATGAAAAAATTCTTATTACAAATTTCATAAGTGATAGCCTAATAGGTCAGTTAACATCACCAACTCTAGAAGGTATGTTAGAAGGTGATACAATGAGTATATTTGAGAAGCTTATTAAAGACTTTCATGGACAGGAAGCTTCTAAGGCTCTTGACGGATTTCAATATTTCGAAGCGCTGTATAAGGTGATTATGGTAAGTGATGCTAAGAAGGGTGGTGATGATAGGAGAGGGCGGTTATGTAGTGGACATTTTAACCCAGGACAAGGGCCTGGGACGAGATTCACTGAAGGGGATGCACAGTTTGGTGGCTATGTGGTAAGAGATTGACAGCCTTCTTATTAATCCGGTGCAACACAAGGATCTTATAGTTCCTTGCTGACCTGATGTTTATCGAAGCTAATGTATATCAAAATCACAGCAGCCATTATATAACAGAAGAAAACCTTTAAGGATAGTGTGAATGGCCCTATACCCGAGAGGGAGCTAGCTAGGATGATTTGCGCCCCATGTGGTATTATACCCTGAAAAATACATGAAAAGCTATCTAGTAAAAAAGCAGATCGGTGTGGGCTAATATTATGCTTATTGGCTATTTCTTTTGCGGTGCCGCCCGTGACAAGGATAGCTATGGTATTGTTGGCAAGGAGAATGTCACTAATACTGGCAATGATCGCAATCATAAACTGACCAGCTTTTTTTGTGGAGCTTATAATATATATTTTATTGATCACATCTGTAAAAGCCTTCTTGGGAACTAAATGTATTAAGCCTCCAATGAATAGTGATAATAACATCACTTCATGCACTGTAAGAAATCCTGAGTATATATCCTGTGAATATTCCACGAAATGGTAGTTAGGAATACTTATAATACCAATGATACCAGCAACTACTATCCCTAATAACAATACTACAAAGACATTTACTTGTAATAAGGCAAGAGTAATCACGATGACATATGGAATGATGGATACATAATCAAAGTCCTGAGGAGTAACTTGAGTGTCAACGGGGTACAAGAAAATCAGGATCAAGATCGTCAAAACAGCACTTATAGTGGAGAAAATGACGTTTAATTTAAATTTTTTGATCAGTGAGGCAGATTGTGATTGGACAGCAGCAATTGTTGTATCAGAAATCAAGGATAAATTATCTCCAAACATTGCACCGCCTATAACCGTTGCAATAGAGATAGCCTGATACTCAGGCCCAATTTGTTTGGCGATGGTAATTGCGATTGGCACTACAGCAGCGATTACTCCCATTGAGGTTCCCATTGCCGTTCCCAGAAGGGCGGAGATTACAAATAATCCAGGGATAATAAAAGATGATGGGATTATGTTCAAGAGCAGATTGACAATAGCATCAACACCGCCAATATTTTTGGTAACTGTGCTGAAGGCGCCGGCTAATAAAAAAATGATGATCATAGATATTATCTGCTTGTCAGCCATGCCTTCAATGAATTTCTCAATTGCCTTATCTAATTTATATTTGTGAAAGGCGATTGCTAAGATTATGCTAGGAAGAATAATAACCGTTGGCGAAATTTGATAGAAGGCATATTCAATACCTTGTGCCTCAAAGTACATGCCAATGCCAATAAACATGATAAGAAATAATAAAAGCGGCAAGAATGATTTCATGAAAGGGCTGATTGAAAGTATATAATTAAAGTAATGTCTGAGTAGGTTACCGTCAAGAAGATTCGCTTTGGTTGAGAAAGTGAATCTTTTTCTTCTCTTGTGTTAGGTTTCTTAAGCTGATTCTTTAGAGCCTTTAGTGTGCAGGAAGAAGCAAATTTATGCAGTGGCATTTTAATATCATTATTTATTAAATAATTTCGTTAAATATTATAAAATATAATATTTACATTTGCCTATAATCTAATTTTTGTTAGCTTATAGATAGCTTGTAGCAGTGGAAAAGCTTATGAAAATAACGATAGTACTATTATTTGTATTTTTATTATTTCCGTATGATTTATATATGAACCATAAGGTTTTTGATTCTGTTAATTTCTCTGATGGACAATTTAAAAATATCGTTGCTGATGAGATTAATTATGAGTGGTCCAAAGCATTTAAATTTATATTTACTAGGCAATGGGGAACATGGCCATCATGGATTGACAATACACAGAAGCCGAAGCTCAAAGCAAAACAGGACGATAATCATGTGGTTTTGACTTTTATTAACCATGCGACGTTTCTTGTTGAGATTGGTGAAAAAAAAATTATTACTGATCCAGTTTTTTCAACATTTGCTGGTCCTTTTGGATTGTTCGGAGTAAAAAGACGTCGAGCTCCTGGTTTGACACTAGATGACCTTCCTAAAATAGATGTTATTTTAATCAGTCATAATCATTATGATCATCTTGACCTGCCATCATTGCATAAAATACAGAAAAAGCATAATGCTGTCGTGATTGTGCCTGTGGGTGATAAGGAGTGGTTAACTCAGGAAGGTATACAAAATATACATGAGCTTGATTGGTGGGAAAGTTTTACTATAGATGATCAGCTCACTATTAATTTTGTACCATCTCAACATTTTTCTGGTCGCGGATTGCTGGATAAAGATCAAAGCTTATGGGGTGGATATGTTATAGTAAATCCGCGCGCGCAAATCTACCATGCTGGTGATACTGGTTATTCAAAGCATTTCAAACAGATCGGAGAAAAATTTAACATCGATGTTGCATTGCTGCCAATTGGTGCTTACAAACCAGCTGGCTTTTTACAATATGTCCATATGAATCCACATGAAGCACTGGAAGCTCATCAAGATTTAAAAAGCAAGGTTGCAATCAGTATGCATTTTGAGACCTTTCCATTAAGTGCTTTAGATTACTCTGAAGCCGAAAATGAACTGCGGACTCTTTTAGCAAATGACAATACAGTAGATCATAACTTCAAAACGTTAGAAGTCGGAGAGAGTTATTATTACCCTATTAATGAATAGCCATCTGATTAGAAGTTATCATCTTAGGTCTTATTAAATAAGATTTCGTTTGAATTTTTTATAATATGGAACTATTGTTGATATAGAACAAGAAAAGTATATTTTATTTACAGAATACAATGCCAAGCTTGAAAGAATTAAAATTACGTATTAATAGCGTTAAATCCACTAAAAAAATCACTAAGGTGATGAAAATGGTAGCGGCTGCTAAATTAAAAAAAGCACAAAAGCGTTCGCGCGATGCTCATCCTTATGCAGTAGCCATCAAAGAATTAGTGCAGAAGGTGAAATCAACAGTTCCTCGTCATGAGCTCCCAGCTTTGTTGCAAGATACCGGAGGTAAAATCCATTTGCTTTTTGTCATCGCATCTGACAAAGGTCTATGTGGAGGTTATAATACTTCTGTTATCAAGCTCGTTAAACAATATATAATGAGTTTGCCGAATGATTGTCAGGTGAAAATCGTTTGCATTGGTCAAAAGGCACACAGCTTATTAAAGTTTAGTTATGGTGACCACGTTATTCATGCTGTTGATAAAATACAAGTAACTTATGATGAAGCCTTTGTATTAATGAATAAAGTTATTGCTGAAGAGCATTTTCATGTTGCAAAGATATTTTACACACAATTTGTTAGCAGTATTTCTCAAGTGCCAACAGTTGAGCAAATTGTACCATTTACTAGTGATGAAAGCGACGACAATGATGCATATGCATATGAATGTGACTATGAGCCTGATAAAATGGCAATCTTGTCTTCCATTGTCATTGACAATCTAGCTGCACAATTATATAAGGCTATTGCTGATAGCCAGGCGAGTGAATATATGTTGCGTATGTTAGCGATGGATAGTGCTACTCGCAATGCGGATGATATGATTGCGCGCTTAACTTTGTATTATAATCGTTCAAGACAGGCAGCGATTACTACAGAGCTTATTGAAATCATCAGTGGTGCTGAAGCAGTATAATATAGGAATGATAATATGAATGATTTGGAAATTTTAGAAGATATAATAAAAAAAGCACAGGCTCAAGGTGTAGAAGCTGATGCAATGGTTGTAAGTACTATTAATGAATCAGTTTCTTACCGTATGCAAAAGTTGGAGAATCATGAGAAGGCCTGTGAAACGAACATAAACTTGCGGGTTATTATTGGTAAGAAACACGCTTGTGTTTCCACAAATCAATTATCAGATTTGCAGCAGTTGCTTGATAAAGTAATCGTTATGGCAAAAGCTGCTCTTGAAAATCCTGACATTAGGTTGTTAGATAGTAATTATGATGTGGAATATGCCAATACTGCATTATCTATTTTTGACCATAAAAGCCTTTCGAAGGACGCATTGATTGATAGTGCTAAAAATGCTGAAATGGCAGCTTTATCATATGATAAGATAGAAAATTCAGAGGGCGCGTATAGTAAATGTTCTAATTCGACAGTCTCTTTTGCAAATAGCAAAGGTATGCTTTGTTCATATCGCAGATCTTCTTTTTATAATTCTGTTTCTGTCATTGCCAAAGATGGTGATAGTATGGAGCAGGGGCATGATTATACAATTGCCTGTCATGCTCAAGATTTAAAAGAACCTAGTGAAATTGGTAAACAAGCAGCAGAACGTGCTATTAAAAAATTGCATCCACAAAAAATTGCCACTTGCAAAGTACCCGTGGTATTTGATGCCGAAGTTTCTGGTAGTATCTTACAGAGTCTCTCTGATGCGGTAAATGGTTTAAATATAGCTGATGGAGCTAGTTTCCTGAAAGATAAGTTAAATAAGCAAATTTTCAATAAGAATATTACCATTGTTGATGACCCACAATTACCGAGAGGCTTGGCATCTTATCCTTTTGACGGTGAAGGTCTTGTGGGTGATAGGTTGAACATAGTAGAGGATGGTACTTTAAACAATTGGTTGCTGGATGGGCAATCTGCAAGTAAGTTGCATGTGTCTTCCAACGGTCGTGCATCTCGTTCTAAAAGTTGTATCATCAAGCCTACACATAGCAATCTTTATATGGAGGCTGGAAAATATACTCCCGCATATATTATCTCTCAAATCAAACGTGGAGTTTATATTACTGATATATTTGGTTTTGGTAGCAATATTATCACAGGGGATTATAGTCATGGCGCTGCTGGTTTTCTCATTGAAGATGGTGAGATCACTACCCCTATTAATGAATTCACTATCGCTGGTAATATGAACGATATGTTTATGGGTATGATGCCCGCTAATGATTTGCATTTTGATAAATTAGTCAATGCACCTACTGTTGTTGTGGCCCAGATGACTGTTGCTGGTAAGTAGGTTTCTCAACAGCAGTTGACCTTCTTATTTCTGGATATATTTTTTCTTTGATTGCTTTATATTGCTTCATTAGCTCTATTACTTCAGGCGAATAGTCAACTTTGCTTCCCCATTGAACGATAAGACTAATATTTATTTTTCCTATATTATTATTATAACTATCTTGATCAAGATTATCATTTATTCCATTGCTAATAAAGTTTGCAGCCAAAATATCTGCTGGTATATTCTGTTCTTCATTTTCAAGTTTTATATCGTGAATGTTTATTTTGATTGTGGTGAATTTATTGTGATGCGGATATTTCCAGTCAATATACACTTGGCTGCAGATGATACTCTGTAAAGTGTTTTTTTCTCCATTAGATAAAGTTTGAAGCTCTTGATAATTGTTTATTTTATCCATTGTTAGTTCCTGGATTTTTTTATAGTCTAAGGGTTCGATTGCGGTATATTCTGCTGATTGGTTATCTTTCTCTGAATCTTTCTTGTCATAGTCATAGTCATCATTATGTTTATATCCTTGAGTATGTCCTTTTTTATAATCTTGTACAACAGATTTACTAATTACTTTGATAGTCTTGGCTAAGGCAGATGCATTAGCATGTCTCGAGATTGCATCTTTTATACAACTAATAATGCCGCTGATTACAAAAAATGCGACTGACACTCCAATGCCAATGAATATATTGTGATATAAGCGTTTGATACTACTAAACTTCCAAAGCAAAACTGTAGTAACGGTTCCTGATATTATTCCTAGTAGAAAAGATGTACAGCAATATGGTCCGCTTATATCTTTTAGTATGCAAAGCATAATCCTCCTAATCAATCTATTTTAAATAATTATAACATGATTGATGTGCCTTTCAAGTTCACATCGCTTTTGTTAATTTTTGGTCGTGTGTAGTAATACCACTTAACTTCTTTGGTTGTGCTGCTGGAAAGTGTGCTTTGATTTTCCTATACTGATCCATTTTGCCTATTACATTGTGTTTTACATTGGTAAGATCATTTTGAATCTTGAGTTCTTTTATACGATCATCATAATTTTCATGTTTAACATCATCTATCCCCTGGCTAATGAAAGCAGCGGTAATAATATCTACTATTTTATCATTTTTTTGATTGTTACAAGCTATCTCTTGCATATCTATTTTATTTCTATCTGGGTACTTCCAATCAAGGTACACCTGCCCAAATATTATACTTTTCAACTGTGTTTTTTGCGCTCTGCTTAATTTCTTATAATATTCATTGTTGAATATTTCATTTTGAATCAGTTGAGTTACTTGGTCATATGATATTAATACATGAGTTTTAAGTGGCGTTTCATTATATGTAGTGTTATCTATAGAATATGAGGCAATGCTGTTGTCAGCTAGGACTTTTGCACTGATCTCTTTGATTATACCTGGTAAAACAGATTGAGAATTATCATGATTCAATTTCTTTTTATTTTGTATATAAGCAGCTGCAGTAAGGATGGCTATTAATATTAATAACACCCCAATTCCAATTATAATATTGATGTATGGTTTCATTTCGTCGCCAAATCATTTTATTTACAATCAATATATTATAACATACTTATTGGCTGATTTCTATGTAACGCTTATAATTTTAAATTAATCCTGAGTGAACAGGACATGTTCAAAGTTACTCATATCTTCTAATACCTTGCCTGTGCCTAGGGCAACACAGCATAAAGGATTATTAGCTACTTGTACAGGTAAGCCAGTTGCATTGCTAATTACTTCTGAAAGATTATTTAATAGAGAGCCACCACCAGATAGAGTAATGCCGCACTCAGCAATATCAGAAGAAAGTTCTGGAGGAGTGCTCTCTAAAGCTACCTTCACAGCAGCAATGATTTGATTGATGGGATCTTGCAAACTTTCAGATATCTGCTTTTCAGTTAATATTACTTCTTTTGGGACACCATGTATTATATCTCTGCCTTTAACGCTCATGCCCTTGCCGTCTTCCTGCATTATAGATGCAGTTCCTATGCCTTTTTTAATTTTTTCAGCGGTTGATTCTCCAATCAATAGATTATGATGCTGTCTGATGTAAGACATAATAGCAGTATCCATTATATCGCCACCAACTCTTACTGATTCAGAGTAGACTATACCGCCTAGTGAAATAACTGCTACTTCGGTAGTTCCGCCACCAATATCAACTACCATGGATCCTGTTGGTTCGGTAACTGGTAAGCCTGATCCAATTGCTGCAGCCATTGGTTCTTCAATTAAAAATACTTCCTTGGCTCCAGCGCTGTCAGCTGCGTCTTGGATTGCACGACGCTCAACAGGGGTCGATCCAGATGGTACACATACTATGATTAAAGGCTTGGTGAGAGCCCGATTGTTATTAACTGAGCGAATGAAAAATTTTATCATCTCTTCCGAGCCTTTAAAATCAGCAATGACACCATCCTTCAATGGACGAATTGCTTTTATTTCATCTGGAGTTTTTCCTAGCATCATTTTAGCTTTATGACCAAAGGCATATGGTATGTAGTTGCCTTTTTGTCGTAGCAAGGCTACTACTGAAGGCTCATTTAATACAATACCCTTGCCCTTGACGTAAACTAGAGTATTAGCGGTGCCAAGATCTATTGAAATATCATGAGAGTAAAACCCCAAAGATAAACAAAAATCCTTTAATTGTTTAAGATACGATTTAAGCATAAAAATAATTATAAGACGACAAGATCAGATGTAAAGATTATTCTGCTGCTATTGTTTGATATATAACGGTAAAATGTATACAAGGTGTCTTGTGTATCAGATAATATTTTACACTAGTGCAATATGATTATCACCTTTCATCTTTGCTACTATCCTCTTATTTTTACCGATACTACGTTTGTTAAATAACATCTTGTCAGCTAGTTGCTGTAATATTTGATTATTAATCACCCTTTCAACGTGACGGAAGCCATATTGCTTACTATATGCCATCTCAATTAAATAGTTGATCACTTCAGGAGAAATATCCAGTTTCACCTTGCCTTCAATGTATTTTTGCACCTGTACAATTAACTTCATAATGATGCTTTTCATATTTTGACGTTCAATATTGTTAAAGAAAATAATTTCATCCAATCGATTCCGGAACTCTGGACTGAAGTACTCATCTAAAGAACTTAAGCTATCTTTATCATTTTGGGCGAAACCAAATGGTCCTTTATGTAATTGATCAACTCCTGCATTGGTAGTCATAATGACGATTATATTACTACAATTAACCGAGCGACCAATACTATCAGTGATGCAACCATAATCCATAATCTGTAGTAATATATTATAAACTTCTCGATGTGCTTTTTCTATTTCATCTAATAATAAAACACTATATTGATGACGAGAAATGGTATCAGTTAAAATTCCGCCCTTGTCATACCCGATATAACCTGGTGGCGCACCTATCATCCGTGATACCGTGTGCGGCTCCATATATTCTGACATATCAAACCTTGCAAGGTGCATGTCCATATGTGTTGCTAATTGTTTTGCAAGTTCGGTTTTACCAACCCCGGTTGGACCAGCAAATAAATAATTACCAATTGGTTTGTTCACATCACGTAGTCCAGCTCTTGATAATTTGATTGATGCAACTAACCTTTCTATGGCGTCATCTTGTCCAAAAATATGTTTCTTTAATGATTTATTTAGGCCTTTTAAGCGTTGAGTATCGCTACATGATATTTGTGCGTATGGTACTTTGCTCATGTTGGATACAACATGTTCGATATCAGTGATACCAATATTACCACCGCTGTTCCTCCTTCTATTATATGCTCCCACTTCGTCTAGAATATCCACTGCAGAATCCGGCAACATTCTATCTGGGATATAACGCTTGGCGAGTTTAGCAGCGGCATTGATAGCCTGAGTGGTATATTTTATGTCATAGTAGTCTTCGTAGTATGTTTTGATTCCGTATAGTATATCAATTGTATCTTCTAGTGATGGCTCTGCCACATCAATTTTTTGGAACCTACGGGATAGGGCCATATCTTTAGCGAAGCTGGCATTATATTCCTTATATGTGGTGGCGCCAACGCAACGAAAGTCACCACGTGCTAACGCTGGTTTCAATAAGTTGCTAGCATCTAAAGAGCTACCATTTGTTGAGCCTGCACCGATAATAGTATGAATTTCATCAATGAATAGAACTGCTAATTTTTTTCTACGAATCTCTTCTATGACCATTTTCATGCGTTCCTCAAAATCTCCACGATAACGAGTACCAGCGAGTAAGCATCCGATGTCCAGAGCATATATAACTGTTCCTGCTAAAATCTCTGGCACTTCTTGTTGAACTATTCGCAGAGCTAATCCTTCCACAATTGCAGTTTTACCAACACCAGGATCGCCAACATACAATGGGTTATTTTTTCTCCTACGTAACAATATATCTATTGTTCTATCGACCTCCTCCTGTCGACCAATGAGCTTATCAATTTCTCCATTGGCGGCTTTTTTATTTAAGTTGACACAGTACCCTTCTAACGCAGAGGTTGAAGACATGGTATCTGCTGTACGATTTGTTTTAGTGCTATAACTTGCTTTGTTCTGAGTGGAGGAGCTATTATAGTTAGAGAAATTAACAGCACTATCTCCATTAATTTGATATTTTAATAGATGGTGTAAGACTTCCAGGCAAGTTACACTGTACCGATGGAGCATATATATACTGTAAGAATCGTGCTCATTAAAAAACTCTATCAGTAGGTGGGCGCCATTAACTTCTGTTTGTCCTATGTTTTTTGCATGTTGTACAGCTCTATAGACTACGCGTTGAAATCCTATTGTCGGTTTGGATTCTAATAGATCTTGGAAAGTGATATTAGGCATATCACTTGCTAAAAATACAGAAATATCTTCTTTGAGATCAGAAATATTGATGTTGCATTTATTCAATATGTAATAAGCATGTATGTCTTCCGTCAAAGATAACAGTAAATGCTCTAAGGTTGCATATTCATGATGCAAATCATATGCAATGGATAGTGCGCGATTAAGAGTCTCCTCCAAACTATTCGATAACATATCTAATTCTTAATAACACAACAGGCAGTAATATTTGGGAAACCTTGTACTTGACCAGCTATGGTTTCAGCTACATCTTTAGTATATGGGCCATAGGTAATATATTTTTTTGCTTGAAAAGTAGAATAGAGATTATCTATACGCTTGTTGTCATGTTTATTGAAACATTTTTCCAGTAGTTTACTGAAGTCAGTTCTACTCATCTTGGCATTGTCAAACATCATTATATCATATAAAGGTGGCCTTTTGTTCAACGATAAAGTTGATTCCGCTGAAATATGACTTATAGTATCCTTTTTTGTAATTCGCCTGGTCATGTGCCCTGCTCCTATATAAACTTTTTTAACATTGAATACAGGGTAGCATTGAACAATTAAAATACATTTAATAATCTATTGTGCATCAATAAATTACAGACTAGATCGTGTAAAATGACTTTTTTTTAGTGGTGAGATTAATATATCTGCTATACTTTAATAAGTTGAAAAAAATGTCATGCTGTGTGTAGAAATGATCAAGGTTAGTATGTTATTATTCTTAGCAAAATGTTTGATGGAATTTCGATTGTAAGATCTGCATATTGCATCAACAGGAGAGTAACAATATTTATATATAAGAGTGTAAAATACATTTGATGTATTGTACTTTGCTATTTTTATGTTATAAAATGTACTCATAGAGCCGGCTTAGCTCAACTGGTAGAGCAGTTGATTTGTAATCATCAGGTTGTCAGTTCAAGTCCGACAGCCGGCACCAATTCTGATCAGTATTTAAGCTGAGATTTTATGATCTACCTTTCTCCTCATATTAATTATAAGAGCAACAACACTTTGCACATTGAAGATGTCAATGTTCGAAACATTGATTGTGCCACCCCATATTATTGTTATTCGCATCAGGCAATGCTGGATAATTATCAGAATATCAAAAAGCACTTACCAAACGTTTTGATATGCTATGCTGTTAAAGCAAACTCAAATCTGACGGTAATTAAGACATTTGGCCAGCAGGGAGCAGGGGCTGATGTCGTTTCAGAAGGTGAAATGCGCCGTGCCATGAGGGCGGGCGTGGAAAAAATTGTTTTTTCTGGAGTGGGAAAAACGATAGAAGAAATTGCATTTGCTTTGCAAAACAATATCTATCAAATCAATGCTGAGTCGGTAGCGGAGTTAGATGTCATTGATCAGATTTCTCAAAGCCTCATGATGAAAGCGCCAGTTAGCATTAGGGTAAATCTCGATGTAGATGGTGAGACTATTGATAAAATTTCCACTGGGAGAAAAGAAGATAAATTTGGCGTTGCAATAGATAACTTGCCTGAAATCCTTTCAAAAGACTATAAACATATTGAGCTATTGGGTTTGTCAATGCATATAGGTTCACAGATTTCTAGCTTAGATGTGTTTTCGCGAGCTTTTTCTAAATTAGAAGAAGTTATTTTACGATTTAATCTCGGTCAAAAGATCAGGAGATTAGATTTTGGGGGCGGTTTTGCTGTCTCTTATAACGATCAAGATCCTATGTTCGATTATTATGGTTATAGCAAGTTAATTGAGAAATTTACTCAAGATTATCAGGTGATTATTGAGCCTGGTCGTTCTCTAGTTGCTAATGCTGGGATATTAGTAACAAAGGTGCTATTTGTGAAACATAATAATATTCATGTAATTGTTGATGCTGGAATGAATGATATGATGCGACCAGCACTTTATAATTCTTATCATAATATTATCCCAATACAGAATCATAGTAGTAGTCATAGTTTTGTTGATGTAGTAGGTCCGGTATGTGAAAGCAGTGATATTTTTGCGAGGCACAGGAGTTTGCTGGCTATTCTACCAGGAGAATTATTAGCAATTTGTACAGTTGGTGCATATGGATCATCGATGTCTAATACTTATAATTCACGTCCTTTGATCCCAGAAATTTTAGTTAAGGGTGATCAATATTTTACTATAAGGAACAGGCAAAGTTATGATGAAATGATGCAGCAGGAAGTCCTACTGTGAAATTTTAAATTGTGCTGTAATTACCCAGTAAATGACCTCCTAGTTTTGCCACTTGCTCTTCATCATAAAATTGATTGATTTGCACTAAGTTCAAGTCTTTTTCCTTGTCCAGTACTAAGAGATCTTCCTGTAATTTACTTGTATCATTTATTGCAAATAACGTAAAATCATTTTTATAAGTTGGCTCCAACATCACATGACCTATTGCTAAAGCTGACTTTTGGTTTGATTTATATAGAGGGGCGATTGCAAAGACTTTGGGTGTATTATTGATTAAATTAACCCACCATTTATTATCACTTGTGTTGTTGGGAAATGGAACAAAGCCAAAATGACAATCAAACCGGCAAAGGTAGGAAATCAGCTTGTCTATATCTTCTTCAATGGTAGCTTCAACCACACTGCTGAAAAATTCTTGTCCTTGCCAGTAACAGTCTTGATTGAGGGCGATGATTGCAAATTCCTGTTCGCTGTATTCAGAAATACTAATAAGAGTGCGCCATAGATCTATAATAATATTTTGGTGATAATGTGATGATAAACCATTGCAAGCATTTCTTATTACTTCAATTGCCCTGGCTGGTCGAATACTACTGCCTTTTTTTACGTGTTCTTTTTTGATGCTCTTTACTCTATGTATAATCTTGATACGCTCAATTAAAAGTTGATAGATTTTATGATCAACTTCATCAATTGCTTTCCTATGTACTGAGATATCATAGGGCTTATTAGATTGCATATTCTAGTTCTTTTTATAATTATACTTATTATTTGATATTATTGATATAAGTCAATTTTATAAGTCTTTTTAAAAGGTTCGTGAAAATGATTCATAGGCACAAGTGATGAAGTATTTTAGTGGTATTATTTATTTAGCAATTACTTAATTTATAGATTTTGACGAGTTTGCAAAGTAGTGCCTTGTTTAATGCTGCTAATATTATTAAGTTGTGTACAAATTTCTTCTGCCTCAAAGCATTTCAAAACATCATCATCAAGTTGAAATTTTACCAGTAATTCAGCTAGAGCATTACAATTAAATGAAACTTTAAATTCCATTGTATCTTGTGAATGCGAGCTTACACATCGTTCAATGGTAGGATGCTTTACTATATTAACAAATTCTTCATGCATAAATTCACATATTGTGCTTTGAAACTTGGAGCTTATATATTCTTTATTTTTTCTCTTTTATCATCATCAATATTGTTATTAAATAGAGAGAGATATTCAAGTTGTCTATTTATTAACAGCTTTTCTATGTCCTTTAACTTATCCTTGTGTTGATATGTATTTAGTAATGATCTATAATCTTGAGGGAAGTGGTTTCCATCGAAAAGATGGTGTAAGGAAGCTATCTCCGTATAAAATGTCTCTTCAGTTATATTTTTATCCGACATTGATATTTCTGCGTTTAATTTTGGTTTTTGTATGAGATAATCTTTTTCTATTGCTTCATAGAAGTTAGAATTTTTACCGTATTTTTTGCTTAAATCGTCCATGAATGGAGTTATTATATATGCGTGTTGTTGAATTTTCATGTATAGAAAGTTCAAGTGACCATACGAATAAATTGGAGAGTCTCTGAAGAAATTTTGAGTTAACTTATAAGTTAATTCTTTTGTGTTTCTTATTGTATGCGATATAAATGGTAGTTTTTGGTCTGTTGAATGGTTACACTCAAATAATTGGTTGATTATATTGCTTATAAAAATAATGCCATAAAGTTCTTCTGAAAGATACACTGTAAGTTCTTTTAATATCACCTTCTTATTTTTCCACATTTCAATTTTTTCAAGTGCTGCACCTTCAACTATAAAGAGACCTTCATAAATAGTAGATTTTGGCAAGCTATGATTTGTTTGTTCTTGATTTGCTTCGGTATTGCTTGTATTTGTATGAATTAGCAAGTCAATAAATCTCTCGCGATCGATTTCACTGTTTAACATAATGAAGTATATGTCTAAAAGATATATATGCTACATATTTAATATAATTGCAATGCTTCTTAATATAATAATTTAATTAATTATTACAAACTTAACCAGTAGTGTTTAAAACCGCTCTTGAATATAATTTTGCACTTGTTCCATTTCTGGGTGATTGAACATCTTATCAACCGAGCCTTGCTCGATCATGCGTCCCATGTAAAAAAACATCACTGTATCTGAGATCTTTTTAGTTTGCGGCATTGAATGAGTTACGATAATTATAGTGAATTTCTCTTTGAGTTCCGTGATTAAATTTTCAATTTTAGCTGTGGCAATTGGATCTAGAGCTGAACAAGGTTCATCCATTAATAATAGAGTCGGCTTCACTGCAATTGCACGTGCGATACATAAGCGTTGTTGTTGTCCTCCGGATAGAGTCATTGCATTTTCCTTCAAGCGATCTTTGACCTCGTCCCACAATCCAACTCTAATTAGGCTTTTTTCAATAATATTATCCAGTTTTCCGTGTTTATTATGTATGCCATGGAGCTTTGGGCCATATGCGACATTATCATATATTGATTTAGGAAAAGGATTAGGTTTTTGAAAAACCATTCCAACCTTGGCGCGCAATAGCACTACATCCAGATTTGGGTCATATATATTATGATCGCCAATGATGATGTTGCCTTCAACACGACAATCTTCTATATAATCGTTCATCCGGTTGAAACAACGTAAAATGCTAGTCTTACCGCAGCCAGAAGGTCCAATGAAAGAAGTTACTTGCTTTTCGATTATGCCTGTATTAATATCAAATAAACCTTGTTTCTTGCCATACCATAGGTTTAAATGATTGATTTTAACGTGTATCGGACTGTTATTCATCTAGTACATCCTGCATAGAATATAAATTATTTTTTTGGTTGTGTAACCATAAAGCTGCTTTCACTGCGCCTTTAGCAAAGGGATTCCGCGTTAAGCTAACGTGACCTAAAGTAATATACTCATCTTCAGAAATAAACATGACTTTATGTTCACCAAAAACTCCTCCTCCTCGTAGGCTTGCAAAACCTATGTTGCCTTCTTTTCTAGCGCCAGCACGTTCTGTGTTTTTTACCGCGGATAAGTCAACTGATCGACCTTGAGCGGCCGCTTCACCTAGCATGAGTGCAGTGCCAGAAGGAGCATCTTGCTTCTTGTTATGATGCATTTCTAGTATTTCAATATCATATTCTGTTCCTAATTTGCTAGCTGATTCTTTGACCAATTTTGTTAGCATATTGATCCCAATACTCATGTTGGCTGACCATAGGATTGGTGCGTATTTTGCGCTTTCCACTAACATTTCATGGTTTCTATGTCCTGTTGTGCCGCTTACTAGAGGGGTGTTTGTATGAGCGGATGTCTCTAGGCATTCTTGCATAGTGTCAGGATTGGTGAATTCAATTACCACATCCGACTGATTGAAAAGTTGAGAGAGATTGGTGTAACTGTTAATGCCAATGTCTTTGCCAAAGATCAAACCAATATCTTCAGATTGTCGATCGCTTGATATTGCACCTGATAGAATGGTTGCTTGTGTTTCCAGAATGCAGCTTACAATACTCATCCCCATTCTACCTTTATAGCCAACTACGCCAACTTTAATTTTCTTCATTTTGTATTTGATGGTAATCACCCTGATAATAAATAAGAGGCTGCTCTGAAGAGATTTTTTTCATACTTTGTACCTTTCCAACAATAATTTTATGATCACCTCCATCATAAACCTGATGCTTGGTACAATGAATATAACATAATATGCCTTTAAGAATCGGCAAGGATTTTTCTTCATGAAAATATTTCTGCCACGATTCTTGGTTGGCCTTGGAAAATGCTCGAGAAACATCCTGTTGTTTTTCGCTGAGTATGTTTACAAAAAAGTCATTACATTCATGAAAAACGTCAAAGCGGGCTGCGTTTTTTTCTAAATTGAATAGAACCAAATGTGGATTTAATGATAGAGAGCAAAAGGAATTGACTGTAATACCTTGATCTTTTTCGGTGGTTATCACAGTTACGCCTGTAGCAAATGTGCCCATACATTCTTTAAATGAATTCATGCAGTTTTCCTAATAACGCGCCAGCGCAGAGGATCATTCCGATCTTGGAGTTAAATTCAAAGGCACGTTTGCAACTTTCTGGATCATCGAGATTTATTTTTTTCACTTGCTTGTGCAGTAACACTATGATTAGTACTATAGTTGCATAATACAAGATGTTGGCAAATGATAATGCTCCAGCAAATGCCCATAGAGATACCGCTAAACGGTAAAAACGTGTGAGCCATTTTTTGTCACCAAATGGGGTGAGGGCAGTTGAATTAACTTCTGCTTCAATATCATCTTTTTTATCTTGATGAGCATAGATTGTGTCATAGTATACAATCCAGAAAAAGCTACCAGCATATAGCAATATTGGTGCTAGCGATAATTCTCGATGTACGGCAGTCCACCCTAGCAATGCTCCAAAATTGAAGACTAGTCCCAAAATGAATTGTGGATATTTTATATAATACTTAGCAAATGGGTAGATGATGATCAAAAGCACTGCCACCAAGCCTAATAGGATTGAAACCTTGCCCATAGTAAGTAATATCACAAATCCACCTAACATGAGAGCGGCAAGCAAACGCCAGGCTTGGGTTATTGTGAGCTCGCCACTTGCTAATGGACGGTCTTTCGTTCGTTCAACTTGTCGATCGAGCTTAATATCGATTATGTCATTAATGACGCAGCCGGCAGAGCGCATAACTATCGCTCCAATCATAAATACTGGTATCCAGAATAAATGCACAAGGCTGTTACTAGCTAAGATGATACTCCATAGGCATGGCCATAGCAATAACCAGGCGCCAGTTAGATTATGCAGACGCATTAATCGACAATAGGAATTAGTTTTTCTATCAAACATTTAATAATACTTTTTGTACAACTTTTTCCATTCTTATAGAGCGTGAACCCTTTATTAGAATTATATCTCCTTTTTTTATATATGAACTCAACTCAACTGATTCAGCGTTAGCAAAATGCTGACCTCTTTCGTCAGGAGCAAGGATACCAAATAAGTATTGCATATATTTGCCAACTGTAAAGACCAGATCTATTTTATGATACTCTATTTCTTTTGCGATATCTTCATGCAAAATTCTGCTCATTGATCCTAGCTCCAGCATATCACCCAATACTGCTATTTTCCTGCCTTGAAAGGTGGATAATGCTTGCAAAGCCGCTTTTATTGATGGTGGACTAGCATTGTAACTATCGTCAATGATTGTAACATCATTTTTACGATGTAAATTTCCTCGACCCTTTTCCACAGAGAAATTCTGTAAATTATCAGCGGAAGTTTGTACATCTAAATTCAAAGCTGCTGTGACAGCTAATGCTAGTGAACTATTGTCGATGATATGTTGGTAAACAACAGGCAATTGATATTCTATCATTTGATTTTTGCTAATTTTCAATTGCAGTTTTGGTGAGTTTTGGCCAACCAATCTAATGTCACTAGCTTGGTGGTGTCCAACACTAATTATCTTACTGATGCCTGGAGATTGTTTGGCGACGTTATATAGATATTCATAATATTGATCATCCCGATTTAGGATTGCTAGTCCTTTGGTGTTAATGAAGATTTCGGATTTTGCTTGCGCGATTTCCTGCACTGACGAGAAGAACTCAATATGCACCGGCCCAATTTTAGTAATTAAGGCTATGTCAGGTTGCATAATATTTGTGAGCTCAGTAATCTCCCCGGCGTGATTCATACCCATTTCCAGAATAATATATTCAGCATCATCTGGTGCATTTAGTAAACTTAATGGCAGACCTATATGATTATTGAAATTGCCAATGTTTTTGTAGGTTTTTCCGTGAGGAGATAGAGCATGAAAAAGCATTTCTTTGGTGGTTGTCTTTCCGACGCTACCAGTAATAGCAATCATTTTTGCCACAACTGATTGACGCTTATACCATGCTAATTTTTGTAATGCTTTGATGCTATCATCAACCACAATAGTTGGAATGTCAGATGTGATATCGCGCTCGACGATGGCAGCAACTGCACCTTTTTCTTTTGCAGCTTGGATAAAGTCATGGCCATCAACATTATTACCGCTTATGGCTACGAATAGGTTGTCTGGCTGTATTGTTCTAGTGTCAATGGAGACACCATTAGCTTGCCAGTGATGATCATGATTGGTAGTCCCAATCTGTTCTATATCTTGCTTGGTGATAATCATATAGATAGATTATCACAGCCTTTATTGATGGAGCAATACCTTATAATACGTAATCACAGTGGCATGAGCAATTATGACTAGACGCAGTGGAGCAGACATAGTAGTGGTTGGAGCATTCTCATAATCACTTACATGTTTTCCCGGTGCGTACATATTACCTGTCAATACATCTTTATAATCGTGTATAAGATCGCCTGGTTGGCCTATTATAGCCTTTCCCTCATGTAAGGCCCCTGTGTACATCTTTCGCATCAACAATGTTGTTTTGCATGCTGAACCTGTTGTTAGTGGTAAGACTCTATAACAAGTGGTGGTGGCAGTGACAATCAAGATGATTGTTTGTTTCATGAGTATTACCTGTGGATTCGCAATTGCATTCGAAATCCTTGCTTTCACCATCACGTAAAAAAGTTTCCAACTCATCTAGAGCATTCAAGGTTCCGCTTTTTACATTACTACCTAACCACTCAAGGTTTTCTTTCAGCTTAAACCAAGTTTCTTCTGATATCTTTTTGATGTCATGTCCTAAATTATTAAGCCAGCTTGATTCTGACTCACTATCTTTAATATCATCTGCATTCATAATTTACCTCTTTTCATTCACATAATACATAAATATTGGTACTGACCAATGTACCATACTATACATAAGATTATATATAAAAAAAGTTACAATGTGAGAATTAGCATAAAATCTCTGATGTATTATTTACTGATTATTGCTGTTTGTATATCTTTCTTGACTTGTTTGTAGGAGGTGGATTGCAGGTTGAGATGTTTTTGCGCCAAATTCTGCAGTCTTTCTGGCTTGGTTAGATAACTCCATTCTGCTTCTAACATTTGTAAGTTATCCTGCGTTTTATTTATCTCAAATGTGGTCCGGTTCAAAGTGGTGTGTAGATTTTCCACATGCCTTTTGATGCCAAATAGCATACTGATACTCAGTATTAACAGAATTACATAAATAATGATTGGTATTCTAAATAATATCATCTTATCTTCTGAATGGCCCTTAAGCGTGCGGAGCGGGACCTTGGGTTGAGTGCCAACTCTTCTGGGCTGGCAGTGATTGTTTTTTTATGTAATGGATTGAAGGTAGGTTTAATGTCGGTTATTTGGCTTGGCACATGACGCGAAGGCTCGGATTGTTTGCCACATAGGTGGTTAAATTTTTCTTTGACGATTTTATCTTCTAATGAATGGAATGATACAATTATTAATTTTCCTCCAATTTTTAAAAGTTGTGTTGCGGCATCGATGGCTTTTTCTAGCTCTTGCAATTCATCGTTGACCCAGATTCGCAAAGCCTGAAAAGTTCTAGTGGCAGGATCTATTTTTTCCACCTTAGACTTAGGGACTATACTTCGAACAATTTGTGCTAATTCTTGTGTGCTATCAATTAGTTTAGTCTCGCGATGATTTATGATTGCAGCAGCAATCTTTCTGGCATAGCGTTCATTGCTGTATTTATATATAATGTTGGCTAATTCTTCTTCGCGTAAAGCATTTACCATAGTTGCTGCATTTATACTTTGGCTTTTTGACATTCTCATATCAAGCGGACCATCTTTCATAAATGAAAAGCCTCGTCCTGCTTCTTCTAGTTGCATAGATGATATGCCTAGATCTAAAACGATGGCATCAAATATTTGCCCGGCTAGAGTTTCCTCCATCTTGCTAAATTTAGTGATATGTAACTGCAAGCGTTGTGAAAATCTGGTGGCCAGCTCGTCTGCATATTTTTGCACGGATGAATCTTGATCTATAGCTTGTACTTTACAATCTGCTGCTTCTAATAAAGCTTTGCTATAACCACCTGCGCCAAATGTTCCATCAAGATAGGTTTCACCTGCGCTCGGAGAGATAAACTGTAGAACCTCATTTAGTAATACTGGGATATGTGGTGTATTCATACATTCCTCATGAAAATGCCATTTGCTGCATGACGTAGAATATGAAGGCTATTACTACCATATTTATTGGTAAAAATCAATATTTTAATTCGTCTAACAAGTGGAGCTGTTATTTTGTAATGCAGAGGGTAGATGGAGCGATCACTTATCTCATTCCAATATCTTTTTATATTATACGTATGGATTGTAATTTTTCTCCAACACAATTTTAATTGGCACTCCTGACAAGCCAAAAACTTGGCGTAAATTGTGAGTTAAATATTTTATGTAGCTGCTCCTTACGTCTTTAGGCCTGTTAGCAATTATTTTAAATGTAAGAGGGAAATTACCAATCTGATTGATGAATTTCAAACGCACCTCTGTCTTGCGGGAAGATAAAGCTAGAGGGTGCTGTTTTACTGCCTGGGCCAGCCATTTGTTTAATTGAGATGTTGTTATAATTTGTTGTGATATAGTCTGCAGTTTTATGCATTCATCGATTACTTTATTACAGGCCTTATTCTTTGCAGCAGAAATACTGATAATAGGAATGGAGTAGGGCAGTTTTCTCAAACAATAATTCTTGATATATTCCAACCCATCAGTTGTAGCTAGGTCTGCTTTATTCACTGCCAACAGTAGTGATCGACCTTGGTTAATGACCAGATCAGTGATGGTAATATCTTGATGTTCTAATCCACGTTCGGCATCGATCATTAAGACAACAATATCAGCGTTTCGTATAGCATATATTGACGAGGAGACGGATGCTGTTTCAACGTTTTCTTGAATCTTGGCTTTTTTACGCATACCAGCGGTATCAATGAGAGTTATGTTTTTCTCTTTATATTGCCACTGAATAGCGATTGCATCTCTAGTAGTACCAGCAATAGGGCTGGTAATTACGCGATTTTCTTTGATCAGTTGATTGATAAAGGTAGATTTCCCAACATTGGGTCGACCGACTATTGAAATAGACAAATCATGGACGATGTGTTTCTCATCATTGTTAATATACTTGCTAATAGCATCATAGAGATTATTAAGACCAATATTATGTTGAGCTGCAATATGGATAATATTATGCCAACCGAGCTCGTATTCATTAGGATTTGGTTGCTTGTCACACTTATTAATGACGAGAATTACTGGTAAGCTGGTATTTTTATGTAACCAGAGGGAGAATTCCTTATCAGAAAAACTCAGTTCAGGTTCCACCATCAATAATATTACGTCGGCAATCTTTAAAACCTGTTTTATCTTTTCTTGCATGGACTCAGCAAAAGTATCTTCTTTAGTCCAGCCAGGGCTGTCAATAACGATGAAATTACCAGCAATTAGCTGGCATGTACCTTCATTGTAGTCACGAGTTACCCCTGGCATATCCTCAATGACTGCACGTTTTCTTCTGAGCATTTTATTAAAAAGAGTAGACTTGCCAACATTGGGGCAGCCTAATATAGCAACTTTAAGCACTGCGTAAAAAATCCTTTATTTTGTTAAAAAAACTTTCAGACTTGGGGCTATTGCCAGAGGAAATTTCAGCAAACTGCTGCAATAATTCCTTCTGAGTCTTTGTTAGTTTCACTGGTGTTTCCACAATGATACTAATATACATATTACCACATGTTTCAGAGTTTAGCCTTTTCATCCCTTTGTTTTTAATCCTTAGTTTATCACCACTCTGTGTACCTTCTGGTACTTTAGCTTTTATTTTACTGCCATCCAGTGATGGTACTTCAATTTCGCCGCCTAAGGCTGCCAAGGAAATACTGACTGGTACTTCGCAGTGTATATCTGCACCTTTTCTTATAAAAAATTTATGCTTCTTAATTGCAATGCAGACATAAAGATCACCTGCTTTGCCGCCATATAAGCCAGCTTCACCTTTGCCAGCTAATCTGACGCGTGATCCTTCCTCCACGCCTTTTGGTATAGTGACAATAAGGTTCATTTCTTGTCGATACCTACCTTCACCACCGCATCTCTTGCATGGGTTTTGAATGATAGTTCCGTGTCCATGACAAATATGACAAGTTCGTTCTATAGTAAAAAATCCTTGTTGTGCTCTTACAACTCCAGCGCCATTACATGTGCTACATTGTACTGGCTTGATTTTGCCTTCACTTCCCAAGCCATTACATTTCTCACAAGCGGCTTGAGTTGTATAAGAAATTGGTACCTTTGTGCCGTGAAAAGCATCTTCTAGAGAAACGCCGAGATCATAACGTAGATCTGATCCTTGCACTTTCCTATCGCTACGACTACGACGAGTGCTTCTAGTCTCAAAGCCTCCACCAAATAGATCGTTAAATATATCAGAGAAATCTCCGCTGAAACCACCAAAGCCTCCGGAAGCACCTCCGCCATTGCTACCGTTCTCAAAGGCGGAATGGCCAAATTTATCGTAAGCAGCACGCCTTTGTTCATCTTGTAGAACTTCATATGCTTCTGATACTTCCTTAAATTTTGCCTCTGCTTCTTTATTATCTGGATTTCTATCTGGGTGATACTTTAATGCTGATTTTCTATAAGCCTTTTTGATTTCATCAGATGAAGCATCACGTGAAACTCCTAGTAAATCATAATAATCTGATTTTGTCATTATTGCATAAAACGATACTTATTATAAATTTATGCTTATTTGTTGGAAATACAAGGGTTTATTACTCTAAATGTTAGAAAATACATGCTTGTCTATAAAACTTTGCATTATACAAACCTATTGCTATTAGTTTATCTCATGTATTATTAATATAATAACCATCAGGAAGTATTTCCATCTTTTGTTAGAGATGGAATCACCACACTTACTAATTTTAAATTTCCCCAGTTGATTTTAGTATTAACAGTGTCAGGAAATTCGAAAGTTCCAATGAAAATACCATCTTTGAAGTTTGGATAAGTACCGCTAGTAATAACAGAATCATTGTTCATTATAGGTGAATCTTCTTGTAAATACCCTAGACGCAACTTCTTTTTGCTATATGCGCCAGTTATGATCGCTTGATGAGCATTTTCACCAATTTTCACAGCAGCACGAAAGTTATCACTATCAATAAACAAGATCTCCGATCTATTTTCTTGAGCATTCATGATCTTACCAACTAATCCTGAGTGATTTATCACCGCTTGACCATTTTCTATGCCTTGGAATGTGCCAATATTAATTATTCCATAATGAGATGTTTTATTACGAATTTGCCAAACTATATCTGTCGTCACTACTTTAAAGCTATTACTTTCTACAAAGTGTAATAACTTCTTTAATTGGAGATTTTTCTCTTTTAAGGCAATGAAATCAACGTCGGAAGTATGTTCTATTGAATTATCCAGATCATAATGTCTGGCCAAATATCTGTTGGCCTTGTTTGTCACAAAATTAGTAAAATTGGCTGGCAATAGGATGGTATGCATGAGGAAATCATGCCCTAATACTTTATTTTTTATTTGATTAAAGTAGTTGTGATTAACAGTCTCGATAATTAGGCAAGATAAGGATAACAATAGATAAAAAGTGATCACACAAGCTCTGAGGTATTTTTGTGCGAGAAAAATGAAATTTCTTATCGTAAGTTTTTGCTTTATCTTGAAGTACATAATCACTTCTTTATTGCTACAGATAACCCTTCAGT
Source organism: Neoturris breviconis (assembly GCA_032360805.1). Classification (NCBI taxonomy): domain Eukaryota; kingdom Metazoa; phylum Cnidaria; class Hydrozoa; order Anthoathecata; family Pandeidae; genus Neoturris; species Neoturris breviconis. The sequence continues at coordinate 270,799 of JAULBZ010000002.1, forward strand.
AGTCGGTATTATAATAGAATCATACTTCTGCTGATTAGACAAGCGCTCATTGAATTCACGCATGATGCGCCACGACCGTGCCGAGATATCCTGGCGTGGTTTATCTAGATAAACTGTGTTAAATAACAAGGTATTATCAGCAACGATAAGTCCGCCTGATTTAACGTTTTCGTCGGCCCAATCCAAGTAGTCACAATACCCGCCTTTGTCCGCATCAATGAACACCATGTCGATTTTATCAGGTGAGGTTAGAGTATTGAGCATGACTTTTGCATCCCCTTCAATTAAGGTGATATTATCATAGTTGCTGAGGTGTTCTCGGGCAGCTTGAGCGTGCTCTGTATTTTTTTCTATCGTATATATATGACCTTCTTCAGGAATGGCTTGAGCCATCCATAATGTTGAATACCCTGCCAAAGTACCTATTTCGACTATAGTCTTAACACTATTCATCTTTGTTAACATATATAGTAACTTACCTTCTAAAGGGCTCAATTGAATTCTTTGCCTATGATCGGAAAAATGATCATAGGCCTTTTGTAGTTGCTCATTGGACTCTTGAGTAAAAAGTGTTTGTATGTAAAGAAGTTCCTCCATGATATTAAAGTGCTACTGCTCCTAATCCTAAACTGCTGTCAATAACCGGTTCATTTAATTGAGTGCCAATTTCATATACTGCAAAGCATAATAATATAGAAACACCTATCATACGTAGTGTCATAGCCAATGGAAAACGACCACCATTAGCTAGAGGTATGATCAGTTGTTTCGATCCTTCAAAGCCAATTAAAATCTTTCCTGTTATATTAAGAGCTGCACCTATAAATGGTATGGTTATTAACAAGGCAAAAATTGCTTTTTGGCCAACTGTTAGCTTGCCTTCATTATCCTTATTATTATTTTTTTCTTTGAATGTTTGGTATTTATCATACTTGTAAAGTAACGAAGCAAGAAAAATCATGCTTAAGCCAATGGTGTCGACTATCGTTTGAATATCAAATTGCAGTCCTATTTTTTTATGAGCTCCGCCGATTAGATTGTTGCTCCAGAGATCAATAGCAATTGCAATTTGCATTACTGTTAAAATAACAATCCCAGCGCACTCTATATAAAAAGCCTTCTTAACTAATTGATTAGGTGGAGAAAGAAGAGTTTTCTTATCATTCGAGCTATTCTTTTGCCTTTTATGTGTAAAATATAAAGCGCAAAGCATCGAGCAAAAGCTAACTAAGCCAAAAACTGCTGCTATGGTTTCTAGCGAAGCTGCAAAGTGTAATCTTTGTATACCTCGTAATTTCAGTAGCCCTGATTGTGCAAGAGACGCAACGACCCAGATCCCAATTCCAATAGGACTAGTGATGAATGTTAGTGTTCTTGTGCGATTTTCCACCCAAGAATACTTATCGTATTTTTTTTTGGCTGTTGCAGAAGTATTATCGTGCATATAAACTCCTTAATAATAAAGTGATAATAATTTAAAAAGTGATTTCTCACAGATGCTCTAGTAAAAAATTACTAGAGCATTCTACCTAAAATTTTATTAACTTTTCGTTGTGCAATCTTGTGGCTGCATAGGGATGTGATAACTATAGATACAACAAGCATAAAGTTCGTGAAGTAAGCTGCGACTATATAGTATGTATACATATAACTATCCTAAGATAAAATATTAATATAAATAATACTATATTTATCGCGTAAGTCAACTTGTGTTCCTTGGTGCGTTGGTTTACACTTAAATATTCAAGAGTGTTTTGCTCTTGTTGCAATTTATTGATAAGATCTTCGGATATTTTCATAACAATTTATTTTTATATATGACGACAATGCAACAAGATGATCGACACAGTTATTATCTATATAACAACAAGCTCAGTGCTTTATTACTTACTTTGACCATTATTGCTACGCAAGTTGGTGGCGGTATGATTATGGGTGTTGCTGATGCCTCATATAAAATGGGTTTATCTGGTTTATTCTATCCCATTGGCATTGTTATAGGCTTATTGATTATTGCTTTAGGATTTGGTGATATCTTAAAGAGGGCTGAAATACCAACGATTTCTGCGGTGTTTGAGAAGCGATATAAATTTCCTGCTGCGAGAAAATTTGCTTCTATCATCTCAAGCATCTCATTATTTTCAATTACAATTGCCCAAGGTGTTGCCATTAGACATTTATTACACGCAATAGGTTTGGAGGCTGGTTGGCATTTCATATTAATATGGATGTGCGTTATTTTATATACTTCTGTCGGTGGGATAAAAATTGTCGTCCGGACGAATGTTATACAGATACTCTTTATTGCGATAGCCTTGGCAATACTTTTGTTTAGTAGTGTAAGTAATGTCAATTTTTCTGCTATTAATTTTGGTGCTGGCAATATAGATGATTATTATACAGTATTAGAATGGTTAATTTGGCCATGTTGTTATACTTTAATTGAACAAGATATGGCGCAGTTGTTTTTTTCTGCTAAATCCACAGCAACAGTGAAGAAGTCTGCAAGTATCGCTGCTGTTTGTATTATTATTCTGGCAATTGTGCCTGCCGCTATTGGTATAATTGCTCAGTCGCAATTTGCAATGCAGCCACAAGGTGTTTTATTGTTTTTTGCCAAAAATAATTTAAGCTCCATGGTATATACCTTAACAGCATTGGCGGTGATCTTGGCCATTACCTCTACTGTAGATTCATTGCTCTGTGCTATTAGCAGTAACGTAGCTTATGATTTTTCAGTACCGAGGTTGCAACGGAAATATATTTCAAGCAACATGATCATCACTTTTTTTATTGGCGTTGCTTCATTGGTTTTAGTTTATTACTGCGAAAATATTATCAACGTCATTATGTTTTCATATGGTCTTTGTGTATCCGGACTTTTTGTGCCGTCGATTTGTGGTTTCATATTACCTGTGGACAAGTTAAAAAAATCTGCCGCTACACTCTCAATGATCGCTGGTATAGTTAGCTTCATTATATTATCTATGCTCGGCACTCACTTTACTTATTTTGCAATTATAATTTCAGGAATTGCTTATATTATACCGACGTTTTTGGTCAGACAAAAAACATCGAGAGAAAAGGAGCAGTAAAGATAATACCGTCCATTCTGTCTAATATGCCACCATGTCCAGGTAATAGACAGCCACTATCTGAAGCTTTATAGATTCTTTTAATCATTGATTCAAAAAAGTCACCAATCTGGGCGATTATTGCAATAACGCCTCCTAGCAGCAAAAAAGAGTTTGGTAGATGACATATATATGTAAGTATTATGCCGCATATGGTGCTCATTATAATAGCGCCAATTAACCCTGCCCAAGTTTTATTTGGACTGATGCTAGGCAATATTTTTTTGTCTCCATATTTTTTACCAAAGCAATATGCGGAAATATCAGTGGTCCAAATACATAACATCAACCAAATCAATATATTCTGATTGCTGCTATATAAATACATTAATGCTGAGTATGGTATAATAACCATGATCATTGTTAGTAATAGGTAGGTAATACCATGGCTTTTGATGAGGTTTTGTAGTTCTTTGCAGGATAGTAAAGCGATCGACATAATAGAAAAATATACCGCCCATTTTCCTAGCAAAAAAACTGTTATGACCAGGGTGAGAAGTATGATTGCGGTGATAGTCCTAGTGATGAAATTAGTACTTAGCATCATATACCATTAAATATTATTAGAATGTACTTGCAGTCAGTGAAAATCATATGTTTATAGCTTCATAAAAAAAATCTATTAAGATTAACTATTCAGTTAAATACTCTTTTAGTTTGCCTGACTGATTTGCGGCGATTAAATCATCATATCCGCCTACATGATTGCCATTGATGAAAATTTGTGGAACGGTTTTGCGACCATTCGACTTTTCTAGCATTTTTTTCTGTAATTCTGTAGATGAGCTAATATTAATTTCCTTGTATTGCAAACCCTTCGTTTGAAAAAAGTCTTTAGCTTTGACACAGAAGGGGCAGATATCTTTTGAATAGATGATAATTTCAATCATGATATAACACTAAAAAACAATAAGTGCCCGTTCTGCCGTTAACCCAATTTCATCCAACTGGACGAAGCTTGTGTAGGTGGGTGCAGTTAATAACACATCAGCATCATACAAAATGTGCCAGGGACCGCTCCCTTGCTATAATTAATAGGTCCTAGTGGTACAAACGGATCTCACGAACAGAACAGACAGATTCATTATACTATAGATCTTCTATTGGTAAAACAAATAAATCACTTCATATGTAGAATAAGCCCACACTTAACATGTCCGTTATAGTATTTTTGGTGTAATTTAGCTTGCCTGGGTTATACTGAGGGTTAATAATTTAATCTTAACTTTAGTTGCGTCATCCATATCGGTTGCACTATTTGTACTTATCTATATATTGTACATTATAAAAGATTTATTTATCTAACTGTTACAACATAACAGATGATGCTATTAAAGCATTGGCAGAAAACTGTAAAAAATAAATCATCGGCAAGGATGTAATCTTCCATTCAAATAAAAAATTAACATTGTTGGGATACAAACAATAAATATTGTGTTATATGGTACATTTTATGCAGAAGATTATGATTGCTTTTTCTTTATTTATGACAGTGTTACTCAGTGTAACCCATTTCCCTAGCGCTATTTGTTTTGTGCAGCTATTTGGAATGGTAACTTGCCTTGCTTCACTGTACGATGCATTTACTCAAAAGGAACAAAAACAACAGTCTATCAGACGTTTTTATTGCGAGAGAGATAATGTGGTGCAGCTGTAGATAAGAGTTATGTAGGGATTATATTCTTCTAGATACATCTCTACACTTATTGTCGCTCATTCAAAGTATATCGATAAGATCGATATAGATCAAAGATACAATCAAATTAAGAATGAATTTAATTCGGATGGATATAACAATAAGGACTATCCAATGAAAATATAGGAATTTTCACCTTGAAGATCTCTTCCAACTCCTCATCTAAACATTCATAATAGCCTTCCATAATTCCTGAGGTGGTAGTTAAGTAAGTGCCGCTGGTGTATTCAAAGATTTCTTGTGGCGACAGCGTTGGTTGCTCCCCAACAACACCCGTTCCTTTGACCTCATCCACTAAGCCACGACCATCAGTGATTTTCCAATAGCGGTTTAATAGTTTGATACTATGATTGCTTTTATTACAAATGTTAACACTATAAGACCAAATATAGCAGTCTTCAGCATTGGCCAAACTTTGTTCACCCAAGTAAGATACACTTACTCCTACAGTAACATTATTCGTTGTTTCACAGTATTCACAGGATTTCATATTCATATCTTTATACCTAAAGGCTTCATATAAAAATTGTTCATAAAAAACATTACAAAAACATTAATAGAATTTATTTACTATATATAAGATTATACATAAAATCAAAACTTACATAGTCTGTATATGCCTTGCCTATCTTTTCTAACAGTATAATTAAAATTGTATTATTTTTTGCTTTCTTATCTTTCATCAAAAATGTATATAAATCTTCATACTGACAATTTAATTCCTTTAACGACACCGGTAAACCTGCTTGCTGCAAATGCTCAATAATAGTACTATTATCAATGTATGAAATTGCTGATTCCATAACCAGACCCACGGCAACTGCATAGCCATGACGCACTTTATATTGAGAGGATGCCTCAATCGCATGGGCAATACTATGGCCAAAATTCAGCATTACTCTTTTTTGATCATGTACATCATTAGCTACCACCATCAATTTCATCTGACAACAGGTTTTGACCAAATACAATAATTTTTCCTTTTTTAAAATCTGCTCAAGGTTTAACTGTAACCACTGAAAAAACTTCTCGCTATAGAGTAAGGCGTACTTTACCACCTCTGCATAACCCGCAATGAATTCTTCATGAGGCAAAGTTTTTAGCAGGTTAACATCAATCAAAGTAAACTTGGCATCGTACATGCTGCCAATTAAATTTTTGCCATATTGACTGTTAATAGCAGTTTTACCACCAATAGCACTATCGACTTGTGCTACTAGACTTGTTGGAATGTGAATTAAAGAAATGCCACGTAACAATAGACTGGCCACAAGTGCGGCGATATCGCCAACAACACCACCGCCAAGCGCAACAATCGTACTGTCTTTATCAACTCCATCTGCTAAGATTGCATCTAATAGCTTTTGTAATGTACTAAAATCCTTACTTGTTTCTCCAGCTTCTATTGTATGGACCGCACTTACAATATTTGCTGATGCTAAAGAAGACTGTAATGCTTTTAAATGATAACAGGCAACGTTTCCATCCGTAATAATAAAGACCTTATGTGATTTGAGATATGGCGAGATTATTTTTCCAGCATTTTCAATGATATCCTCACCAATTTTGATAATGCTATTTTCCTTACACTGCAGTTCAATTGCATACATATGATATAATACATATTGATCATTTATGAAATACACTACACATATGTAGTTACCATAGCAAATATTAATTATAGGTTACGGATGGTAAATTGCGTGTTATGATAACCCAATTAAGACAATATTAGCAATGCGTGATAAGAAATAAATCAGTTCGCCTCAAAACTGCAAAAGGCCGGAAGATCTCTTCTAGCAATTGGCTACATCGACAATTAAATGATCCATACGTTCAACAGGCGCATGAAGATGGCTATCGATCTAGGGCTGCTTACAAACTGCTTGAGGTTGATAAAAAATATTCCATTCTACACAATCAAGGTACCGTTATTGATCTTGGCTCCAGTCCTGGTAGTTGGTCACAAGTTGCATCTAAAAAATGCAAAAGAGTGATAGCGATTGATCTTCTAGCTATGCCTCCAATTGAAAATGTTGAATTCATCCAAGGTGATTTTCTGGAGTGCCATGCGCAAATTACAGAATTAACATCAAATGCTAATGTGATTTTATCAGATATGTCTCCATCCACTTGTGGTCACACAAGCACAGATCATATTAGAATTATCACACTAGGACATGAAGTTCTAGAATTCGCTAAAACTAGCCTAAAAATAGGAGGGCATGTACTCACGAAAATATTTCATGGACATGGCAGCACTGAGTTATTTGCAGAGTTCAAAAAATACTTCAAAGAAGTTAAGTATTATAAACCAAATTCCAGCCGTCAAAAATCCCCTGAAATCTATTTAGTTGCCACAACATTCCTTGGATGTTAGCATTAATTAATACTTAATATATTACTATGCAGATATATTTACCGATTGCCGAGATCTCAGTATATATTTACTCAATATTTCTATTGGGAGTTGGATCTGGCCTCATGGCTGGAGTGTTCGGAATTGGTGGAAATTTCATTGTAATACCCACTTTAATGTTTATGGGCGTACCATCGCCAATCGCTCTTTCCAGCGCAGTCAATCATACTGTTGCTTCATCATTTTCTAGCTTTCTCAGCCACTTAAGAAAAAAACACGTTGATCTGCGAATTGGTATGTGGCTACTATTAGGTAGCTTCATAGGCTCTTCATTGGGATCATTACTCTTTACTCTATTATATTCTTTGGGAATTCTTGATATAGTGATTGCCTTGTCTTATCTAGTAATCTTGGGCAGCGTTGGTGTTATTGTAGGAATAGAAAGCAGTAAGGCCATATATAGAAAACATAAAAATATTGAGGTCAAGAAAAAGAAGAGTAGGTATAATATTGCTAATTTCCTCCCATGGAAACGTTACTTTCCGCACTCTGATATTACCGTCAGTGTCCTGGCGATCGTAATCATTGGGATGTTCATTGGCTTTTTAGTATCAATCGCAGGATTAGGTGGTGGCTTCATTCTAGTGCCATTGTTAATATACACATTAGGATTACCAACAGCGTGCGCAATTGGCACCTCCGTTTTTCAAGCAGTCTTCACTACAACTCTTGTGACAATATTGCATGCAATAAGCGCTCATACTGTTGATATTCTTTTGTCATTTTTATTAATATTGGGAGCAGTCTTAGGTGCGCAAATTGGAGTTAGAATTAACACGAAATTACCTCCGGAAATACTACGCGCTTTGCTTGCAATTATCATTTTAGGAGTGTTTTTTAAACTGCTTATTGCTCGTCTCTTAACTCCAGAAAGTCTATATTCCTTTGAGTATCAGTAAATGCGTCATCTTTATATGATATTAATATTGATTTCATTGAGCAACAATGCACTAGCTCATCCAATCATTTCTGATCTAGCTTTGCGTAACATCACTATAGACTCAAGATTTAATGGTGTTGATATGTTGATATTCGGCGCTTTAGATGTCAAGGGTGATGTTGTAATTGTGGTACATGGACCAAAAAGGTCATTATTCATAAACAAAAAAGAAAAAATGTTTGGATTCTGGGTCAACGGCAAAAGAGAAAAACTAGAGAATGTAGAGCAATTATACTCAGTATCATCCAATAGGAAACTATCAGATATAACAAATGGCGATATCGTACAAGACATTAAAATTGATCACTTGAAACTCACTGCAGATAAAGAGCTCAATGATGCATTTAAAAAAATGAAAATCAAAAACAAACTTTACTCAGAAACAGACAATAGTGTGGATCTAATTAATGATAAGTTATTCCGAGATACCATCAGGTTTCCTAACAACATATCACAAGGACGCTATATAATTGAAATTCTGCTATTTTATAATAATAATTTATTCGGCATGCAGACAATCCCTCTAATTGTATCAAAAGTAGGTATTGAATCGTTTATTTCTGATATGCATACAGATCACCCAATATTATATGCAATGTGTGCCGTATTAGGGGCACTCTTTATCGGTTGGTTTGGCAGTATCATCAAAAGAAAATAATCTAAATGTAGTGATATCAAAAAATACTTCCCAATAATTGTCACATATGTTAATATTTTAGTTGTTATGACTTGATACTATATATGACATATATTGAGTAAAAACATAGAATGCCAGAAGGATCTAATCGCAAAGAAGTATCACAAGATCAAGTCATTGCATTTTTAAGTAATCTAAAGAGGGAATATCAAGATGTATTAAAAAATCTTCAAGAGCAGAATGATATTTTAGAAGCAAGGATAAATCAACAGATTAAAAGTCTGGAAAATAATCCAAACAATAAGTTGTTGGCTGCACTTTTCTATAGCAAAGCCTCCAATCATAAAATTCATCTTCAGGAAGAGATACTCAAAATAAAAGATCTGAACAGTGATACTCAATATATTCCACTGAAAACAGCAAGTGCATCATCAAGTGTTTCTGGTCAGCAAACATCTGATAATGAAAAACCTTACGATAAAAATCAGAATTTTCCACAATCTGGAAAAAGAATAAGCTGGAAAAAATCTGCAATAATTGGTACAAGCTGTAGCATTGCAGCATGTATCACTGTTGGTATCACCGTATGGCAATTTACAAATATATTCCAGTCTAACTTTGTACAGGCAATGACTTCACTTTTAACAGCCGCATTGGTGTTTTCAGTCTTTAATATGGTCATAATACATGATTTCAATAAAGGTACTGATCGTATAGATCCCCCAAAAGCCCAGCTTGATCAAACAATCACAGCAACACCACATAACCAGCAAGAAAAAATTTTATAAGTATATTTCGCTGCATTTGCATCACGGTAGTATTCCTTTTCTCAAATAGAAGAACTTAAATTATTCGCTAATCATTCATCACTAATAAGTTAATACTCATTAAAGAAAAGCTAATGAATGTATTCTATATTTGATAATAAGCATTAACCTAGACCTCACAATGACAAATGAGAATAAATCAGAGAAAAGTAAGAAATCTACAACCGGAAGAGCGGCTCATAGGTTTAAAAAAAGAACTCTAGAAGCTACAAGTAAACTCTCAAAGATGGTAAGTGGTACAAAAACAGATGAATCAGGTCAACACGACACTCAAAATCTATCAACCAATTCTAAAGATAAAAAGAAACCTTCTGTAAAAGGTGCAATCCATAAAGCGAAAAAAGAAGCCAAAAAACTTACAAATAAGATGACAAATTCTACACCCATAAAGGAGACTGATATTGCGCAACCAAATATAGCAATTCAGCAAAATAAAGCTAAAAACAATATAAACCCTGTAAAACAAACAGTTTTGCAGCCTCTAGACAATAAAGATAACATTGAGCAATTAACGGCTGCTTTACAACATCTACAAATTATCAAATTCCCTGGAGAGAAAAATATTATATCAAGAAGTGTCACAGATAGTCTGAATGCTAATATTACAACAAACAAACTTGTTGATGATATTAATATATTACTTGAGCAAATATCGAATCAAGTGGAAATAACCTCAGAATTTTTTAAAAAGAAAAACCTCAATGAAAATACCATAAAAAAACTACTAGAAGTAGAAAGAGAAGCCGATTCAAAGATGAATTTAATACACACAATAAGAGATGGTATCAATGAAAGAATAATATTAAAAGATGAATTATGGAATGAAATCTCCGAAAAAAGCCGCTTTATCCAACATTGGATGACACTTAGCAAGATAACACTTAGAGACAGTAATGATACTAGTGCAATCCATCAGCACAATACATTGCAGAATGCGCAAGAAACATCTGAAAGAACACCCCTAGGAGCTATTAAGGAAGAAGAGAAGTACCTCGCGATTAACGCACAAGAACTAGAAGAAAAATATCAGGAGTTAAAAAACACAATAAAACAAACGCAGGCAAATATAGAGTATCTTCTCAGTAAAAAAAATGATCTAACTCATCAGCAAACTTCAAAAGATAATATAGAAAGAGCTAAATTTTTCAACAAGATCACACCTGATAAACTTCAGAATCACAAGACAGTTAGTAAGATTGATTCTTATGTCAAGAGAATGCAAGAAATTCAATATTCCCCAATTCAGGATAAATCGGAGCATATCAACAGTAATACAGATCAATTAGACGAAGTGTCTATTGATGGTAGTTCTGAATCACATAGCGAGATGATTAGCGGCAATACTAATCTAGAAACATTTAATAATAGTGAACCTGGAAATCCTTTTGACGAAAGCAATTCTTGCGATGCTACAAACCCATTCATCGACAATAATAATTCCTTTGGTGCTACGAATCCTTCCGAAGAAAGCCACTCTCATGAATCAACATCAAGCACTGAATCAAGCTTTATGGCTGATAATAATCAAAATAATGAGAAAAACTCAGGGTTTTGGCAAAATATAAGCTGGGAAAAATCAGCAGCTATAGGCACAAGTTTTAGTCTCATAGTATGCACTACTGTTGGTATTACACTGTATACAGCCACAAATGTTTTTCAAAAGAATCTTACTATCAACACATGCCTTCTTGCATTAGCAGCAATCATTTTTGCTGTAATTACCACATTAATAATTCACAAATACAATCAAAACGATATCGATAAGCCAGGTTCACAGGTAAATGAAGCAGTCACAAGAGAGATACAGCCACCCACAAAATTTTGTTGATAGTCTGAAAAATGTCACCATAACACACCAGTATATTGTGTTGAATGCATTCGATGCAACTAAAAGGTTAATTACGACCTATTCGTTAGATTTTAGAAAAAAAGTTCTTGAGACGAGATGAGGAGAAAAATTTAATATTTGTACAATATCTAAATTATGTATTCACTTAGATATGGTCGGAATGACGGGATTTGAACCCATGACCCCCAGTCCCCCAGACTGGTGCGCTACCAGGCTGCGCTACATTCCGCTTCATTTAAATATTATATTTTTTTACAAGATTATCATATATTTCTTGTAATTGTAATAGCGACTGCTCTAAACATTCCTTATATTTATTTTCTTTTTGCTGGACCTTTAGCTCTTTCTTCACACCTTTAATTGTATAACCTTTCTCATACAGTAATTCTTTGACCATCTTTAATAAAGCAATGTCATCATCGCTATATAAGCGACGCCCATTACGCTTTAATGGCTTGATAACACTCAATTCTTGCTCCCAAAACCTTAATACATGTGGCATTAATCCTATTTCTTGAGCAACTTGACTAATTGTTTTGAGCGACATATTCATTGAGGTATTTTTTAAACTTTCGAGATGGCCGAAATAAAACAACGTCACGCGATCGAATTAAAAACTCTTCCTTGGTCTTTGGATTGCGACCAATTCTACTTTTTTTCTTCTGGACTTTAAATGAACCAAAATTACGAACTTTTAGCTTACGATCAGTATGCAGTATATCAGTGAAGACTTCTAAAAATTCATCAAGTAGAATTTTGGCATCACCTTTTGAAAAACCAATTTTTTCATGTATTGAATTAATAATGTCAGTCTTGGTCATATAAAACTACCGCCATATCAACAATAAAATACAACATCAACCATAATATGCAAGTCTATAAAGATAAATTATACTTTGATTGTATAATAATTTATGATAGTTATCTTGCATGTTACATAAGATTATCAAAGCGAGCGAGTATGAAATACCTATTTATTTTACTATCTATTTTTTTCACATTTTCAGCATCTGCTGATGAGGAACCAAAGTTTGTCACCAAATACGGTGATTGGAAAGTATACACTCAAGTTGAAGATGGTGAAAAGTCATGCTTTATTTTCTCTTACCCTACTGAGGAAGCAGGGAATTATACAAAAAGAGGAGATGCCCATTTGTGGGTGAGGTATGTCAATACGACCACTGATGAGGTTAGCATTACAAGTGGTTATACTCCTAAGAGCTCTACCTTCCCGAAAATAGCAATATACAGTCGCACACAATTTTCAGAAGCTAAAAGCAAAGAATTATTAGAGGCTGGACAACAAGGAAAATGTTATTCTGATAGCAACATTGAATATCCATTTGATCTCATTCAACGTGAAATCGCCTGGTTTCATGAAAATACTACCGATGAGAAATTGGTTCAATTGATGAAAAATAAATATTCTGCCGTTATCACTACAAACTCTTCCAAAAATACATGCTCTACTGACATCTATTCCTTAATGGGGTTTACCAAAGCATACAAGCACATGAGGTCTTTATGTGCATCTCAGTAAAAGAATATATTTAATTTCTCCGCCCACTATTCCTGATATTGCTGAATTTACATCAAAACTATCTTCTTTGCTGATTCTATATGGTGATTATATTTTTGCTGTCCAATTGCGTGTTAAAAATGCACAAGCCCAATGTTTATTCAATCTAGGAATGAAGATAGGTGAAATATGTCATAAATATAATGTTTTGTTGATTGTCAATGATAGTGTAGAGGTAGCACATGATTTATATATACAGGGCACAGTTGATGGTTTACATATTGGACAACAAGATAAACAGCTAGCAGCATGTCGCAGAATATTACCCAGTAAGATGATAGTTGGGATTAGCTGCTATGATCAATTAGATTTAGCTAGAAAATGCACTGAGGAAGGTGCAAATTACGTTTCTTTTGGTGCTTTTTTTCCTTCAAAAACAAAATTAGATACTATAGCGCAGCCAAAAGTGGAGATATTACATCAATGGCGGCAAGATAATAAAATACCTGCAGTAGCAATTGGTGGCATTACAGCTGATAATTGTGCTGAATTCTTCAAAGTTCCTAATACTATTATCGCACTATGCAATTATATTTGGTCTCATGTGAAAAGCCCATTGGATGCCATGCAAAGTATCATTACGCATAATAATTAAGCTAACCTCAATTCGATATAATTGTTATTTTATTTCGAGTTGAGGCTATTTATATCTAAAAACACACGTGTGAAATGTAGATAACTTATCCACAGATATATGCAATACCCTTCTTATACAGAAGAAATAATATCATTGTTGATATTTCCCTTACCTCTAATTGAAGTATTTTCATCGTTCACCTTCTCTATCTGCACTGTAATATAAGGGCGCTTTTTAGTGCGCTTCAGCATTGATCTAATGCTAGAGCGGGCAAGATTAGTTATAGTACGATAATCCGCTGAAGAATCACCTGAAACAGCACTACTCACTTCCTGTGCAAATTTACGCAACAACTTCTTATTCTCCAACAAGCCAGGCGCAAGTATAGTTGGCAACTTCATCAATTCGTAATCTGAATTAATAATCAAAATACAAATGAGATGACCATTTTGAGCCATATTGCGACGCTCTGACATTGCAACATTATCAGGAGATTGCAATATACAACCATCTATTCCTAAGAAGCTAGTATGTATTTCATCCACTTTCTCAGCCACATTATTTTTGAACCTGATCACGTCACCATCAGAAATTGTTAAAGATTGTGAGGCGCCACATTCAGTAGCTAATTTAGCATGTTCATAAAGATGCATATGTTCACCATGCACTGGAATAGCAATTTCAGGCTTGACAAGTTCATACATCCTTTTCAGTTCATCACGATATGGATGCCCTGAAACGTGGACCTTATGATCTTTCTCAGTAATAATATTAACTCCCATCTTAATAAACTTATTTAGCATAGATGAAATTCGCTTTTCATTACCTGGAATCATTTTGGAAGAAAAAATAACTGTGTCACCTGCTTTTAAAGAAAACATTTTATGGCTACGATTCGCCAATTTATTAGTTGCAGATAGAAGGTCTCCTTGACAGCCAGTACATAATAACAATAGCTTCTCACGAGGTAAGTGCGTTGCATCTTCTGCATCCAAAAAGTTCACATCCTGCAAATAGCCACTTTCTTGTGCGGCAGTAATAATACGTATCAAAGACCTACCCATTACTGCTATTTCTCTACCTGAGGATTGTGCAACCTTTGATATAGTAGCAATTCTTGCAACATTGGAAGCAAATAATGTAACTGCGACCAGACCTTTTTGCGCATCTACCAATTCATATATGCTATCATACAGTTCCCCTTCTGAACCTGAAGAGCCCTCTGAAAAAACGTTTGTGGAATCACAGATCATAGCCATAACGCCCTCTTCACCTATTTGTTTCAAACGCTCTTCATTAGAAGCTTCTCCAATAACTGGATTATCATCAAACTTCCAATCACCACTATGTATAATAGTTTTTTTATCCTCACCTTTATCTTTATCTATTGTAATAGAAATAGCACTCATTTCAGGTATCGAGTGTGTGAGAGATATAAGCTCCAAATCAAAAGGTCCAAGTTGAAATTTGTTATTTAAATCAACCTCGTTGATTGCAGTTTCTGGGATATTAAATTCTTGAAAGCGAGTTCTCAATACAGCCGCAGTAAATGGTGATGCATAAACGGGACATTCCAATTTGCGCCATATATATTGAATCGCTCCACAGTGATCTTCATGAGCATGCGTCAAGACAATTCCCAAAAAATTCTCGCAATTTTTGCATACGAAGTTGATGTCCGGAATGATCATATCTATCCCTGGCATGTCTTCTCCTGCAAAACCAGCCCCACAATCAACCATGAGCCAATATCCTTTGTAATGATACAAGCTAATATTCATACCTATATGTCCAACCCCACCCAAGGGGATGTATACTAAATCTTCTGTGTCCATGTTATACCTTAAAATATGCAGTCAATTTAACACGTCAGAATTCATATTACAATCAAATATCTTCATCTTTTGCGCTACTTTTATTATAAAAAAACAAATCATCGGCAAAAATGTGGTAAATTGCGTTGAGATTCAATAACAGTAAAGAGCGGCATATCTTCCAAAAAAAGATAGAGGTATAATGTTTCTATATGACTCAAGCTATATATTAAGGCTGTAAAGCATTGACTTCGACAATTTGTTCAACATCATGTACTGCTACGTTTTCAGGTGGCCCTTTAGAGTTATCTTTTTTTTCACTGTAATACATAGTGTATAAACTTTTGAATCCAATAGCCATTAAGGCTAAGCCAGCAATCGCACATATTATTCCCAATATTATACTTTCTGCGGGGATATTATGATAGTGTATTGAGCATGAATGAGCAACGTTCGGTAAAAAAATTCTCGTCAAAATGATCGCCAAGGCAGCAACGCTACCAATTGTGGGGATAGCAATTAGCGCAGCTCTAAATGTCGCACTTTGATGTGAATCCTCTAGAAATTTAACTTTTGAGTATGAGGAGCATATAAAAGCACATATTGAAATTAATAATAAAACACCTACGATAATAACAAATTTATTATCTAAGGTAAAATTGCATAATAAATTGTTATTAAGATTTGCATTTAGTAAAATAATTGCTGCAGCCACGCAAGATCCCCACCCAACTCCATATAAAAAATAAAACTGAAATTTAGTACCTGGCAATACTTTACCAGTGCTATTGAAAAAAACTTTGGCATTTACAGCGGCCTCAGATATATCGATTGAGGTCTTAGCCACTCCAGTGAAAGCATTTTGTGTAGTATTAAAACATTGATTGCGCAATTTATACAAACTTGTCAGGCCATTCGAAATCTTACCTTCAATCTTATTGAGATCAATCTCATTATCATTATAGTTAATACTTGCTATGCAAGCATTAAAATTCTGTTCTATTATATCTTTATGCTCATGGTATTCTATGCATAGATCATCTTTAGTGCTTCTTAGATCTCGTATTATGAGCTCCAGTGAGTTTGCAATTTCTTCTTTTAATGCTTTGCTCTCATTATCATTTAATTGTTCACCTTCTGGACGTGGATTCTTTAGGGTATTTAGTTGTTTTCTGACCCATGCAGTATCATTATATATGCTCTCATTGCATACTGTATCCTTAATACATATCTCGAAATCTTTATATTGAAGTTTTAAACCTATACATTTATATAGGCACTGAAGGCGATTGATGAGTGTAGATAGTTCCAGTGGATTTCCAGATACCGAGGCATTGATGTCGTTTATATTGTGTACAATAGCAGCCGTTGTTTCTTTAAGTGTATCATTGAGTGTTTTGAATTCTTTTTGAGTATTGGTGTTGAACTCATCCACTTTACCTAGAATATCGCCCGTTTTAGTGTCAACTGTGTCATTGAATCTGCCTAATGCTTCTTTGATATTGGTTTTGAGACCATCCACTTGTTTCAAGAATATTGGTGCGCCAATCGATTGGCCGACCATACCAACGGTTTCTTTAACTTTTTCACCTGTTAGTAATTCAATGCTATCTTTTGTAAATTTAAGATGATCTTCGCGATTTGGTTTCTGTTTCTTCCAATAATCATTTTCTTGTACTTGAAATAGTTTAGATAAGTACTTTAATCCTCCTAAAATCTTGTTTGTTTGGGGTTTTATATTATTTAATTCATCTTTTGATGGGTTGTTTGCTTTCGTATCATGAAAAATATCATTTTCTTCCTCTGCATTTTCCCCATCTTCGTGATTGTGAGTTTCCTTTTCTTGCTCTTGATTTATTTCCTGAAGTTTCTGATCAACTGTTTGTAGTATATTTTCAAGTGTGGAAATTAATTCTGCAATTGTCTCTTGTGTAAGATCGGATGTCTCTACACAAGCATCTAAGTTGAGCAAGCCACATTTGTTGATTTGTTCTTTCGAATCGTTCAAATCTTGAAATAATTCTTTCTGTAAACGGTTGATTTCATTGTGTAAACATTGTTTTATAGTATTATGCCAAGAATAACAGTGGTGTAAAAACTCACTTCCACCTGTCTGGAAAGCATTATTTTGTAGATATGTATGAAAACCCAATAGATGATCAGAAAAAGTTTTATACGTATCTGGAGATTTAGAGGTAGTATCTTGCATCATATTTTGCAATAAAGGGAGGATTGTTCCAATAGCATTAAACACTCAATATTTTTTCTAACTAATTTATCAATTATAATAGAATTATATGAAAACATCAAATAATTAGTTTTATGTTTGGATACAAGTGTAGATTTTGATCATTTGGCAGGTGTAAAGCATTGTATGTGCTCCATATCATCAAACTAATAATTGAGTGATGCTTTCAATTAACATTGAACCTCAAAACGACTTATCACTCATATAAGTATTTTTATAATAACTAACATACAAACAAAAACATAAATTTATTTGCTTTTTTAACTTTTGTAGCATAGAATTATTAATAATTATTCTTACAAGATGGATTGTGAATATGCCAAAAGCGAAAAAAATGAAATCTAACAAAGCAAATGAATTAATGTCTTATTTATTCAAGTGGGTGCTCAATGATGATCAAGGCTCTTTTGAAGAATTTAAAAGTGGCTGCAAACTAGATGAAAGCATTTATACCCAAGAAAAGCTTCATGAGCTGGGATTATATAAGAACGGATTAAATGAATTCAAGAACTGCACAGCAGATGAACTAACCGCACTATCTTTCCATGGGAGTAAGTATGCAGCGGCAGAAAGGCTTATAAAGTATTATAATAAACAAAAATCTTTTAAAAGAAGCAGCTCTTCATATTCAGGGGTGATTGGTAAAACTTCACACATTGATAAGAAAATCAAACAAATTAAAGGCGCTGTTGCAAGGTTGGATACACCACAATTGCAAGGCAATGATACAGATGGTTGCAATGTATCATCTTCATATAAGGGGAAGAAGGAGCTTAACCCTGCAACAATTGATCAGGAAATCAAACCAACTATTGAAGAATTGGATAAAAAACAATCGCAAGATGATTATCCAGATGGTTGGAATCTATCATCTGTATATAACGGGGAGAAGTTGAATACTGGAAAAATTGCTCAGATCCAACAAATGACAGGCGCTGTTGCAAGGTTGGATACACCACAATTGCAAGGCAATTGTCCAGATGGTTGGAGATTACCAGATGGTTATTCATTATTTGATGATTGTTTTAACCTTTGTTGCTATGCTGATTCTACAGAAGCCACCACAGAATGGTTCGAATCAAATAATAAGCCAGGAAATAAAATGACTGTAGCGGATGATGAACAACTCGTCTGCAAGCAACCGAGTTTCAAAACATTTCCACTTGGCTAATATTATTTTCTAACTCATCCATTTTTCTAAGTTGATTACGTACATACACACGAATTACTTCTTCAGTGGCATTTCCAATGGTTTCCACAAAAAAACTTTGCGTCCATAACTTGCCACCACAAAAATATTTCTTTTTTATATCAGGATATATTTTGAAAAAATTACGTGCTGATATACTTTTTATAGTACGCATTATATCAGACGGTGAAACTTTTGGTTCAGATTTAACAATCATGTGAATATGATCTTTTGGTATCTCCAATTATACTATTTCTATATCATAGTCATATCCTATCTTGTATAATATTTTCCTTAGCGTCACCCTGTATGGATCAGAAAATACTTTATGACGATATTTTGGAATCCATACAAAATGATACATTATTCGGAAAACATGATGACTATTTCGATCTAATTCCACAGGCTGGATCCTCATAATGAGCAACAAGCTCATTATACACTATCCAGCTCGGGGGCAAGCCCACCGAGATTTACGCTATGCGGGTTAAATCTTTATCTTCGGTTGGGTTGAAAATTGCAAGTTGAATAACATTCCCGCTTTAACAAGTGGTTGATAATTTATAAACATGCTATGGTAGGATAACAATCTATACTAAAAACATTGTTTACGCTTTATGATTTGCTAAAGTAGAATATACTTCAATATGTTCATTTGGGTTTATGCATTTTCTAAGGGCGGCAATAATAATTATTATCATCTTTGTTAGTTTGAAACTATACTACATTGTTAATGGTGTAGATAATCAGTTTCATCATGCCATAGCTGATGAAACGCAGCAAGATTTTTCAGAATCAATTCCACAGCAGGATAAAAAACAAGATCTAGAAGGTTTAGTTGAAGAAATATCTGTCAGTGAGGCAAAGGCTCTTATGCATTTATCAGCACGTCATAACGAATTACAGAAACTCGAAGTGGATTTGCGCGATAAAGAAATTTTATTGGAAGCAACTAAACAACATGTCGAAGCGCAGGTCATAGCGCTGGCAAAACTAGAAAAAAATGTAAAAAAACTACTCCAAGTATATCAACAGGCAGATGAGGAAAAAATACGAAGTCTGGTCAAAATTTATGAAAATATGAAACCACAAGATGCAGCACAAATCTTTGATGATCTTGATCTCAACATGGTTTTGCAGGTGATAGATAACATGAAGGAAACAAAAATAGCATCACTCTTAGCTAAGATGCGACCAGATAAAGCACGGCAAATTACTATGAAGTTTGCTGATAACTATGGTAAGTTAAATCCAAGGAACTACAACTTGTGTTTATGTGAATGAGAGAAGAAGTTTTAAAGCAATTGCATCATATTATTGACCCAGTGACTAGGCTGGATATTGTCAAGGCTGGTCTTGTATCACATATTACTATTGATAATGATAATAATGTCAAATTTTCCCTGGAAATAGAAGAAAGTACTCTGAAGAAAAGACAACATTTGGTCGAATTATGTAAAGAGATTTTGCTGGAAAATATACCTGGTATAAAAAAAGTTCTAGTTGCAATGACTAATAAACCAAAAATAGCTGATAATACTATAATCGTTGCCTCAGGAAAGGGTGGGGTTGGTAAATCTACAGTCGCATTGAATTTAGCAATTGGAATATCTCAATTGGGATATAGCGTGGCTATTGTTGATGCAGATATCTATGGTCCCTCCATACCTCACATGTTAAAGACTGATGAAAAGCCTGTTATGAAAAACGGCAAATTAATACCAATTAGCAAGTATGGTATCAAGTCGATGTCAATAGGTTATTTAGTGCCTGCTAATAGTGCGGTCATCTGGCGTGGACCCATGATCACAAAAAGTTTGCAGCAAATGTTCTTAGGTACAGAATGGGGGAAGATTGATTATATGATTATTGATACGCCACCCGGTACTGGTGATATACATATAACTCTTTCTAAATTATGCAAAATCTCTTCAGCTTTGATTGTTACTACTCCACAAGAGCTCGCTATAGCAGATGCTATAAAAGCATGTGATATGTTTGAAAAACTTAATATAAGTATTTGTGGTTTAGTAGAAAATATGAGTTATTTGATTAATAGTGAAAATAAAATTGAATATTTATTTGGTCAAAATGATGCAATTACACCAATATTAGAACAATTTTCCATAAAATGCTTAGGTAGAATTCCCTTTCATAAGTCACTCTTTATACTTGATAAGCCCGCTGTACTGCAGACTTATATGAATAAGTATTTTGCTGAGATAGTGGAATTAATACTATAAACAACCATTGTGATATTTTTCTGTTGATGGCAGCCTGAGATTGTGTTAAATCGGATTTATACAATTTTTATGCGAAATGATATGACAAATAATACAATTATGGTGAACAAAATCAAACAAAGAATGACAGAAGTTGGAATTAATGCAAAACAGCTCGCCGAAAAAGCAGAGGTGGGGAAGTCATTTGTGTATGATATCTTGAACGGTAAATCCAAAAATCCTACATCTAACAAACTGATATCGATATCCAAGCACCTGGGTATACCTTTATCATACATCATGGATTCTGAAGACAATATGATTGATATTAAAAATTACATATCAATACATTGCTTTTCAGATGACGCTAATAAGCCATCTGTTTTATTATGCTCGAAACGTTTTAGCCATACGGACAGACATAATAAGTTTTCTGGCTTTAAGATTAATGATGACAGCATGGAACCAACTTTCCATAGCAATGATATGGTAATTATTGATACTATGAAAAAGCAATACGGGCAGTCAGGCTTCTTCTTGATTAAGGATAGCTTTTCTATAACAATACGTAGAATTGAGCATATTATTGGCACTAATAAAATTCGTGTTATTGCTGATAACTCTAAATATGCAACATATGAACAAGATATGGATAAACTGACTTTAATTGGTAGGGTTGCTTGGTATTTGCGATCAATGTAAATAGTCGTGAGGCGTCACAAGCAGTGAACTAAATATATATAGCCACTGCTTGTATTTTGAAGGTGAGAAGACAGATAATAATACAATTACTTATTATCGTCGTCTTTCACTTCTTCATAATCTGAATCAACAACTTTTTCCTCTTTGTCATCAGTTGATGAAGTATCATCACTACTGCTATTGGATTGTTGTTCATCAGCTGCTTGTGATGATTGATACATTGCTTCACCAAGCTTCATAGAGGCTTGTGATAGTGCATCAGTTTTTTCTTTAATCTTTTCAGCATCATCACCATCTATTACCTCGCGCAACTCCTTAAGGGCATTTTCAATGGCGTCTTTCTCATTTGAGCCTACTTTATCTCCATATTCCTTAAGAGATTTTTCCGTAGAATAAATAAGGCTTTCAGCATTGTTTTTCGCCTCTATTGAATCTTTCTTCTTTTGATCAGCATCGGCGTTACTTTGTGCCTCTTGGACCATCTTATCAATGTCTGAATCGGAAAGACCACCAGAAGCTTGTATAGTAACTTTCTGCTCCTTATTCGTGGCTTTATCTTTTGCAGATACTTGAACAATTCCATTTGCATCAATGTCAAAGGTAACCTCAACTTGTGGCATTCCACGAGGTGCTGGAGCAATTCCTTCCAAAGTAAATTGACCGAGCAATTTATTGTCAGAAGCCATTTTTCTTTCGCCTTGATATACCTTTAGAGTTACTGCTGTTTGGCTGTCTTCAGCTGTTGAGAAAACCTGACTTTTCTTAGTAGGGATAGTAGTATTTCTGTCAATCAAGCTTGTGAATACTCCTCCTAATGTTTCTATACCTAAAGATAGAGGTGTAACGTCAAGCAGTAAAACATCACTGCCACCACTACCGCCTTGTAAGATATTACCTTGAATTGCTGCTCCAGTAGCAACTACTTCATCAGGATTTACTCCTCTGTGTGGGTCTTTACCAAAAAACTCTTTAACCTTCTCAATTACCTTAGGCATCCTTGTCATACCACCAACCAAGATCACTTCATCGATAGTATTTGCTGCTAGCTCGGCATCCTTTAATGCTTTTCTACAAGGCTCCAAAGAGCGGTCAAGAAGATCCATGACTAAGCTTTCAAATTTAGCTCTAGTTATTTTAACACTCAAGTGCTTAGGACCACTGGCATCAGCAGTAATATAAGGTAAGTTTACATCAGTTTCCAAGGAAGTAGATAATTCTTTTTTTGCCTTCTCTGATGCTTCTTTTAAACGTTGCATAGCTAATACATCATTATTTAAATCAATGCCATTAGCTTTTTTAAATTCGTCAGTTAGGTAGTCCAAAATTCTATGATCGAAGTCTTCCCCACCAAGATGCGTATCTCCATTGGTAGATTTTACTTCAAAAACGCCATCACCTAATTCCAAGATAGAAACATCAAATGTTCCGCCTCCAAGGTCATATATAACAATATGTTGATTGCTGGTTTTTTTGTCAAAACCATAAGCAAGTGCAGCAGCAGTTGGTTCATTGATAATACGTAAAACCTCAAGTCCAGCAATTTTTCCTGCATCTTTGGTTGCTTGTCTTTGAGCGTCATCAAAATATGCTGGCACTGTAATCACGGCTTTTTTGACTGTTTTACCTAGATACTTTTCAGCTGTTTCTTTCATTTTTTGTAAAACAAATGCTCCAATCTGACTTGGTGAATACTGCTTACCCTTTGATTCTATCCAAGCATCACCATTGGAAGCCTTTACCACTTTGTAATTTACTTTCATCTGTTTTACAAGATCGGGAGTAAATTTTCGCCCGATAAATCTCTTTGATGCTTCTATTGTGTTTTCAGCATTGGTGACTGCCTGACGACAGGCTGTTATACCAACTAAACGTTCTCCACCCTCGGTGAAAGCCACGACGGATGGCGTGGTTCTCATGCCTTCAACGTTTTCTATCACTTTGGCATTTTGCCCTTCCATAATGGCAACACAAGAATTAGTGGTTCCTAAATCTATTCCTATTACTGGCTCTGACATAAAAAATCTCCTACAAAACTGCAAAAATATTATCTGTACAACAAGATATATGCATATTCTTTCTCAAGACAACCCTATTTATGATAAGAAAATACAATCATTATTAATTTTATGAAGAAAAGTATGGTCTTATTGAGGTTTGATCACACCATGTAAATATTCAATAGAAAATTTATAGCCTTGGATTCCCACTCCAGCAATAATAGCAGAGGCGACAGATGATATGTAAGAATGTCTTCGGAAATCTTCTCGTGCAAAGATATTCGAAATATGAACTTCCACAATCGGCATCGTGAGAATAGATAAAGCATCTAAAATTGCAATTGATGTATGTGTGTAAGCAGCGGCATTGATTACAAGACCATCGCCATGCAGATTGTGTATATACTCAACTATTTCTCCTTCATGATTACTTTGCCAACAAGTGACATCAATGTTTAACTGCAGGGCTGTTTGTAGGCACAAATTTTGAATTTCGGCTAATGAGATATCACCATATAATTTCCGTCGCTCTATAACATTGATGTTTGGACCGTTGACAATATGAATTTTCATGATGTGTTTTTTATCCCATTCATTTTTTAGATGTGATCTCGGTGAGATTCGAACTCACGACCCACTGATTAAGAGTCAGTTGCTCTACCAACTGAGCTACGAGATCATACCCTAGACTATATACTGTAGAACTTTTCTCTGTCAATTAAAGGATTATTGAGTAGAATATTGTTTTATAGATCAATATGGATGCAAAAAAAAGAACTTGCAACTCTTAAGCAGGAAATAGCAAAGCACGACATCCTCTACCATCAAAAGGATGCACCCACTATTAGTGATGCAGAATACGATGCGCTCAAACAACGTTATTTGGAATTATCACCAACTTCTGATTTAAATGTAGGAGCGCCGCCGTCAGACAAATTCACCAAGGTAAAACATGACATTCCTATGTTGTCCTTGAAAAATGCTTTCAATCATTCTGATGTTGAAGACTTTCTCAACAGAGTAAAAAGATTTCTCAATCAACAAGAACCAATGGAGATTATTTGTGAACCAAAGATAGATGGAATCTCCTTTGCTGCACATTATTTAAATGGTCATCTAGTATGTGCTACCACCAGAGGTGATGGTTTGTTTGGTGAAAATGTCACAGAAAACATCAAAACTATATACAACTTGCCTTTGCAGATAGATAATGCCCCTCACAAGTTAGAGGTCAGGGGTGAGGTTTTTATAGAGCGAGATGATTTTCAAAAAATGAGCGGATTTGCAAATCCAAGAAACGCTGCAGCAGGTTCTTTGCGGCAGTTGGATGCAACAATCACAGCCCAGCGTCCACTAAAATATTTTATCTATAATGCTTTCGGTCTACCTAAAATTACACGACATTCTGATCTATTAGAATCTTTGCAAAAGCTTAATTTTTCGATCAATCATCAAAGGTGTATTACTGATAATCTTGAAGACATCATCAATTTTTATGAGGAGATCTTTACCACAAGATATCAAATACCATACGACATTGATGGTGTTGTATATAAGGTCAATGATATAAATTTACAAGAAAGATTAGGTGCTACTGGCCACTCGCCACGCTGGGCTACAGCTCATAAATTACCATCCGAAGAAGCAAAAACAAAAATTGATAAGATTACTATCCAAGTAGGCAGAACTGGTACTTTAACACCAGTTGCTGAATTGATGCCTATCAATATCGGTGGAGTAATTGTTAGGAGGGCTAGCTTGCATAATGCTGAATATATCACTAGGAAAGATATCAGAGAAGGCGATATGGTGATCATCAAAAGGGCCGGAGATGTGATTCCACAAGTGATCAAAATTGATGAAAGTTTACGTCCCGATCATGCGCAGGAGTTCATTTTTCCAGCATTTTGTCCAGTTTGTAATAGTCCTGTAATACAAGAGGATAGCAGTATAAGATGTACTGGTCAGACAGTCTGCCAAGCGCAAGTCATTGAGAAAATCAAACATATGGTGAAAGCTTTTGAGATTGATGGCTTGGGAGAAAAGCAGATACCACTCCTAGTGGAAAATAATATCATTGCTAGTATTGGTGATATCTTTGATATAAAATTGGAGCAGCTCCTTGACTTGCCTGGTTGGGGGAAGAAATCAGCTCAAAATCTTATGGAAAACATTGAAAAGGCGCGTCGTATAAAACTAGACCGATTGATAGTATCTTTAGGTATAAGGTTCATTGGTGAGAGTAATGCTGCCATCTTAGCAGAAGAATACAGATCCTATGATGATTGGTTTGCAAATATGAAGAATTGTGTCAACGATACAAGCGTAGCAGATGCAATTATGAATCTTGATGGAGTTGGCTCTAAAGTGGTGCATGCATTACAAGATTTTTTTAGTGATATTAGCAATATTGACCTTCTCCAAAGGTTAAAAGCTCAAATAGAGGTTCTTGATATGGAGGATGGCCAAGTAATACAATCATTATTTCAGGGCAAGAAAGTGGTGTTGACAGGCAAATTAAACATCATGACCAGAAGTGAAGCAAAATTAAAATTACAGTCTATAGGTGCCAGAATCATGAATAGCATCTCCAGCAATGTTGATATAGTAATTGTCGGAGAAAACAGTGGAACGAAATTAGCAAAAGCACAGGAATTAGATCTCACAATTATGTCGGAAGAAGAATTGATTGATGCGCTGCAGTAAACAATCTAATCCATCACATACTCATACGCATTGGTACTTCCTGGTTATGAACATGGTCAATGATTGAGCTTGGTCTGCTGCTATGCATCTGTCTTTGGGTATCTGGCTCGTTAGCATCTGAAATGAGCTCTTGATCAATGACATCATTGCCTGGTTGTGCATCGTTTTGTGTATGATTATTACTTGAGATATTGTCTTTATAGTCTTTATAGATTTTAACGTTATTTGCGTGCAAATTAACCTCTTGCGTTTGGATGTTATACGTACCACTCTCTAAGTTTTGCTCACTATTAGTAGTAAAACGCTTCTTACAATAGGGCCATACATAACGTTTTCCAACTATAACAAGGCCTACAAGAATCATACTCATTGTTGCAGCAACAGTAACTTGTATCTCTTTTTCTTCTCGTTGTACGACATTAGATATATCATCTAATTCTTGCTTTTCACCTGTTACCATATTCAAAAGCTTTGTGATTGGATCTGTGATGTTCATTGCAACCTTAAGTATAAAAACTGAATGCTACATTCTATGCAGTTAACATTTCGTTTATTGATTGAGTGATTTAAGATGTGGGTTCGCTTTGTTTTTGAAAATACTTAGGTGGAGAATAGGTTGTGTTGAGAGTGTAAAAAGGCTAAGAAGTGAGAGATGAAGTATGCTCTTGAAAAAATAAGATAATTTCAGGCACGATAGTAAATTTCTGCTTCTTCATCAGTGACGCAACATTTGAATTTACCAAAAGCATAATATGATAGGATAGTAGAACATATTCCTATAATGGCTACCCCGATGAATATTAAAGTAATAGGAATAGGTTTGACTTTGTGCATGTCTATATATTTGTATACAGACATTGCAATGAGGGTGGAAATGCATAAGCCAATCAAAATACTGATGGATGAACGGGTGATATTGAGTAGGTAGTCAATTCTTTGTTTTTTTTTACTTCGTTCGATAAGGATTCGGTGGTGCTGACATTTGTCATGCCAGTATTAGCTCTGCCTCTACTATCATATCCATATTTCTTATCATAAACGTCTTTAGCCCTAATATAGTTCTGCATATCAACAGCATCTAATACAGTAGATGTATTACTTAGTAATTTATCGACATCACATGGCACTAGCTCACCATTCTCACCATTTTTAATAAACTGTTTTTCAGTCAATAAGTTTTCTATCGCAATATACCTATTCTTGTTTTGTGCAACGCTTGGAAGGTTAGCATAATTAGAGCTCTTTAATCTATAGATAGATTGAAATGCTGTTAGATCAAATAATCCATCATACTCCAACAAAACATTTACAGCTGACACATTCCCAAACCTTATGGCAACTGCTAAAGGAGTTTCCATTTTGTAGGATAAGCCATTATACTTCTTACCTTCATAGTATTCGTCTAAACGTTCTTTTGATTGCTTGAATGCAGAAAACTTATCTTTTGTATTTGAGATGATACATAATATATCAGAAATCATTTCTTTACAATGACTCTTGAGATCATTTGTGTCATATCTTACATTTGTATCAGGTGAGAATCTTACTTTGTGTGACAGATTTTTTGTTATTGTTTGCTCTCTCACCTTGGTAATATCAACTCCAATTGCCAGATCATTAACTTTGAATTGACATTTATTACGCTCATCTAACCTCTTTTGTGTTAAGTTATAAATATGTAGAGTGCATGCACCATGCAAAGCATTGTAACCTACATTGCTTCTTCCATATAACATATCTGTATTATAAAAATAATTTGTAATAAGATACTTTAACATATCAAAATTATTATTTTTATCATTTTCGTTGAAACCACGCGCTGCTACTTCTAATACTGAAAGCCCAGCAGAACTGGTTTTAAACATTTCTTGTTGTATATCGGCACCCTTAGAATACATTTTATTAATAACATATTCTAACACTTCCTTATTTCCACTACGAGCTGCAAAGTGAAGTGGTCCATGATTTGCATTACACTTTCTCAGAAGAGAGAAAGTGGTATTGTCAGTAAGGAATTTAACACGATTAAGGTCGCCAGTTACAATTGCATTCATTAATATAGTTCTACCCCTGCTATCTCCTTCATAATATGGCACTTTTTTTTCATTGTATATTTCTATCAACAAATGGATCAGCACAAGCAAAGGCGGCAGCATTGTGCATATTGCTATTAATAATGTTCCAATCAATCTCGGGCAATTTTGAAAAACTTTCAATCATCCAAGGACAATATTTAATAATATACATCGGAACAGTCATGCCTTTTGGCTGCATCACATTATATGGAGAGTATTTTTTCTCGTATGGAACTTGATAGTTAATCACCCTTTTATAAAGTTCCATATCTTTTGATTTAAGGTTCTCAAGTTCTTTAAAAAGAAATTCTATTTTCTTTTTATCTTTCAAAGCTTGTTGAAACAGATTCTCACCTTGTTCATTTGTCGCATCCCATTGCAGGTTATCTTCTTTTATCGCTTTCCTTAGATCATCCACTGAATAAGGAGTAAGATCTATAACTTTTGTATTACTATCTTGCATGTTATTGTCATTTTATTCATTATCATAGTCAAACATCTAACAAATATTTCCGATAGATCAAATATTTTTTAAAAAATATAAAAGTATTTCATATCATTATTCCACCGATAAGATGCATTAATATAGTTTTGGTAGATCTTTTTATCTGGTATTTTTCAAGTATGAAAATTGCTATTTCATCTGGTTTTTTATTTAGAATGCTATATTCTATGCAGTTAACATTTCGCTTATTGGTTGAGTGATTTAAATATAACACCGCTATAAATACATAACATAGCACCTGGGAAGTTTTCAATTAGTGAACCTCCAGCTCTAATATATTCCCCACATGCTGGTGTTGGACATTAAATAAAACTTCACCTTTTAAGATTAGTTAGGTCATTATTATGAATTCGGAAGAATGAGTTTCTTCCACTTGTAGTAGGTGATATGGTGCAAAAATGTTTAAATCTTAATCAGTATGATCCTAAAATACAAAAAATTGCTAAAGAGCTCGAGGCCAATTTCACCAGTGAAATGTTGAAACCGATCTTCGACAACATGATAGAAGGCAATGAGGGGAAAATATATCAATCGATGCTGGTGGATGAATATTCTAAGGTAATTGGTCCGAAGATGGGATTGTCAGAAAAGTTAGCTTGCAGCATGTTGAATATGAAAAATGACTGAAATAATACTGCAATTAATTGCAATTTTCGATATTGAAATCAACCTTTTAAAAAAAAGAAAGATCAAAGAGTTACAGCCTTGGCAAGATCTTGAATTATGTTTGATCGAGAAACTATCGCAAGAAAAGATAGACATGCCAAACAGTGTTTATGAAATCTGGCAACAGAAAGTACAAGAGAAGCAATATTTAATCGAACGCAATTTGATAATCAGTAGAAGATTTTTCGAGATGCTCATCGGCAAGGATCATCTTTACAAACGCGACGGGCAAACGACTAGCAACAATAATGCAATCATTATGGATAAGCAGGTATGAGTTTAAATAATGCATTAGATAGTGCCATTAGTGGTTTGAATTTGAATCAGAAGAAGATGTACTTATCTTCATTCAATGTGGCGCATGCTGGCGATAAAGATTTCTATCGTCTGGAATCAGAGATTTGCAATGATAGACTTGGCGATGTATCAGTCAAACGAGTGAAATTAGTTATGAATACTATCATTGAAGAGAGTCGCATTGAACAAAATTCTGTGGTTGGTTACTCTAAAATCAAAGATCTCTTCTTGGAAAGAATGTCTGATGCTTTTGGTTCACCATTTCTGCCGGAGCATTTTCATGACGAAATTGTCCCTAAAAACATTAGTACAGCCGTTGAAGATTTCTTTGATAAGATCAATATGCTCTCAGGTACTCCTGAAAATAGCGCATTAAAACATGCAGTGGTCAATAGTGCAAATCATTTGAGTGGTATCATGCATAACACTGCTAATACCCTGCAAAATTTACGTCTGCAAGCTGATTCCATGATTTCTCAAACGTGTTTAGAGGTTGAGCAAGAGCTCAAAGAAATTCATCAGATTAACTATGAACTGCTATACTTAGATACAAATAATGAACGCAAAGCACATTTGGAATTAAGTAGGCGGCAAGCGATACAAAGGTTATCTGAAGATATTGATATCGTCACGCGAACAGAAAAAAACGGCAGTGTACATATATATACTAATAATGGACAAGCTTTATTAGAAGATCAATTGAGTTCTATACAACATGAATCACGGTATTCGATTGAAGATGTACTCGCAGACAAAAAGTTCGCACCAATTGCCATTACATCAGAATTTCATCAACAAGAACTTACTGAATATCAAATATCATCTGGCAAAATTAAAGGGCTTATTGAAGTGCGGGATCATGATATTACAGAGATATTATCTCACCTTGATACCTTTGCCATGAAGATGACCTCTGAAGTCAATAACATTTATAGTGCTGGTAATAATTTTCCTGGACATAGATCTTTGTCATCCAGCCATGAGATTGAAAGTGATGATTTTACTGGTGAAGTGAAATTTATCCTATTAAACGCAGAAGGGAATAATGCAGTGATTGAAAATGATTATGTGATCAGGCCACTGACAGTTGATCTACAAGGTAAGAATTTAGAACAAATTACTGAAGAAATAAATCAACATTATAATTTTGGTTATCAGCAAGTAAGAATTTCTGATAAAATTGATGATGTGCAGCTTATACCTATTGCTCGTGGAGATGATACTTTTGATTTTAATCTACAGATTGAAAATGCTAAAACGTCATCTAAGATCACTATACAGAACGTCAGTATTTTATACGGTGATGATAGTAAAGTATTATCTACAAACCATGAAGGTATTAACATCATTGCAAAGCCCTATGAAGTCATCAATACACCAGATCTACTTAGCCTTAAAAGGGACAACTTACCTTCTGTGATACAAGAATTTACTGTCAGGGTACAGGTGAATGTTGATGGTATAAATACAGATGTTGATTATATCATCGATCAAAGCAATTTACAGAATCATTATTCTGCCACTAGTGTTGTTGGTAATGATGCTAAAATTATAACAACAGCCAAAAAACAGTATATGCAAGCACAGTATAAAGATGGTATTTTCACTGTGAATGCTAATGAGAATTTGCGCCTTGTTGTGGAGGATATCAACAGCAACACTGTAAATGGAAATTTTTTCCATGCTCTGCAGTGTAATAACCTTTTTATAGAAAGTGGTGATAATAATGCTTTTAATTTCAGCATCAACAATACATTGAAGAAAAATCCTGAGGGTTTTAATATAGCGGGTGTTAGCTATAATAAAGACGGCTTACCTAGAATGGGGATGTCTAACAATGCCATTCTTAAAAGGATATTATCTTTGAGTAATAATAATCTAGACTTCAACAGGTCGAAACATTTCACCTTTTATTCATTTGCAACATTTGTAATTGAGAGTGCAGCCTTTAAATCACATGATGCAGGAATTGTAAAAGAGCATGAATTATCATTTCAAGAGGCATTAGATGATGAGCAAAAGAAAATCAGTGGTGTTAATATTGACGAGGAAATTGCCAACAGTATGTTCCTAAAAAACTGGCATGAGGCATTAACAAACATTGTACAACTGGTAGATAAGATGTTTGCAGATCTTGTCAATATTATATAGGATGAGCGGCAGAATCAGTACTTTAAATCTATATAATAATAGTGTGCGCAATATCATGCATGGTAATAATAATCTACATGATCTCACAGCAAGCATCTCTTCGGGGAAAAAAATGAAAGGTTTCCATTCATCACATAATAACGCTCAATTCTTATTAAGTATAAATAAAGATATCCAACTTGCAAATACCTATATAAACAACGCTACTATCGTCCAAATGCGCACAGAAAATATGCATACGACAATCACCAATCTTTTGGATATTGCTGTCTACTTGAATGGTGAGCTATCAAGAAGTACGCATCACATGCATAATGATCAACTGTATCAAATCGCAAAACACAAGTTGTATGAAATAAAGCATGAATTGAATACTTCGATAGGCGGCACTTACCTTTTTAGTGGTAGCATGGTTGAGAGAGCACCGGTTGAAGATATTGAAGATATTGATGGATACTATCAAGGTGACGATGAAATACATGCAACACAACTAGGAAATTTTTTTGAGATAAAATATGGAATTACAGCGGACGAACAAGGCTTTGTTGATTTAATCACTTGTACACATCTAGCCATAAAAAGCAAAGATGATCCTGAAATCCTCGCGCAAGCCAAAGCTTGCATCGAAAAAGCTATCCCTGCTTTAATCAATCTCCAGCAAAAGGTGAGCAATGATTATGCGATGACTATGCGCTATAAGCAATTACATGAGGATAGTAAGCTGGAACTGTTACAATTACGCAGTCGGTTAGAACAAACATATGGAGTTAATTTACCTGAATTAATTTCAGAATTTACTTTACAGGAGTCAGTTCTGCAGGCTTCACAATTAATCTTATCCAAGCTAATGGGCCTAAGCTTAACAAATGCTATGAGGTGAGCTTAAAAATAAGAATGTCATAAAGCAATATCCGATGATTTATCCTTTATTTCCAAGAAACTTATCAATATTAATTACTTTGTCAGACTCTTCTTCAAAAGATGAAATGGTATCTTCACCCTCGGTTTCATCATAAATAGCATCTAGTTGCAAGTGAAAGTTTGCATCTCGATCATGAAAGACTGATATTGAAGAAAATGGTATTCTAATATTTTCTAATGTTCCACTAAAGCTTAGTTTTACAGAAAAATAATTGGGACTCACTTCCAAATTCTCAAATTGGTGCTGTAAGATAATCGCCATGACTTCCGGATATTTTTTACGTAAATTCTCACTAATTTCTACGCCCGGCATATTAGTATGAAAAGAGATGTATAGGTTACATTCATCTTCTACTAGCTGTAAAGCTTCTTTAATAATCCACTTATTTGCTTTGCTTAGTAAGAAATCATAATTTATCGACATAGGTTTGTATAAATAATTATATTTATAATAGTAGCATGCCAAGGTTGATTAGCCATGTCAACCTCTGTGGTATGCATATGAAGTATATTTTTAGTATTTATGATTCGTTCCAAGGGTTTGATCGGCGGAGACATGAGATACTTGAGTAGAAGACTGCTTATGGTTCTGCACTCTCTTTGAAGCAGTTTCATGTATGGCATTTATCCAGGGGCTTAACTGAGATTTTGCTTAGTAAAACGGTTTTACACGTTTCCTGCTCAAAATCTTTGCCACAAAATGCAAGTAATATATTGTCTGTACAGTCCGTGATGGCACCCTTCAATTTTTCAGGGTTATTGTGAGACTGTAATATCTCTTGAGCGAATGAGAGAAGAGCACCTTGTTCTGTCAAGCCATGTGCTATAACCGGAGAAAAATCTGTGCTCTGCATGCTTGCGGTTGTTTGGAGTATCTTAAGCAATTCGGCGCTTTGATCTTGTATTGATTTTCCGGGAGTCTTATCCGTGAGACGTTCTGTGGTAACAGTCCATGGTGAGCTATATGGTGAGCTACGCTTATTTTGAGAGTTTATTACTTTTTGAGACGTTGTGCGTAAGAATTCTTTGATCGCTTCAAAGCCTTCGAAGGGTATCGACTGGCCATCTTTATCTTTGCCAGCGTGAAGGAAGACTCGTTTTAGTTCGGATGTACTATTAAAGTTAACGCCAATCTCTTTTCGAATCTTACTATCATCTTCAAGCTTTCTAATGGGGTCCTGGAAGAGCATTTGTAAAGTATCTGCTGTAGCATTTGTGATGGCAGTTGAAAAATCTGTGAATAATCTTGCAGCTAATATTGCTTTAGCGGTTTCATGTAGCGTAGGTTTGAGTTGTGGTGCTTGTTGCTGAGAATCGTGATTGTTTTTAGGCATCTTTCTCCTCCTATGCTTATGTTATTCAATGTTAATTATTATGATAAATCAGAGAAAATGCAAATGAAAAAAAACTTATTTCCTGTCTTTTTTTCTATTTTATAGCTGCCACGCAATAGTTAAACAAATAAGCACTAAATGCAACTCAAGTATTTGATAAAATTCTACCTTAGGTGAAGAAAATTATTGCATATAAATATCTCTGATGTATATGCTGTATATAATATATTTACTTGAAAAAAATGAAAAATACTTTATTTAGTATCATCCTGCCAATTTATAAGGGTAGTTTATTAGATGAACAACAATCACCTAATATCCAAGCATTGATTGGAGAAGAGCAGCTCAATAATTTGATGAATATAATTTCTTATGCTAAAAAGCAAAGCGCTGATATCAAGCTGATTTGGTCCTATTTTCCTTATAAAAAAAATGAATATTGCAATCATAATACAGGCATTGAAGAGATAGATTCTGCTTCTGAGTTGGAAATATGCAAAGATGTATTAACGAACTTTATAAAGTATAAAAGATTGGAAGGATACATAGAGGTATTGAAATTTTCTGATGCCTATCCAATCAAAAATGTTCAAAAAACTTATTTTCTTCTCGCTCTGCTTGATAATAGAGTGTTTGGTGATATAGCTTCAGCGCTTAAGCTTTGTTCTCGCAGTTATAACCGTAAAGTTTATACAAACATGGTCACATTCGATTGCTCTAGTGAAAAAAGTAATCTTCTTGATAAATTACAGAGATTTAGCGAAGGTTCTATTAAAAACGCCTTGAATATTACAGAGTGCTCTGCATCAGATGGAAAGAATATAATAAATCAGCATTATATGTTTACTGATAAAAAATTAACGTGTTTGGAGAGCGCTTTTGTTTTTATTAATTCTTATATTGAGAAAAAAAGCAATAAAAAAAATAAAGGTGCTAATAAACAGAAGGACTATGTTGCGACTATATATCTTGTTGATGGGGTGGTGGATTTATTAATTTCCATATATAAATGTCGAGATCATAAATTGATCAAGAGTAACAAAGTAAAACAATATGTAGAAACAGTTAAAGATTTTTTAGATAATATAACACATCAATTCGATCAAAGTTCACAATCAATCAAGATAAATGAAATATCACGTGTGTTACCAGAGCATCTTGTGATTATTCAGACTGATTTAGTTGGTAAGCTAAAAGGTTATTTTAATCAGTATGATAAAGATAATGATTCTTCTAATAAAGAAAGTCCTAATCAAAATAGCAATCACAGACAGAATAGTTTTTCTGTTCAAAGCGTAGAGCAACCTAGTAGTTCAATAAATCGGTAAAACACGCACTGTTGAAAGCTTGTATGAACAGATAGATCTCTGTATTTAGAGTTTCTCAGCCTCGGCGATACGTAATAATTCATTATACTTAGCTATCCGTTCTGATCTGGATAGTGATCCAGTTTTGATTTGTCCGCAATTCGTTGCAACTGCTATATGAGCGATTGTTGTATCTTCTGTTTCTCCTGAGCGGTGTGAGACTATAGCTTGATAGTTATTCTTTTTTGCCATTTCGATGGTCTGCAAAGTTTCTGTCAAAGTACCAATTTGATTTGGTTTAATGAGGATAGCGTTAGCAATGTTATCATCAATGCCGGCTTGTAAGATCTTGGGGTTTGTGACAAATACATCATCTCCGACCAATTGGATATCTTTTCCTAAGGTTCTGGTCATATGTTGCCAACCATCATGATCTTGTTCATCCATGCCGTCTTCGATGGAAAAAATTGGATA
Organism: Neoturris breviconis; assembly: GCA_032360805.1. Taxonomy (NCBI): domain Eukaryota; kingdom Metazoa; phylum Cnidaria; class Hydrozoa; order Anthoathecata; family Pandeidae; genus Neoturris; species Neoturris breviconis. Next base: position 307,065 of record JAULBZ010000002.1, read on the forward strand.
TTGTGCAGACAATTCTTGGTAATATGCAGTCAGCTCTTGACTGTCGAGTGATTTATTATTAATTGTATATTTCTTTTGATGATAGAAAGTCGAGGCAGCAACATCCAAGGCGATTTTAAAACCATCATGACCTGCTGCATCAATTGCTCGCATAATATAATCTAATGCCATGTTATTATGAGTGAAGTTAGGTGCAAAGCCACCTTCATCACCAACCGCAACGCTGTAGCCATCATTATTCAAAAGACGACGCAAGCTATGAAAAACTTCAGCGGCTTGTCTAATTCTTTCTTTGAAATCTAGATTAGCCGGCGGCACAATCATAAATTCTTGTATATCTAGATTGTTATTAGCGTGCATGCCACCATTGATAATATTGATCATTGGATTTGGCATTATCACCTGCTTTTCAGTCGACAAATACTTATATAAAGGTAAGCTCAAATGTAAAGCCGCAACTTTTGCCGTTGCCAATGATATACCTAAAATAGCATTTGCACCTAGGCGTGATTTATTATCAGTGCCATCCAATTCTATTAACGCTTCGTCAATTGTTGTTTGTTGTCTGACATCCATTCCTAGTAATGCCTCTTTGATTTCTTCATTGACGCCTTTTATGGCCTTTAAAACACCCTTACCGTCGTATCTATTACTATCCAGGTCACGGAGTTCCACTGCTTCGTATAATCCAACTGAGGCGCCAGAGGGAATTTGTACTCTGCCACATATTGTATCAACTGATACTTCTACTTCAATTGTTGGATAACCACGACTATCTAAGATTTCTCGCGCTCGTATATTAGAAATTTTTGACATTAACACCTCATGTAATTTTTATATTATAATCAAAGAAAAGGGCTATACAAGTGGGTAGATTTGCATTAGATTATTTAACATGTGAATGGTTACAAAGAAATATGGATTTATCAAAAATTACTTCTGGTAATAATATACCTCACGAAATTAATGTTGTGATTGATATCTCTGCTAATTCCACACCAGTAAAATATCAAATTGATGAAGAAAATGGTTTCTTGGCTGTAGATAGGTTTTTACCTGTAAGTATGTACTATCCTTGTAATTATGGTTTTATTCCTCATATTCAAGGTGGTGATGGCGACTATATGGATGTCCTAGTGATTACACGTTATCCTATTTTGCCACAGTCTGTTATTGCGGTTCGCCCAATTGGAGTCTTGGTCATGTCAGATGAAGCGGGCGAAGATGTGAAGATACTATCAGTACCTACTGTGAAAGTTGATCCGTATTATGAGCATATACAAAGTTATACAGACCTTCCTAACATTCAAATCAAACAAATAGAACATTTCTTTACACGCTATAAAGATTTGGAATCTGACAAGCATGTTAATATTGAAGGATGGCGTGATGCTGACTTTGCTAAATCCTTAATTAAATCATAATACGAAATTTTGATTCGCAATATGAGTTTCCTGTAACTTTCTGATTCAACTAACGTTAATTGTAATCGCAGCCCTTGCATATAAGTGCTTGATAAAAGGGTCCGAAGTGCAAATCTTATATCTTGATGGAATCTTGAACAGTTATCATGAAAATAATAGTTGCTCTTTTGGGTATAATTAGTTAATCCTATCATTTTAGTATTGGTATACAGAATGTGAGATTGTCTTCTGAGGAAAAATTATCATGGTTGCAATTGGCGCGTTCTGATAGGGTGGGTCCAATCACTTTTTATAATTTACTGAAAAAATATGGTACGGCGCAACGGGCTATATATGAAATATCTAAATCTAAACCCACAAAAATCACCATTGCAAGCTTAGCGAGTGTAGAACAGGAAATACTTTCAGTTGAGAAAGTAAACGGAAAAATTATTGCACATTGTGAGCCAGAGTACCCAGAGTATTTAAAGCTATTAAAAGATGCCCCACCATTATTGACGACGGTAGGTAATATTGAGATATTGCATCAAACGCAACAGCTGGCAGTTGTTGGGTCGCGTCAAGCTTCTCATAATAGCTATAAATTTACTCAACAATTATCACTGGAAATAGCTCAAGCTGGCTTTGTTATTATTTCTGGTTTGGCTAAAGGGATTGATACTGCTGCACATCAAATTATTTATCAAAAATTACCTACAATTGCTGTGGTTGCAAATGGTATTAATATTATTTACCCTGAGGAGAATAGACGATTATATAATCACATTGTTGATAATGGTGGTTTGATTGTCACAGAATTTCCATATGGCAGTAGACCTAAAGCCCATCATTTCCCACAGCGCAATCGGATCATAGCCGGTTTATCACTTGGTGTAGTAGTAGTAGAAGCTAGTTTATATTCGGGCTCGCTAATTACTGCCAAATATGCTTTATCCCAGGGTAGGGAGGTGTTGGTAGTTCCAGGTTCACCTTTGGACTTCAGATGCAAAGGTAGTAATCAATTGCTCAAGGACGGGGCTACTTTAATTGATTCTGCATCTGATGTGCTATTTGCGCTGAGCATGATGACAAAAAATAGATTACAGCAAAATATATTATTTGAGCAAGATCATAACAAAGGAAACTCTGTTAAATCATATATAATAAAAAAGCTGACTTATAATCCTTGTCATATTGATGAGTTTATTAGTACTCTGTCTTTTGATCTGAATGATATACTGATAGCTTTGTCAGAGCTTGAAATTGAAGATAAAATTGAAAAAAGTGTTGATAATACTATTTTTCTTAAAGGCTGATTTTATGTTCTGTCATGAATATTTGATATTCGGCGATATTTGTATACCTAATTTTTATAGGCTTTTCTAATGATTGATTCATCTGATTGTATGTTCTGTTGATGACACTTTGAAAAAACTCCTGTCGACAATCAAAAATAACGAATAGCAATGTATTATCATATAAATGACCAATCATATCATAATCACGAGTACATTTTTTGTATGCCTCTACTACTTTTTGGATGGTTGATAGATGCATTTGGTCATTGTTTATAGTGATTGTGCCAATTAATGATTCTGAGCCATATAAGATGTGAAATTGTTGCAATAAATCAATTTCTTGTATAGTGCTAACACTGTCCATGATATTTATCTCTGGAATCAGATTGTAACTGTCGTCATTTGAGATGGTAGTGCGATATTGTTTGAATTGATCAAAGAGACTATATTTCCTCATTAATAGCTCGAATGATAATATATCTGGTTGTGAGGTTGCATGGAATACCTTTAACTTGATATTAATTGGCTGATTTTTTGCTGTGATAATTTTACAATTGCGCACCTTAGAAAGAATTTCACCAATGCTATACATTTCATCTTGATGATCAATATGTTCATTGATTGTGTTTATGGTACTGCCATCAAAGATCTGTTCGATATTTTTTTCTATTAATTCTTTTTCAGTATATTCAGATGCTTTCAGCAATTGTTCATTGCCACCATCGATTATGATTTTCTGTTGTTTATTGTCTTGTGTGATTAACAGCACCATATCATCTTCACGGTTGGAGGCAGCAAAATTTATCATTGTGACAATAATATACAATATTCAGTATAATGATACGATGTGTTTGTGAAGAAACGATAAATAAAGAACAACAGAGATTTATCGGGGCAATATTCTATGCCTAAAAATAAGTCATATATCTTTGCTAGCAAACTGAGGGGAAAATTGTTTATGTTGATTTACATATTGTAAAAAAATTCTTAGGTACATGCAAGCTCTTTTAAAACACTTTCCTTTTCTTGGTATTCTAAAAGATATTCCTGAAGATGAAACCCTAAAACTTGATCCGGCCCATCAAAAAATGGCAGTAATCTTATTAGATTTTGTGCGTAATGCGAATCGGATCAGAAAGATCAAACGTAAGAGTGAGTATTATAGATACTATCATATCTTTTTCTAACCATCTCAGTATCAGCTTCCGTGGCAGCTATTACATGCAATAAGCTTTTACGTGCATCATCAAAAGACTATACAACGATAGCCTTACTTGTTGCTGCGGCTGTTATATTTTTGATGTTTCTCATCGCACAAACCTGCGCTGTAATTCTTAATAGGCAAATCAGTGATAGGATAGAAGCTTTTTTCAAGACAGTAAAAAAACATGATGAAAGTTTATTCAATGAGATAGATGATAACATCACATCAGAGCTGAAATATGCAATGTATTTTGTGCGCTCACGTAAAATAGCTATGCATGTAGGAGGACTATTATTTTTATGTGGCTGTGCATTTATAGCCCTGTATATTCTTTGTAAAAAATTTCTATCACAAGAATATTCTAGGCACCTTCATATAACTAGATCTTGTCTTGCTATACTAATTATTAGTTTTTCTATTGATATTATTTTGTTATCTTTTGCTGCAATTTTTACATATGTAAAGGATGAAACAATACTATACAGTGTGATGGACAAGATCAATGACGAAATAGCTACTTTCACTAAAAACCAACCTCTTATGATGTATTGTGCTGATGCAATTATGGCGGATTATGCTGAAATCTCTTATGCTAAAGTCATGGATCTTATCGAAGATAATCTGGTGTATGTACTCCAATGTATAAAAAACTTTAAAAAGGTAGCTGAACCACATAAGAAAGGACCCTCAGAAGTTATTAAATTAGAGGATCCTGCAGATAGCGTTGATTCTTTCCATGGCAAAGATTTTTAACTTCTACAACCTTTTAAAAAATCTATACAGCCTTATTGATGCTTGTGATATAAAACTTATTCTGTTTATATTAAAGCTCTAGATTATAAAGGCTCTTACTATCAGTTTATTAGACTATCTATGGGGGTGCAAATTGAAATCTATAATGAGAGGTTTTCTTGGTTTACATATCAAGGTGCTTTACATATAATTAATCTGCGTGAATTTTATATAATATAAGAAGTAATGGATTATACTTGTTTAAATGCTGAAAATATCTTTTTCTTGGAAGACTTATATGAAAAATATTTAGAAGACGAATTATCTGTTGATAGTAGTTGGAGTCAGCTTTTTAAACAGATGGAGACTAATCCTACGTTGCACAATAATAATGCAGAGAATGGAGATCCTAATTATTTAAAAGATGAGCTGGTGAGATTGATTGAACATTATCGCAGTAAAGGTCATTGGATATCGCAAGTTAACCCTTTGAAAGATCACTCAAAGCCGCGCTATTTAGATCATAATATTACAGATCTAGAACAAAAGGTGGATTTAAGTGTCGAGCTCAATTGTCCTGAGATCTCTGGAGAAGAAGTAATTGACATGATGCATGATGCTCACTGTAAAAATATCGGTTTGGAGTTTATGCATATTCTTAACCGCGAAGAAACAGACTGGTTGTCGAAGCAGGTTGAGAAACAGAATTGGCGTCAAGATTTCACTCACAAACAAAAAAAACAAATCTTACAACATGTCTTGGAAGCAGAGCTTTTCGAGAACTATTTACATATAAAATTTCCTGGAGCTAAGCGTTTCTCGCTTGAAGGTGGTGTTTCAGCGATTGCCTCGTTAGAAGCGATGATTGATCATGCTCCAAACTGTGGTGTGGAAGAGATTGCGATCGGTATGTCGCATCGTGGTCGCTTAAATGTCTTAACCAAAGTCATGAAAAAGAAATATGCAGCAATGTTATATGAATTCCAAGGCGGTATAGCTCACCCGCAAGAATATGAGGCGGCTGGTGATGTGAAATACCACTTAGGTGCTTCTTGCGATCGAGTGGTGGATGGTGATCACAAGATCCATTTGTCCTTGGCTGCCAACCCTTCTCATCTGGAGGCAGTGAACGCCGTTGTTATGGGGAAGGTTCGCTGTAAGCAGGATCTAGGAAATGATACTGACAGAAATAAAGTCATGGGAGTATTGTTGCATGGGGATGCAGCTTTTGTTGGACAGGGTGTAGTCCATGAATGCTTTAACCTCGAGAAAGCTCCTAATTATGATACAGGAGGAATAATCCATATTTTAGTGAACAACCAAGTTGGATTTACTACCAATATGGTGGATGCTCGCAGCTTTTTTTATCCAGCTTATGCGGGTCTCGCGTATGAAATTCCTATCTTTCATGTTAATGGGGATGATCCAGAAGCAGTAGCATTCTGTTCGATAATTGCTGCAGAATATCGTCATAAATTTAAGAAAGGCTCCATTATTGGAATGCAGTGTTATAGGAAGTATGGTCACAATGAAGGTGATGAGCCAAGATTTACGCAGCCTAAGATGTATGCAAATATCTCCCAGCGCACTAGCCCTGCTGATAAATACGCCCAGCAATTACTTGATGAAGGTGTAATTACTGCTGATGAACTTGCGACTATGAAAAATGACTTCAAAAAGATGCTCGATTCAGAATTTGAGGCATCTAAGAGCTATACACCAGATGCTAGTGTCTACTATTCTGGTAATTGGAAAAACTTTAAAAAGCCTAAAATTGGAACTAAGTTTGCAACCGTAATGGGGCCTGCAAAAAAGCAATTGAAGTCTTTAGGCGACACGCTTGCGGTTGTTCCTCAGAGTATTGCTGTACATGACAAAGTGAAGAAGTTGTTATCTGCGCGTCAGCAAGCTGTGCAAAAAGAGCATGGTATTGATTGGGGTAATGCTGAACATCTAGCCTTTGCTTCTTTATTAGCGGAAGGGTATAATATTCGTTTGGGAGGACAAGATAGTAGAAGGGGTACTTTCTCTCATCGTCATGCCATGATTGTTGATCAAAACAATGAAGAGCGATACTTTCCTTTGCAGCATGTTTCGCCTAGTCAGGGTGGCTTTGAGGTGTTAGATAGTACTCTTTCTGAATATGCAGCTATGGGTTTTGAGTATGGTTATAGCCTTGTTAGTCCTAAAAACTTGGTCTTATGGGAGGGTCAGTTTGGTGACTTTGTAAATGGTGCACAAATTGTTATTGATCAATTTATTGCTGCGGCTGAAAGTAAATGGTTGCAATCAAGTGGTCTTGTTCTACTGCTACCTCATGGATATGAAGGGCAGGGGCCGGAGCATTCTTCTGCCCGTATAGAGAGATTTTTGCAGTTGTGTGCTGACGATAATATGCAGGTTGTGAACTGTTCAACTCCGGCAAGCTATTTTCATATATTACGTCGACAAATGTTCAATAACTTCCGTAAGCCGCTAATAATATTTACTCCAAAATCATTGTTACGTCATAAGCAGGCAGTTTCTACTTTGGATGATATTGCTGATCAATCACATTTCCAAGAGCTCATTCCAGAAACTAGAAAAAATCTCAGTACTGTTAAGAAGGTTGTTTTCTGTAGTGGGAAAGTTTATTATGATGTCATGGATGTCGTTTCTGATGACACAGCAGTTCTCAGATTAGAGCAACTTTATCCTTTGCCTAAAGAAGCAATTATATCTGAGTTGAAGAAATATTCATCGGCAGAAATTATTTGGTGTCAAGAAGAGCAAAAAAATATGGGGTCATGGTTCTACATCCATCAGGAATTTTATGAGTTACTAGGTCAAAACATAAAATATGTTGGAAGAAAGGCGTCATCTTCTACGGCTGTTGGTTATTTGAAGCTTCATGAAGAAGAGAAGAGGGAGTTTCTTTCTCAACTCAAATAGCAAGTTTGGGAATGTGGGTTTCAATAAATTTTATTATTAATGTTAGTTTATTGAGCCCTCAAAGTATTCCTTTGCCTTGTTATAACCTTCTTTAAAGAGCAGTATTTTTTTATCATTATTGCAATCAAAGTTAAGTGGATCAACGCCTACTGAATCAATCAAAATTGTATCTTGCAAAATATTTTGCCGGGCATTATTGATGTTTTGTGAAATAAAAGTAGCGCCCATAATTGATACTATATATTTTTGCCAACCAAAATTACTGCCTAAATCTTCAGGTTTAATGGTATGGTGATTCATAATATTTTTCATTGGATGCTCATTAAATGATATCCCTAATACACCATCTAAATTATCAGCAAAAGCATTGATTGGATAATTATCATAAATGCCTCCATCAACAAAAACACTATCATCTATTTTCATTGCATCAAATAGTATTGGGACTGATGCAGAAGCACGGATAGCCTCTGATACTACTATATTGGGAGTATTCTCAGCAGAAAAAATTGTTATTTTATGTGTACTGATATTAGCTGCTGTTATACATATATCAGCAAATTTACCAGCTTTTTTTAGGTCAGCAAAGGTTGCAAAATCCTTATCTGTTTTTGCTTTAATCAATTCTTCAACCCAGCTCTGTAAGAAATTGCCACTATTGCAGCCATAATTTTTATTCAGAAAAATCAATTTCAATATGTCAGTAATGCCTAGATGTAATGAATAGACTTCATTGTCAGCCAATTTTTTCAAATCAAGATTCAGAGTAATTTCTTTCATTTCTGCTGGAGAATAATTAAGTCCGCACATCATTGCTAGAATCGAACCCACGGAAGTCCCTATGATTTGTTTGAAATCAGAGAGCGGTTGTTGTTTTTCCTCTATATATTTTAAGGACCCAATATAGGCTAAGCCAATGACCCCACCGCCTGAAAATACTAATTTATCAAAGTGTTTCTTTTTCATATTGATCTCGCATAAATGACTGAGGAAAGTGTAAATGCGTTCCATAATGAGTCAAGCATACAGAGTGCTTCTTTTGTTGCTTGTTGAAGAAATTTGAAGATTGAAAAAAAAACTATATACTGATAGTTACATTAGACTATCAAAGGTATCATGGGTCTTGATAAAACTCTAGATAATATAACTAAGAAATATACTTTTTTAAAAGAGAGTTTGGCTGATCATCAAAATGCTGCTACAGCTGAGTATGCCAAGCAATCGAAGGAATATTCTGAGTTGGGACCACTCATTGACATTGTAAATGAGTATCGGGCTTTGCAAAGTAACATCCAAGATCTACAGCAAATGTTGCAAGAAGATGATCTTGAGGTGAAGGAAATGGCGCAAGAAGAACTAATTGTTGCTAAAAAACAACTACCAAAAATTGAGCAGCGATTGATTGTTTCATTGCTACCAAAAGATAAAGATGATGCGCGTAACGTTATTTTGGAGATTAGAGCCGGTACAGGAGGCGAGGAGGCGGCATTATTTGCCACAACTTTGTATCGTATGTATCAACGTTATGCCGAACGTATGGGGTGGAAATTTGAGATGTTAAATATTGCTTATACTGGAATTGGAGGTTTTAAAGAGGCATCTGCGAGTATCAGCGGTAAGAATGTTTTTTCTAAACTAAAATTTGAATCTGGTATTCACAGAGTGCAAAGGGTCCCTGAAACTGAGTCATCAGGTCGTGTTCATACCTCAGCAGCGACCGTGGCAATACTACCGGCAGCAGAAGAGGTTGATATAGAAATACAGGAAAAGGACTTGAGAGTAGATGTATATCGTTCAAGTGGCCCTGGTGGACAATCAGTGAATACTACTGATAGCGCAGTTCGACTGACGCATATACCGACTGGTACTGTTGTAACGCAACAAGATGAGAAGTCTCAACATAAGAATCGCATCAAGGCAATGAAAATATTGAGGGCGCGTCTGTATGAGGCTGAACGTTATAAGAAAGATTCAGAGCGTTCGCAAATGCGTAAAGAGCAAATAGGTTCTGGTGATAGATCAGGGCGGATCAGGACATATAATTTTCCGCAGAATAGGGTTACTGATCATAGAATCAATTACACATCATATAAAATTGATCAAATTATTAGTGAAGGCTTGTTAGATGAATTTATTGATGAATTGATTGCTAGATCTGAGGCGGAGAAAATTAGTAATTTTAATAAGGTGGAAGAAAATGGGTAGTTTTTTATTTAATATTTTTTCTATATTATGGATTATATTATGTGGAGTTGTAGGCATCCCTTTGCTTTTTATAGGATCGCCAAGTGTTATTGTTTCTGCTGGTAAAATATGGGTTTATGGCATCTTACAGGGATTGAAAATATTTTGTGGTATCACTTATGAGGTTAGAGGGAAAGAGCATCTTTCTTCATCAAAAAGAATGATTTTCATGTCAAAGCATCACTCGGCGTTTGAAACTTTATTATTGACACATATTATTCAAAGGCCAACCTATGTTTTGAAAAAAGAATTGACTTGGATCCCGCTAATTGGTTTATATCTTCTCTTTTCAAAGATGATTACAATCGATAGATCTTCATATGCTTTGTCTTTTAAAAGAATGATTAGACAGGTCCGTGAAAGAATTAATGCTGGTAGAAACATCATTATTTTTCCAGAGGGCGGTAGAGTGCAAATCAATGAAGATATAGACTATCAACGCGGCATTTCTGCTTTATATGCTGATCCTGATTTGCAGGATGTTGAATTTATCCCAGTGGCATTAAATTGTGGTTTGTTTTGGCCATATGGATTTTTTGATAAAAAGGTTCCAGGGAAAACAATTATTCAATTTTTATCTCCGGTCAAAAAATCTTTACCAAAGAATGAGTTTATGAAAACAATTAAAACGGTTATTGATGGCGAAACTGCAAAGTTAGTAGAGGAAGGCTATCAAGATTATTATCCATCACAAAATGCTTTAGAACAACTCAAGCAGTAATATATTTTTTAACGCGTATGTGTAATGCTAATATATGATGATAATGGACAACGAAACAACATTATATTTTCAACTATTTTTAGATAACTTACTCACGCATTGTCTTTTGCCAATTCATCATAATTGGATGTTTGCAACTATGCAAAGTTTCCCTTATTATAATTATAATATAATGCTAATCTGTGCTATTGCTGGCTCTTTGATTGGTGCTGCAATCAACTATATGGTTGGTCGATTATGCCGATATAAAATGAGTGAGGCTGTTTCAATAAGTCAGTATATTAGTTTTGTTGTGTTGATGCTTGCTGTGATGTTTAGCTGGTTAAATATCCTTGGTGCATTTTTATCTTTCTCCTGCGGGTATATTAAAATTAAGCCTTTCAATGCTTTGATAGCTATCTCTTCTTCTCATATTTTATATTATCTCATATGACTTATTCTATTGTAATTGCACAATTTCATTATCAGCAAGATGTTTATTGTCTGGATAAAATCACAAAACTTTATCATGACGCTAATGCTGATATAATCATTACACCATTTATACCTGGAAGGTATTCTTGTAGTGCGAATTATTATCTAGCAGGATTATTAGATCTTACTTTGCAGCAAAAAACTTATTTATTGGTGGATGGACGTTATAATAATTCTCCTGATAATATGTTGCTTATTGGTCAAGGCAAGATTCTCAAAGTGATTGCACGTTACCAAAGTATAAATGTTTTGATTAATGAAACAACATTTAACTTTGCCTTTGATACACAGAATATGGAAGATAACATGGATGCTATTAATATTAATATCATGGTGAATCCTTATCCGGTTTCTGTGTTAAATCGTGCTGCTAATACTATATATATCAATCCTGTCGGCGGTTATGGAGATGCAGTTTTTATGGGGCAATCCTATGTTACTAATATGAAAAAGGAAGTGATTTTTACTTTGGAGAAGTGGCAGGAATCGGTTCAGACGATAGATAGCAATTTAATTGATAACGCGCCAATGATTAATCTGCAAGAATCTACGCAGAATGAGGAGGATTACAAAGCATTAATGATTGCATTGCGTGATTATGTAAATGATCATGGTTTTAAAGGCGTGATTTTAGGCTTGTCGGGTGGTATTGATTCAGCTTTGTCCATGGTGATTGCAGCTGATGCTTTAGGCCCAGATAGAGTGCATGCAATTATGATGCCATCGCGTTATACCAGTGATGACAGTTTGCGAGATGCATATGAGTGCGCTAAAAGTGCAATTGTAAGATGTGATACCATTCCTATTGAGAAGTTATATATACCTATTTTAGATAGTGTAAGAGGTGTGTTGCATGAAGAGCTAAATAGTATATCTCAAGAGAATGTACAGGCCAGAGTAAGAGGTATAATTCTGATGACCATGAGTAATCAGCTGAATAAGATGGTCTTAGCCACTGGGAATAAATCAGAAGCTTATACTGGCTATTGTACATTATATGGTGATACTTGTGGTGGTTATGCGATTTTAAAAGATGTATATAAAACACAAGTCTATGCTTTAAGCCATTACCGTAATGCTAATATTCCTGAGCATAGTTTAAATCATCGCTTGCACGTTATACCTTCTTCTATTCTTGATAAAGCGCCAACTGCTGAATTAAAATTCAATCAAAAGGATAATGATACTCTGCCGGATTATGAGATCTTGGATAAAATTTTATGGCAATTGATTGATAAGAAATTAGGATTGGATGATATTATCAGTAATGGCTATGATGCTGATATTGTTAAACAAATTGCGAAGTTAGTCATCAATTCTGAGTATAAAAGAAAACAATCACCTTCTGGTCCTATCATTTCTGCAAGTTGTGAAATTAACTCGTGATTTTTTTGCTCGTCCTACATTATTAGTAGCACAAGAGCTACTAGGAAAGGAGATATATTTTTATAATAAAAGTGGAATTATCACTGAAACAGAAGCTTATATCGGTATGGATGACCCTGCTTGTCATGCTCGTTGTGGACCTACTAAACGTAATCAAGTAATGTTTGGTACAGCGGCCTATAGTTATGTTTATCTTATCTATGGTATGTATTATTGTCTGAACTTTGTGACAGAAGAGGCCGGTTTTCCTGCTGTGGTTTTGATCAGAGGAGTATTGGCGGAAGAGAATTATGATGGTCCTGGCAAGTTATGTCGGTATTATGGGATTAATCTTACGCATAATAATATTGATATTGTCAATCATGACAGCTTTTTTATAAGGGATATCCAGCAGAATTATAATTTTATTGCTACTCCGAGAGTTGGTATCAAGCATGGTAAGGAAAAATTTTGGCGTTTTAAAATTACTTCTTGACGCATTCAACCTCAGGTGTATTATGCTAATTATATTATACTAAGAGGTTTTAATGGGTGAAATAGATGGTATTACACGAAGAAAAGAAAATCCATTGATGTATATGAGGTCGCGAGTCTTCGATAATTTCAATATAGGTTATGGTCGTGGCCTTATGCGTAGAGCTGTTACATCTTCTATGGCACAGGCTTTATTGAGGGTTAATGGGTTATACAAAAACATATCAAAAGAGGGGATTATTTCTGATCAATTATTTGAGCGTTTTGAAAAGCTTGCTGATAAGCTATACGTTATCCCAGTAGAAGGTTCAATAAAAAGGGGTAGATATCGTGTTGTTAGTGTGCAGAAGATGGATGATATTATTCATTTTCTCATGAGGGTGATTATTCATGAAATACCTATTATACATCACAGGGATTTTGGTGATGATTATATGATAAAGCCTTTAAATTACTTGTTCTATTTCAGGGCATTTCGTGGAAAAAATCTCTTATTCGATTCAGCAGGGAATCAAGTGGCACATTTTATTCGAGGGGCAAATTCTTTGGTGACAAGCCTTAACAAGATAGATGTTGCTAATATAACTGATGGTTATCGTCGTGGAAAGCGTATGACTGATACTGATGATTATGATAGAGCTGCATATAATTATGTGAAAATGTATAGTAAAGATTTTATGGAAAAATCTTCTTTTGATACCATTGCTAGGATTGTACGTTGCCGTGATTTTGATGCAGTTTTGAATTGTATGAAAAAGGTAAAAGGAAAGATCAAAATTTCTGATTTGGGAAAGGGCACTAAAGATGATCTTTTCCTATTGTTGTTAACAGATAATTATTATAACCATCTATACCAAACGTTTCACCATGAAAAAGAAGGCATCGATAATAATTTTCACCAAAATAAAGGTTTAATTTTATTGCAAAACATACATGCAGGAAAGCTTAGAAGAGTATTTTTAGATATGAGGATGTATATGAAGGTGCAACGTAATGTAAGTTTGTTTAGTATGCATGGTGAAAAGCTGAAGGATATCTCTAAATTAAAAATGATTGATATACTGAGAGATCATTATATTTTATCATACTTCACTCATGATAACTCGAAAATAATATACGAGATATCAAGTGATTTTGATAGAGCTAAGTTTGCTTATGATTATATCGGCAGTCATAAGGTGCGAAAAGATTTTTATGATGGTATTTGCAGTAAAGTCTTGGAAGCACAAATGGTGACGAGAGAAGATGTGGTGGATGTATTAATGCATTATATTTTTGATGATCCAAAAAGGTCAAGTGATATCAATGGCACTGAGCATATAGAAAATAATGTAATAAATATGCCTGAGAATACACAACCAAGCACTAAAAAGAGTCCTCTTGGCACTAAGGTTATTAATCTTACTCAAACACTAGAGGGACAATCTGATCATTTAGCTAGTTTCTCATCAAATTCTCTGGAAGTGTTGACAAATAAGCCAGTCATTAACAATGTAGTGTCACAACAACAAACATCAGTTTATAACTTTAATAACATGTTATTGCTGGGTATTATACCAATAGCATTTGGAGTATTTACATTGATTGTTTTATTAATATATAAATTTTATGATAGATGCAGTTGCAAAAGACGAAATCATGATAGAAGTGATAATGAAGAGTATGAAGAATATCCATTATCAAGAATGTTCTCTGATAATATCACCAGTATATCTAATGATATCAAGCGCCCTTAAAGCATGAGTTGGCATATGTTATGAAGTGGTATGCCACTTTGTTTGATCGTACAGATGTTTTTGAGATTTTTGGCTTTTATCAAATTCATTTAAGGCATCGTTGGGTTGTATCAATCTTCTTTATCTCTGTTAGGCTCAGATTGGTGCTTGGTGCCTTTTGTTCTAGTAGTTCAGATACCATTAATTGTTCTGATGTATTTAGTTCTAGCATTAATTCTTGGTAATATTGTTCATCTTCACATAATCTTTGTACAGTATTAGCAAGTTGTTTATTGGTCATTGATAACAACATCTTCTCTAATTCATTGTATATTATATTATTTTGTTCTAGCTTTAAAAAGCTGTGATGTACTTGATGATTTTTTTGCTTTAACTTCATCTTTGTTTTGTTAATGCTATTTACAGCATCATTATATTCATTTTCATCAATTATCAAAAGGGTATTCATGAGATATAATATGTGCTGCTGCTTGCGATGTGAGTTTAAGAGATATTTAACTTGATCCTGGTCTATCTCTTGTAAAGCTTTTTTTATACGCTGTGTATAATTTTTATTAAATATTTCTGCTAAGTTTGAGTAATCGCAGTTGTCAGGTGATTTGATTATAAAAAAATTCGTTTTCATTTCTTCTATTACGTCTTGTATTAAACATTTTCGTAATACTTTTTGTTTGTCTGTAAAAAACATAGTTACCTTATGGAAAACTTCAATTGTGGATGTTTATATGAATTGTTTCTTACCGATGTTATTCAATTGAATTATACGAATGATAAAACCACAATTTATGAGGTATGCTAGAGATTTTTGTGAATATTGGAGTGATTTTATGATTTAGTCACAAGAAAGTTTGTTTTGGGGAATTATATTGCTTTATTTACTAATATATTTAATTATTATTCATAATTTATCGTTAGGCTTTTAATATATTGAATATTTCAAGGAGTGAATATGGCTGGTAATCTGTGGGAATTTAAGATCTTCGGTATCGAACTAGAGTCTATACGTGGAGTGTATAAGACTGGAGGAAAATATGAAGAAAACTCTGTAGAGTTTAATATTCCACTTCTTATTGGCAACTCAATGGCGAGGCAAGATGTAACTTATAATGGGATCGATATAGATCAAGCTATTTCTAATGCGAAGAATTTGTTGGATGATGAGAAGCAAGGCAAAATTGAAGCATTTAAAGATAAAATACATGATGCGATCTCTGATGTTGTTAAGAACGAATTAACAGATATTGAACAAAAATTAACTTACAAGGGTGAGAAGTATCCATTTCATATTAAGAAATATCAAGGCATTGATGGCCAAACAAAAGAATTCATTGGTTGTAGAGAGAACCTCTTATATTATGATGCTCAGAACAAAGCTTATTCTGTCAATAACATTAGTCCTCAAATGACAAAGAAATTTGCTACTGCTCTATGTGGTTTTATAGCAAATCTTGAAAGTCCAAGTATGCAATTAGGCAGTGATCCAAAAAATATCAAAGAAGCTCTAAAAGGAGTGATTAAGAACTGTAACGAGAAGTTTGAGGGTTATCATAATAAAACGGAGGCATGTCAGGCATTTACAGAAGCGGAGCAAACTGCATCTGAAAATGTGTTAAGTGCAGCGCAAAAATATGCTGAAGGCTATAATCAACAATATTCTGAATTTAATAGTGTGAAGGCAGAGTTATCAGGTAAGAATGATCTACAGAAAACAAGCGTCAGCAAAATCTTAAAAAATTCTACTCAAGAAAATTTAACACTAAATATGCCAAATGATTTAGATCAAAAAGAAAAAGCATCTAAATATAATAAGATTGAGAAAAATATTAATAAGGCTGCAAAAGACTTAGCAAAAGGACATACCAAACAATTTTTCCAAAGTGCTACCAATGCTGCAAGTGAAAAGGTAGATAAGTCTCTTGTAGAAAAATATTATGTGCAAAGATTTTCCGATATATTGAATAAGTATGTTAGCCAATATAAAGATCCGCTTAATGTGCTTGATGGTCATCATCTTACGAAAAAGAAGTTAGTAGATCTGGGAGAGAAGATAAATGGCGTTGATAGCAGTGCTAATGTTGATCAGGTGATCGAGAAATACTGTAATCAACAAGGTAAAACCTTCCCAGAGTATGCACGTGATGGTTATAATAAGACTAACTTCACGCAAGTTGATAAGAATGATATAACCCCACCGTCACTCAAAGAAAAATCGCAAGATGGAATTAATAAACTTCTAGGCAAAACAGGTGGTTATGATGTAAACCCTGAAGAGAAATCGCCTTCGTTTATCAGCAAGGCTATAAGTGCTATTAAAAATGTTTTCAGTAGTGAAAATAAAACAGTTGATATGGAACTGAAGAAATTCACACAAATCAGCAATTCAGAGACTATTAGCACTCATGAAGGGTCAAAAAATAATGAGCCAGATCAGACAAAGCAAGGTGAAGAAATATCTCCAGAGTTAGCATCGCAAGCGACAGGTATTGGTACCAATATGCTGGATAATAAAGATCTACAACAAGGTCCTAATGCTGTAGCTGGAAATGAGACACATCAAGAAACTCCAGCTGGGATGTCAATATAAAATTATGCAACTATTGATTTAACTGTTCTGCATAAATACGTTTTTCATGCGCTCCTGTTTATCTCATATTTCGATCTGTGTATCCTGATGATGTTCAGATGGTGAATGATCTTTTTGTATTGAGGCTTGTTTCAGAGATGTCTTGACCTTAGGAACCAAGTATATTGATGCGCTCGACAAGCAAAATAAAGAGACGCATAGTATAGCTACACTTAGTATTTTGCCAGTAATATTCTGTGATTTTAGTATGTAAATTGAAGTCAGAAATACTGCGATCAGCAATACAACCATCCCACAACATAAAAAATAATCAAAATTGGAAAATTCTTCTTGAGCATGATAGAGAGAGTCTGAGCTATGTGAATGCTTTTTTGATGGGAAGTCAATTCCCCAGCTTTTAGAATCATTTTGGTTCTTTAGACATGGTGGTATTGTTGCTTCATGAATGGGGTTCTTATTTAATTGGATGTTTTTATTGTTTGTATTAACATCTTTAATGATAACTTCTGCTAAACTACTAATGGTTTTATAATGATATTCGGATACTATTTGCATAGAAGTACCACAATCATAAGAAAATGAGATTATGGCATAGCATGCTTTCATGCCTATTATATAAGCAAGGTTAGCTTTTGTATTATAATAGTGGAGATTCTGTAATAAAGAGACGTGTGTATTACTAGGCAGCCTGTCTAAAGATAGCACAGGCGTGTTATATTCAGTATAACGAATTATATTATCCTGTATAATAGGGAGCAATGTTCTAAAAAAACATTGGTACATTCTTGCCAGTTCCATATTAATTATACTGGCTCTTAAATTTTTATCGTTATAAATAAGAATATATTTTTCTTCAAAAGTGATGAGTACCATACCATTTGGTGGGTATATTATTCCTTTATGAATAATTTCCATATCTGATTGATGGATTGAATAGTTGGCCACTTCCTGTAGATTGCTTTGTATATCAGTGTGTTTTAGAATAACTTTTTTTAAATGATCTTTTTTATAGGCTGATTTATGCACTTGTATTGGATGGAAGGTTAATTCTCCTATGTCTGGTACTACTATAAGATGTGATTTATAAACTTTCTGATTACTCTTTTGCTCTTGATTTGCTAATATATAAGTAGCTCTAGGCAAAGGATTATAGTATACGTTTGCCCAATTGCGCTCTCTGAAATATCTTTTTTGCTCAGGAGAGTATGTTTTGCTAGCCTCGCAGTATCTTATATCTTGATCTTCTACTGTATATTCACGCCTTGTGCTATTAACTCCTTTTAACAGGTGTTTTTTGAGCATCTCTTTGTTTATTTGGGAGGCTTTATCATTACCTGGAAAAATTGCATGGCAAATTAAGTGAATGGGAACTCTTACTGGCGGGTCATAAGGGTTATTTGCATAATAATGTGTGATGTTTGCTAATATATAGCTAGCAATGTCAAAGCAGCCATTGATGCCTGGTGGTAACTTTATTTTATATTTTGCTGCAAAGAGGAATAGCATCTCCTTAATATCAGTATCGACTGTATATAGAGTGTGATGATCTTCTTGCTTCGCGACAAATGTTACATACTGTGACTTTTTGTTAAAAGCATTACGTGATTGTTTTCTCATTATAGTTGAATAAATTGTACCCACAACCATCATAGCGTGCATTCATCAAAAAAATATCATTTTTGTTATACAAATGTTGATTTTCGATAAAAAAAACTAATTAATCAAATATTTGTCCTAATAAAATTATATTATAATTAATATTTAAGTTTTATTATGTAGATAATTAATTTATAATATAGTCAAATTCAATTTTCAAATATCCAGTTAAAGCATTAAGTTTACAAATGCAGAAAAATGTCTTAAAATTATACTAAATTTTGTAAATAGATGGGTCTATGCACAATTATATTACTGATAAAATACATGCAGCACATATGAGCGGTGGTCAGAGCAGAGTTGAAAAGCAACACATCAAAGGCAAATTAACTGCCCGCGAAAGACTGAAAGTGTTGTTGGATGCTGACTCTTTTGAAGAGTTTGGATTGTTTGTTGAGCATCGTTCGACAAATTTTGATCTTGAATGTAATAAGATTACCGGAGATGGAGTCATTACTGGCAGAGGTACAATTCATGGGCGTGATGTTTTGGTTTATTCTCAAGATTTTACTGTGTTAGGTGGTTCACTTAGTGAGACTAATGCAAAGAAAATATGTCGTGTGATGGACTTGGCAATTAATAATAAATGTCCAATTATAGGTTTGAATGATTCGGGGGGGGCTAGAATCCAAGAGGGCGTAGACTCTTTAAGTGGTTATGGTGAGATCTTTCAACGTAACGTTGATGCATCTGGAATCATTCCACAGATATCATTAATCATGGGTCCTTGTGCAGGGGGTGCTGTATATTCACCTGCATTAACTGACTTTACTTTTATGGTAAAAAATACGTCCTACATGTTTGTGACTGGCCCTGATGTAATTAAGAAAGTTACATATGAAGACGTTACTCAGGAAGAACTTGGTGGAGCATTATTGCATTCTCAGAAAACAGGTATAGCCGATCGTGCTTTTCAAAATGATATAGAGGCATTATTGCAAATTCGAGAGTTTATGTCCTATTTGCCATCCAGTAATGTTAGTGCTTCAACACCAGTTAAAACATATGATGTTATAACTAGAAAGAATGAAATTTTGAATAGTATCATTCCTAATAATCCACACTTGCCTTATGATGTTAAACATATCATTCACAATATTGTCGATGAAGAGGAGTTCTTTGAAATACAGCCTGATTTTGCTAATAATATTGTCATAGGCTTTGGACGATTTAATGGACAAACTACAGCTATAGTAGCAAATCAGCCATTGAATCTGGCTGGTTGTTTAGATATCAATGCATCTAGGAAAGCGGCGAGGTTTATAAGATTTTGCGATGCTTTTAATATCCCGATCATTACTTTAGTTGATGTTCCAGGTTTTCTTCCAGGTATCAATCAAGAACACAATGGTATTATCAAGCACGGTGCCAAGTTATTGTATGCTTACGCTGAAGCTACTGTACCAAAAATCACTGTCATCACTCGTAAAGCCTATGGTGGTGCTTATATTGTTATGAATTCCAAACATTTGCGTGGCGACATTAATTACTCATGGCATAATGCTGAGATTGCAGTGATGGGACCAGAAAGTGCAGTAGAAATTATTTTCCGTAAACATAAGCAAGATAAGGAAAAAATTGCTTTATTGGTTGAAGAGTACAGGAAGAAATTTTCCACGCCATTAGTTGCTGCATCACGCGGTTTTATTGATGATATCATTGCGCCTGAATTTACCAGGCAGAAAATATGTCAAGCTTTAAAGTTATTGTCTAAGAAGGAAGTGCATAGGGCATGGAGAAAACATGATAATTTGCCTTTATAATTTATTCTGTTCTGTTTAGTGATGATAAGTATCTAAGTGCTGCATAGCCTCCCATTTGACTGGATAAGGATCATTCATTCTAGTGAATTTGATAGTCTCAGGAATTGGAAATGCTTTGTTGGTTAGATCAATAGATTTAATGAAATCATAAAAGATCGGTAACGCGATCCTAGATCCTGTAGCGTAGCGACCACCCAATGGGCTAGGTTTATCAAAGCCTACATATACACCTACTGCTATTTCGGGTGTCACACCGATAAACCATGCATCTTTACTATTATTGCTTGTTCCGGTCTTGGCAGCAATGTTTAAACCAAGCTTCTTAAGCCTTTTTGAGGTGCCGCGTTTTGCTGAGCCTTCTAACATTGATATAACTTGATAGGCCGAGGCGGTGCTAGTCGCTTGTTCTTGATTTTGTTGAAGATGAGATGGGTGAAAAATATTATCTCCTTTACTGTCCCAAATATTGTCAATAAATTGTGCTTTGACCTTTTTTCCACTGTTTGCTAAGATGGCATAAGCATTGACGATCTCTAGCAAAGTGGCTTCAGAAGCCCCTAATACAACAGCATAGTTAGCATGTGTATTCAACAGATTAAATCGTTTTGCAACATCAACAATTTTTTTCATACCAATAGCACGAGCAATATGTACGGTCGTCACGTTGTGCGAGAATTCCAATCCTTCACGCACGACATTAGGACCAAAAAAGCGATTTTCATAATTTCGCGGCTGCCAATATGGCATCATTGATCCTTGTTTAATTTCTATTTTCTCATCATTTACTACCGTAGCTGGCGTAAAATGATTTTCCATAGCTGCCACATAGACAAATGGTTTAAATACTGATCCTAATTGACGCTTAGCTTGAGTGGCAATGTTAAATTGGCTGTTATTATAATCATAGCCACCGGCCATGGCGAGTATTCTACCAGTCTTGACCTCCATAACGACAATAGCGCCATTTACTTGTGGGTTAGTCATGAGATGATATTTATCATCCTTTTTGCTAATAGTTATCATGTCTCCAACTTGCATACTATCAAGAAGATCAATGTTGGCCAAATAACCAGACATTAAGCCCACTACTTTATTGTGTTCAGAGTTTGCTAGAACAACTGCTGATTCTGAGTGGGTGTTTTTCATACCTGCTTTTTCTAATTTGTTATGCCAATCGTTATTGATATCAATTTTCCAAGCTTGCGATGCTTTATATTTGTCCAAACCACTAATCAAAGCTTTTTCAGCCAATTTTTGATAGTGACTATTTAGAGTGCTTTGGACTGTCAATCCCTTGGTTTTAATATGATTTTCATCATACCTGTCTATCAATTTTTTTTTGACTTCATCAAGGAAAAAATGAGCGTATGGTTTGAATTTAGTTTTGCCATTTTGTAAATGTATTTTTGTGATTTGTGCATTATATGCTTCCTGTTTGGAAATAAAACCAATTTCCAGCATTTTATTTAGTACCCAATTGCGTCTGCTTAAGACATCATTATAGTTTGTAAAAGGGTTAAGGTAGCTTGGGGCTTTAGGTAAAGCGGCGAGGACTGCTATTTCCTCTAATTTTAATTCACTGATATCTTTGTTGAAATAAATGAAGGCAGCTTCTGCAATACCATAAGCCCCATTTCCGAAGTATATTAAGTTTAAATATAGCTCCAAGACCTTTTCTTTGGATAGCATACTGCTGATTTTTACTGCTAAAATTGCTTCTTGTATTTTACGCTTTAGAGTGCGCTCTGATGTTAATAGGGTGTTTTTAACCAATTGCTGAGTGATGGTGGAAGCACCAACTAGGCGCTGTTGAGTGCTCAAGTTATAGATATTGGTGCCGATCGAACGAATAATGCTGTTTATATTTATACCATTGTGATAAAAGAAGTTTTTATCCTCGGCAGCAATGAAAGCATTCACTAACATTTGAGGAATTACAGATATGGGCACAAAAGATCTATATTCATCGTAGTATTCGCTTAGCAGTTCATCATTATTAGAATAAACTCTGGTTACTAGTGATAAATCATAATCTTGGATCTTTGTATAATCAGGTAGATCAAGACTAAAATAGTAAATTAATACTATGAACATCAACAATAAAAACGTCATGCCAACCATTACTAATTTAGCTACATTACTTATTATTAGAGTTACTGCTTTCCGTGTCATCAGATGAGCCTATTATAAAAGATGATAAAAATAGTTAACAAAACGATTGTATTTTAAGAGAAAATATAACATTATTATCTTTATAAATTAACTTAATTATTATGAAAGCTATAAAATGATGACAAGTAATGATGATTCTGTTATCTTTCAAATAAAAAGTATTGTAGCACAAAAGGCTACAACAGAAAATGACAATAGGCTACGTGAAATATTAGCTACTTTTAATCGTTTGGAATTAATGGGATATGCCATTATCCCTTATGCTATAGTAACTGGATATTCACTGGATATTATAAAATTATTACACGAAAAAGGAGCGGAGTTGGATTCAGTATCTTTATCGCATGCTATATTTTTCGAAAGGACTGACGTTGTTGAATATTTTATAACTACTTGTGTTAAGGGTCCAGATTGCAATTATATAGAGTTGGTAAGACTTTTAATAGGTTTCAAAGCATATGATGCGGTTGCATGGTTAGTACGTCAAACAATGAATGAAAATTATGAATTTAATTTTAACTTGTATAGTGCTTTCAATGGGCTTTTAAAGATCACTGAATGGCAAGAAGTAATTGCGAGTTTAGGTGCTATTTTATACTTTGATGGGGATCTGGAGCTTCATTTGAGTTTTGATTGTAGTGCTGATGGCAAGGTGCTTGCAGTAGAGCGCTGTAGTGAAGAATGCCATGATGATTTGAAGGAACGTACAATAAATTGGGTTGCAGAATCTATAAATAAAATATTGGCAATTCCTCGAAAAGTCCAGCCATCTGAAGTACAAGACGTAACAGGTATGCTATCTGGGATGGAAATTTAAGCAAGGTAATGTTCCAATCCGAAAAGCAACGATATTCCATTTTCCATACTCTCGCGACAAATAGCACCTAAAAATTGAGCTACATACTAATTAGCATTGAACCTCAACACAACCTAATGCTTACTCGTAAGTATAGCGCCAGTATTGGTGCTATATATCGAGCGAATACTATCTTTGCAACACTTATATCTATTTTAGCATTGACTGCGATTGAATAAAGGTATATTATTTTATTAATATAATAATGTATTTGCAATGAAAGTTATACTTTTTTTAGAAAACCATCAAGATCCTAGCGCTATTTCTTTTATTGGTGATCATCTTCGAGAATTTAAAGATATGGGTTGCAAAATATTTCACCAAGAGAATTCTGAAGATATATTGACGTATTATAAGAAATTAACACTACGCTTAAGACTACTAGGATCGATCTTGGGTGAAGATTATATTGAAGAAATTTCATCTGAATTAATTTTGAATGAGAAATTAAAAGGTATTGAGGAGGTATATGAAGGTGTTATCAAGAGGATAGAAAATCTTGATGGAGAAGCTAAAATTAATAATTTTCGCAAGCAGTCTTTTATCAAATATTTTACTGATAAAGCATTCCTTTTTCGCCTCTTGAGGGTGGTTAAGGGTTTTAATGCGAATATGGAAACCATGAGATATGCTGAAGATTTAGGTTTGGTTGTCAATCCTATTGATTATTCAGGTGGTATGGAGTTATCACAGAAAGAAAAAGATAGATGTAAGAGTAAAATTGATCAGTTGAAAAGTCACTATGAGAAAGAAGATCACATATTGATAGAAAATAAAAGACAACAATTATCTGATGAACTCTATTCTTCTATCAACAACAACAGATTAGATTGCCAAGACATAAAAAACAAAATAAAGGGATTTATGGAATTCTATGAAAAAGATATAGGCCAGCTTAGAAATAAAAAATTGGAAATGATGAAATCATTATATGAAAGAAATTATCTGATGGTGCAACATATTATCTGTCAAAGTAAATACCATCCGCTAACTATTGCAGTAAATGGATCTGATCATGGAGAAGGTATGAAGCACCTCTTAGAAGAAGAGGGATATGATGTGTTAAGTATATGTATATATGATAATTCATTGTATGCCGCAGATTCATATGATTTTAAAAGGAATAATGAGCGTGCTACAAACTCTGACCCTTTGGAAAATAGACTAGTAGTAGATGTTAATGACAAAAAAAGTTATGATTCATTAATGGATAAAATCACGGATTTTGTTAACAAAGAAGTAGGAGTTAGTAGCAAGGTTAATGAAATTCAATCAGTGGAAAGCATATCACAACAAAGAAGAGGGGTATGATTATATCTTTGATTATTGTGTGAGTATTGCTTGATCTTAATGCAAAAGTCTTATAATATACATTTAATAAAAAATAATAGTTTGTAATATGGGCATAATTTGTGAACTTACTGGTAAGCGTCCCCAAGTGGGAAATAACGTTTCGCACTCTAACCGCAAGACTAAACGTCGGTTTATTCCGAATATTCAGCAGTTTTGTTTGTTTAGTAAGAAGTTGAATAAGAAATTAAGGGTCAAAATTGCGGTGAGCACTTTGCGCGCAATAGAAACCAAGGGTGGAATTGACGAATTTTTGTTGAGTATGAATAACCGCAATCTTGCTAGTAAGGGTTTGTATTTTAAAAAGCAAATAAT
The DNA here is from genome assembly GCA_032360805.1 of Neoturris breviconis. NCBI lineage: Eukaryota > Metazoa > Cnidaria > Hydrozoa > Anthoathecata > Pandeidae > Neoturris > Neoturris breviconis. The sequence goes on from JAULBZ010000002.1 coordinate 332,364, forward strand.
CTAATGACAAAAACAGGACTGCAAAAACCTTCTTGGCTGAAAGTAAGGGCGCCACAAAGTCAGGCTTATGCCGAAACTCGTGATCTGATGCGTCTTTATAAGTTAAATACAGTATGTGAGGAGGCTGCTTGTCCTAACATTGGTGAGTGTTGGAGCAAAAAGCACGCTACCGTCATGATTTTAGGTTCAGTGTGTACACGTGCCTGTCGTTTTTGTAATGTGGCAAGTGGTAGGCCTGACAAGCTAGATCCACATGAACCAGAAAATGTTGCGAGTTCTGTTGGTAAACTCGGTCTCAAACACGTTGTTATTACATCAGTAGATCGTGATGATCTGGATGATGGTGGTGCCAATCATTTTGTTGAATGTATTGAAAAAATCAAAGCGTCGAGCAAGGATACTACTATCGAAGTGCTAACTCCTGATTTTTTAGGTAAGCCCGGTTGTGCTGAGAAAGTAGCAGCAGCCTTGCCGGATGTATACAATCATAATGTCGAGACCGTCCCACGTCTCTATGCTTCTATCAGACCAAAGGCAAGATATTTTCATTCTTTACATATCCTAAAAACAGTCAAGCAATTATATCCTAATCTTTTTACTAAATCCGGTATGATGCTAGGTTTGGGTGAGGGAAAGGAAGAGGTATTACAGGTTATGGATGACTTGAGGGCTGCTGATGTGGATTTCATTACGATAGGGCAATATTTACAGCCAACTCCTAAACACGCGGCAGTTGAGAAATACGTCACGCCTGAAGAGTTCAAGTATTATGAAAAAGTTGCTTTTGCCAAAGGTTTTTTGATGGTCTCCGCAAGTCCATTGACCAGATCTTCATACCATGCTGGTGAAGATTTCATAAAGCTCAAAGCAGAACGTGAGAAGCGTCTTGCATCGTGAGCAAGATTATTCATTTTGCGGATCAAGGCCTGTTGAATTTTAATTCCATAGATGTTTTCAATGTTATTATTGATATTGATAAGTATCCAGAATTTCTTCCGTGGTGTGATCACATTAATATTGTTTCACAAGGTGATAGTCAAATCATAGCCGACGTCACGATGAAGTTTAAGGGTATGAGTGCTGGCTATCGTTCTGAAATCACCTATGCTTCACCTTCTGATAATGATATCGGTTGTATTGATATTGTGTCGAAACATGGTGCATTTAAATATTTAAAGAGCCAGTGGGAATTTCATCATAAAGCACCTAAGCAAACTTTGATTAAATTTTCTATTGATTGTAAATTTCGATCACTCCTCATGCATTATACAATGAGTATGATGTATAAAAGGGCGCAAGAACAGGTCATGAGTGCCTTCAAAGATAGGATATACACTATTTTGCGATAAGTTAACGCAAGTAGGTGAACTTTACCCATGGAAAATCTTGGTATAGTGTGGAGCATGCCTTCTGTGCACTTTTGGTATCTGTAAATAAGCCAAAGCAGGTGGAGCCGCTCCCAGACATCCGAGCGACTAAGCAGCCGCTTTGTTGACTAATGGCTTTGATCACGTTAGCTATCTGTGGGTGCAATGATATAGTTACTTCTTGTAAATCATTTTGAGAGCTGATGATTCTATCGAGAATATTATCCTGCTTATTATGTAAATCAGCTGTGTTATACTTTGTGACTTTCTGAAAAATTTCTTTTGTACTGACCGAAATACCTGGGTTAACCAGGACAGTAGGAAAAGAAGGTAGTGATTGAATATTGTGAATTTTCTCGCCAATACCATCAATGATACAGGCTTTATTTTGCAAACAGACCGGCACATCGGCCCCAACTTGTAATGCTAAATCATATACCTCTGAGGACATCTTTATGTTCCATTTTTTGCATAAGAACTTTAATATCGCTGCAGCATCTGCAGAACCACCTCCCAAGCCAGCTCCAATTGGGATGTTTTTTTGTATGGTGATCGCAAAATTTGGCGTTTTAGCACAATGTGCAGATATTAATTGTATTGCTTGAGAAACAGTATTATGGCTAGTATGAATGGTTTCATCGGAAAACTTTACCGAAAGCTTATCAGACTTTGCAATCCGGATGATGTCATAAACATCAGTAAAAGCCACCAAGCTATTGATGTTATGATAGCCGCTGGAAAGTTTATTTTTAACGCGTAAAAACAGATTGACTTTAGCATGTGCTCTGATCTCTTCTATAGCATGCCCTGTGATTTAAAACTAAAATGATTATCCACGGTAACGATCAAATGATCAATAATTTCTATATCAACATTGATGCAAGCCTGGGCAAGTTGTTGCGTAAGGAAGATATCCTCTTTCGAGGGATTGTGGTTCCCACTTGGGTGGTTGTGAGCCACTACCAAAGCAGTTGCGCCAATAGCAAAAGCTTTTTTTATGACCTCGCGTATATAAAAAGTCGTTTGATCAATAGTGCCTTCATTGATCAGTTCATCACTTAACAGCATATATTTTTTGTTTAAATATAGGACGCGTACTTTTTCCGTAGGAGCACTTCCGATACTACTTTTTAAGTATTGCAAAAGAGTTTGGCTGTTGTTAATTACTGGTGACTTCTTAACTGTATCACGCCAAGAATGTTCTATAATCTCCTGCACGCAACGAAATAATACCAGGGTAGAATGACCAATGCCATCAATAGATAATAAATCTTCACTGTCAGAATTAAAAACTTTAGAGAGACAGTTGAACTTCTTTAATAAGGCTTTAGCAAGAGGCTTAACATCAGAACGTGGTTTAACAAAAAACAATAGGGTTTCTAATAATTCATAATCGGCAATTGTGCCTTTCTTGCTTGCTAACAAACGTTCTTTTAACCTTGCTCTATGTCCTGTATAATGCATACCAATATAGATATACAAGCTATAAATAAAAATCAATTTTTTTTGTTATAAACTTATTTTGAATGATTCATAATCCATTGTGATATCGCAAGAGAGTTGTATGCTCGGAGATTTTGTGTTCGTCTATCATTTTTCCTAACGATACCTTTGGCCAAGGTATTCCTCTAGATAATATTTTATTTTCTTCTCTGGTGAATCTGGTTTCAATGATGAAATCTCTCTGCAGAAAATATGAATAGATGGAAGCACCACCTAAAATTAATGGTTTGCGTAAATTATGTTTTATCAGGAGTTTCATGAGATTCTGAGTGTTAGTATAAATTTTATTACCTTCAGTATGATAATTAAAATAATTATAGCTAAGAATAATGTATGGCTTGGCGATTTTACCAGGCATTTCTGCAAAAGTCTTACGACCCACAATAAAGCAATCACATTCATCTCCTCTCATTAAATTGCTTAGTAAATTGTGATCTGTCTGACTGGCAAAACTAATTTTACCTTGCTCATCAGCAATAAAGTTATCAGCAGAAACTACTACTGAGAGTAAGAAATTTATAGCATTTGCAGGCATGTAGAAAAAAAATTGGCATGATGTTCATGAAAACTAGCAGTGCTATGTAGTGTCTGGAGCTGGCAAGAAGACTCACCGGTTTCAGTATGAGAAACGCATGTGTGTTGCGCTCGTATGAACACAGCCACTTCTGATTTATTATGTATATTCTTAAGTTCTTGTAAGAGATCTTCACCTAATTTCTCTTGAATTTGCGCTCGTTTAGCATACCAATTGCAGAGCTTAGTATACTTGCTGATGCCAAGAACCTCAGAGCCACTGATTCCAACAATCAGTGATCCAATAAAAGGCATGTAATGATGTACGCAGATTGATCTGATGGGAATGGGGCCAAAAATCTTCAGAGTATTGCTAGATGTTTCTTCTAGTTCCATTTTTTTTACAGTTGGCTTGGAATGAAAACGTCCCTGTAATATGTCATTGACATACATTTTTGCAACACGTTCTGGAGTGCTAGCGCTTTCTGGATCATTTTGCCAATCTATCTTTAAACTTTCCAAAAACTTACCAAAAGCCAATGATGCTTCTTGTATAATTTCTTCTTTTTCTAAATCATTTAATGTTTTATAAAATTGATGTGAGGCAGTAGATATAGTGTGGCTAGACATAAGTATATAGCTAATTATTGATTGAGTTTAATCTCTAAAGTTTTATCTCGCAAATAAGATTATATCGAATAACTTATAAATTAATAAATTAGTGATCATTTTGCTTTATGATTGAAGCTGCAAGATAGTAAGTAAGTTAATATGAGTATATTTAGTCAATTAAGGAATATGATTAATCCACCTAAAACGATTGCTCAGGTTATTGAGCGAGGTGGTGATGTGAAGATGTTGAATAATGTCATTAACAAAGGTGCGAAAATATCATCAGATAATATAGATTTTGCCATTTCAAAAGGTAGTAAAGAGATATTTGCAGGTATGCTTAAAAACGAAGGAGGACAAGAAGCTTTTACTGAGGATCATATGGGCTCACTTCTTGAGGTTTCTGACTCTAAAGATCAAAATAAGACAAATGCAAAGATGATTGGAGAAGTTGCAAAACATACACAAGATTTTAAAAGTCTGAAAGATCAAGCTGGTGAAGAAAGCAAGCAATTCACACTTGAAGGTCATCATGTTTCAGAAGCTATAGAAAATAAAAATTTTGGTGCGGTCAAGGCTTTCTATAAAGGTAATTCAGATCTTTTGGAGAGTAAAAATTCAGAAGGTAATAATCATTTTCATGAGATTGCTAGTCATGGTACGAAAGAAATGGCTCAGTATTTTATCAAGGAAAACAAATTTGACAGTAATGATATAAGTGGAGCCATTCAAGGAGGAAATAAAGAAGTATTAGATGTATTTCTCGACAATAAAGAGATGAAAAAAACATTTAATGCTCAAAACCTTACCACTGCTCTCGATTGCCAGAATAAAGATGTAACGAAATTTATGCTAGAAGATAAATCTAAATCTAAGCTTGTAAGTAGTGACCATCTAAAGACTGCTCTGGAAGGAGATTATAACTATGCTATAGGAAAAATGGCAGATAAACATCCAAACACCATAACAAAAGAAAGTTTCGATATAGCCATTTCGCATGGCAATAAACAAGCTTTTGATGATATGAGAGGCAGTACAGGAGGTAAAAAAAAATTAACCACAGATAACTTAACAACTGCTATTCAGGCTCATAATGATCTTAGTACTGTGGCTCAACCTGAAGAAGGACAGGAAGCAACTCAGGATCGCAGTGACAAGATAAAAACAAGTTCCGAGATAGTAGATAAAATAGTAGAGAAGCACCCTAATTTAGTGAATACTTCTCATATTACTTCTTATATCAAGAGCAATAATATTGGTGGTGTGCAGAGCTTAGTAAATCACAAAAAAGAAAACCGTGAAGTAAAGCAAGAGCATATTACAGCAGGATTAGAAAACTCTGCATCGTTTGATATGATGAAATTTTTGACAACAGGGGATAATAACCCAAAAAATACAATTACAGAAAACCATTTAATGCTAGCGGTAGATAAAGGTAGAGGTGATGTTTTAGATCGCTTGGCTCATAAAAATCCAGACGCTGTGACTTCTGGTGTGGCGAAACATGTAATCAAGAATGGTACTGTAGAGCAGTTTGATGTCCTGAAGAAGAACAACATAGATCTTTTCAAGAATAACGATGCAGTAAAGGACATGATTAGTAGTGCTATTGAGAGAGGAGGGGTTAAGATATTAAGGGAAATAACAAGCACTAAAAGAGGAGCCTTTAATCAGAATAATAATGTCAGCCGTATTACAGGGGAACATTTATCTGAAGCTATTGAGACTGGTAATGTAAGGATGATCGGTACAATAGCCAATAATGTAGAAAGCAAAATCGATATAAGTCACCTTGAAAAAGCAGCGGAAAAGGGCGAAGGCGCACTTGCTGCAGTGGCGGGATTTAATAAAGATATTGCAAAAAAGTCGGTAAAGTACGCTATGCCCCAAGATAATTATGAATTATTGGATGCGCTATTAAAAAATGATAAGGTGGTGGGAAATTTATCAGAGAGTTTCAAGAAAGACGCATCAAAAAATATATTGAAAAAAGTGAAAAATTTAACTCAAGAAATAAAAGACTCTCCAAATGGTATTTCAGAGGAGGATTTTGCAAAATTGAAAAACAAGGTGGATTTATTAAGCGATATAGGGGGTTCATTAAATAACAATATGAAAGATGGCACAACAAAAACAAACCTTATGGAATCAGTTAAAACACTGAATAAAGAAGCTGTAAAGTTGGAAAATGTTTCAAAGAGACTGGATGTTAGCAGCAAAGCTTCGTCTAAGGAATCACTTTCAGAGCGCGCGGGGCAAGAGAATGCATATGAAAAGCCAGTTGATGGCAAATCTGCTGATCAAGGAAAACCTGCTGATCCAGAAAGGGCTGATGAAGCTTTCCCCCACCTACCACCTAAAGATATGCTAGATGCTTTAGATGTAGCTCAGCAAGAAGTAAGGGGTGAGGGTGCTAAGCCTCCAAATAGACCATTGCCGCCAGAGCCTATTTATGAAAATACAGGTGCTCATAAAGATTCTGCTACACAACAACAAGTAGATGTTACAGATTTATATACACCTGTTGATAAATCGCAAAAGGCTCAAGGTAGTGCTGCCAATATTCCTGCACCCCCACCCCCACCACCACTTCCAGAGCAAAAGAATCCAGGTATTGAAGCGGAACAAAATAGTAAAGGCGCTAATACGAATGACCAATCATCAATGTTAGATGAAATCAGACAAGGAGCAACAAAATTAAAAAACAACACACAAGAACAAGGTGATAAACCTTTTCAAAAACCTGTGACTCAAGAGAGAAATTCTTTCATCTCTGCTTTAGAGAACTCAATGGCCTTTAAGAGCATGGCAAGGCAAGGAAGTAATGACTCTGGTTATGATACTGATAATGATTTTCCGCCTCAAGAAATGAAAGGCGACCTGAAGGGTGCTATCGATACTTTGGCTAGTGGCATGAGAGAACAACCTGGACAGCAGGAAGGTGCACAACAAAATATAGATGCAGGGAAAGCAAAATCTGGAGGAGGAAGAGGAGTAGGATAATAGAAATTTCGAGATGCTATCTGTGAAAAATATGCTAGGTTGTATCAGTATACAATTATTCATATTATGTTACTGGTTGAACCTATTCCTTTGTTGCGGGATAATTACGCTTACTTTATTTTTGATCAGAGAACCGGTACTACCGGCATAATCGATCCCTCTTTAGCTGCTTCTGTCATTAGGTATTTAGATGATAGAAAGTTAAACTATATACTTAATACTCACCATCATTGGGATCATACAGGTGGTAATATTGATTTAAAAAAACATACTGGCGCTGAACTCATTGCTCCAGCGCAAGAAAGCTTTTTAATACCGGGAATTGATATTCCAGTGGAAAGCACATTTAGATTCGGTGGTTGCACAGTAGATGTATTGCATGTGCCTGGTCATACTTTGGGACATGTTGCTTTTTTCTTTCGTGAGGACGAAATACTTTTCCCAGGTGACACTCTATTTATTGCTGGTTGTGGTCGTATTTTTGAAGGAACAATCCAACAGATGTATAATAATATGACTTTGCTCAAGAATTTACCAGAAAACACGAGGGTTTATTGTGGACATGAGTATACGGCATATAATGTACGTTTTGCCCTGTCGCTGGAACCACAGAATAATCATCTGCAGGATTTTTATAAGAAGATTAAATCTTTACGTTTGCAAGGGAAGCCTACTGTTCCTTCTACTATTGCTGAAGAGAGGTTGATCAATCCTTTTTTTCGTCTTTATAGTGAGGAAATTAGACAAAAAGTTAATATGCAGGAAGCATCTGATTTGCAGGTGTTTGCTAAGATACGTTCATTGAAGGATGCTTTTTAACCTGTATTGACGGATCATATTTTATGATTGCTTAATACGTGAGTTCAACGCAATACTTAGTGTCCCTTCATCTAGGTAATCCATTTCTCCACCCATTGGAATACCATTCGCTAGAAATGAGATTGTAATGTCTGCAAAGCTTTTTATGAATTGTGTGATGTAATGTGCAGTTGTTTGTCCTTCCACAGTGCTATTGATCGCCACAATTACTTCTTTAATTTCACCTTTTATTAATCTGGTTTTTAATGAGGTGATATTTAATTTATCTGGATTGATTCCATCAATTGCTGATAAAGTACCCCCTAAAACATGATAGAGTCCATTGAAGATATTACCACGTTCCAAAGCCCAAATATCTATGACACCCTCTACTATGCATAATATGGTATGGTCGCGACCATGATCATTGCATAAATAACATGGAGATGTTTTATCTAAATTGCCGCATATCTCGCATTGTTTGATAGATTCTTGCAATGATGACATAGAGCCTAGTATAGGCAGCATGCTCTTTTCTTGATTTTGCAATAGGTGTAATATAATCCTTCGTGCTGATTTTGGTCCTAAGCCAGGCAGTTTTGCTAGAAGGTTAATTGCAGTTATGATGTCTTTATCCATGTCATGAGTAATAATAGTGAACTTATCTATTAACTAAGTTTAGTAGATAATACAAGATACTTGACTGTAAGTAGTAATTTTTTACAATTAGAGAATAAGTTTTTTTAAATAGTTTTAATGCGCGCCTTGTTTTTTTTATTCACTGTTATATTGGTGGGTTTTGCAACTGGAGGATATTCTGTTGCTTTAAACCCGTTATCTCTCATAAACAATGACATTGTTATTGAGAAGGGTAGGGTGCTGCCAGCAGATAACTATCTTGGTGATGTGAATGCTCCAGTTGTTTTAATTGAGTATGCTTCTTTTACATGTCCGCATTGTGCCTCGTTTAGTAAAGACGTCTTTCCACTAATTAAGGAAAAATATATTGATACTGGTAAGTTGCTTTTTATATATCGAGACTTTCCACTTGATGCATTTGCTTTTAAGGCCAGTGTTTTGTCTCACTGTTACGCTTCAAAGAAGCACTGTAAAGAAAGTTGCAAAGAAGATGATAAAAGTTGTTGTCAACAATCACGTGACTACTTTAATATGAATAAAGCATTGTTTAGTTCTATTAAGAAGTGGTCATACCCATACCAAAAAGATGTAAGTGGTTTGTTGGAAGTTGCAGGAATTGCAAAAATGAATGAAGCAGAATTTTATGCGTGTATCAAAGATCAGGAAATCCAGCAGCAGGTGATGAATACTAAACTATATGCAATTCATCAGCTAGGGATAGACATATCTCCTGTCTTTTTCATTAATGGTAAAAGGTATGATGGTAGAGTGAGTTTTGAAGCTTTTGCCACAATTTTCAATGAAATTATCAAGTTGTCTTCTTCCGTTAAATAGCTGTAAATAACATTGCTGACGCATGGTCACTTCAATCTTATGTTAAAGTGATATTAAATTATGACGGCTTTTTCTGTTTGTTAGTTTTAGCAGGATCTTCTTTTTCTTTTTCTTCTTCTTTTTCTAAAGTAGGAGTGATCTCAGCACTCAGCTTGCCACCAAAATCCTTGATATTATCATAAATATATTCCGGTAGCACTTGATCAAGATTACCTTCTACATAATGAAAAGGAACATAAACCTTTGACTGTAAGATCCAATTCGGTAAGATTTTCTCTTCAGTTTTTTCAGGTTCAGTACTGATAGTATAATATATAACCTTGATGATTAAAAAGAAAGCAAATGAAAAAACAAAACCTTTTGCCATTCCTACCATCAATCCTAAAATTCTATCAGTCACACCTAGCCTTAAAGGTCGCAATAAATACATAAAACCGCTGTTAATAATAGTAATAGCAATGATTACCACCATATACATCATAAAGGACGATACTAAGTTTGCGACTAACTTTGATTTTATACCGACAATATTACTGAAGAAGTCATAATTATAGTAGGTTAAGACAAATGATAAAACTATCCCGAATACACCAAACACTTCTTTTATAAAGCCCCTGATAAAAGCTATGCTTAACGTCAATAAAAAAATTAATAATGTCAATAAGTCTAACATGATTTAAGCCTTTTTCTTTGAATGAATATAACTGTAGCTAATATAATGAAAATTGGTATAAATACTATGTTTTTGTTGGGCTGAGATACTGACATTTCCATTCCTAATATGATATCTCCCACATAGAGCTGCGCTTTATCAGCTTTACTGCCTAATTTAATCTCTTTAATGGTTGTGTGAGCATCGTCACTTTTCTGTAATTTAGTGATACCAGCTGCGACTAATTTTTCTTTTATAGTGCCATCTGGTAGTGAATTAAATAGTATCATCTTCTGCTCAGTCTCATTGGTAATATTTTTACTGAGGGCAGATACTCGTAAGTTAGTATCGATGTATTCTTGGGCTGTAATATTCTCCATTGCAACTTGTGAGTATTGCTCATAACAAAGATTGATCCAAGCTTTAGGATATAGTAACGATATACCAATGATTAATAGAACAAGTGATTCATTGAATTTGCTCTTTACTAGGAAATAACCTTGAGTTGCCGCAGAGATAGTAAAGATGCCGGCGACAGATGATACGATAATAATAATCAATTCAGTGATGCTGGTGATATTATATAATAGTAATTCAGGATTGAATACAAAAATGAATGGCAATGTCATCGTTCTCATATTATATAAGAAGGCTTGTATGCTGGTTTTCAAAGGGTTGCCCTTGGCAACCGCTGCTGCTGCATAAGATGCCAAACCAACTGGTGGTGTGACATCAGCCATCAAACCAAAGTATAAAACAAATAGATGCAAAGCCACTGGAGGTACGATAATACCATTTTTATTAGTGGTGTACTCTAATACTGGTACCATCAGCGTTGATACGATGATATAACAAGCAGTTGTTGGCATGCCCATTCCTAGGATAATGCAGATGATACTGGTTATAATTAATGTCACAAACAGATCACCACCGGCTAAATAATCAACAATGCTGCCAATGTTCAAACCAACGCCAGTCAGGGAAACCGTCCCAACAATTATACCTGCGGTAGCAGTAGCAATTGCTACTGATATCATATTACGAGCCCCTAAAATCATAGCGTCCACGAAATCACTACAACCTTTTTTTAAGTGTAGCATCGTTTGATTGCTTTGCCCTCGAAAAATTGCTTTGATAGCATTTTGTGTGAGTAGAGTGATTGTGAGGAATATGATTGTCCAGTATGCAGACAATGCCGGAGATAGCCTTTCAACCATTAGTGACCATATTAATATAACTACAGGTATGAAAAAATGTATTCCACTGCGCAAGATGTCTGTAACTAATGGTAATTTTAGCTTGATGTGATCATTGTCTTCTTCTAGATCTGGAAATTGGGCTTGGTATTTGAGTACGAGGACATAGATAATACCAATCAGAACACTCACTGGATATATAGTGTTCTCATGAAATATATTAAACAAGCCTGGTATGTTGAGATATTGCACTCCATAAACTAGAAAGTACATTGTACCAAACATTAAGAATATTGAAGTCGTGATAATAGCAAATCGCAATATTCTATATAGAATGAATGGCTGTTCTTCCCCTGGAATCGCACTGATGTTAAGCTTTTTCGCTTCCAAGTGTACAATGTAAAGAAGAGCTATATAAACCAGTATAGCTGGTAAGAATGCATGCTTAATGATTTCTGTATATGGTACTGATATATATTCTGCCATGATGAACGCTGCCGCTCCCATAACAGGAGGCATGATCTGACCATTAATACCAGCTGAAACTTCAATTGCTCCTGCTTTTTCTGCACTTAATCCCATTTTTTTCATCAAAGGAATTGTAAAGGAACCAACTGTAATAGTATTAGCGATAGAAGAGCCAGAAATCATTCCCATTAGACCAGAAGCTACCACTGCTGCTTTGGCTGGTCCACCTGTGAATCGACCTAACAAGGCAAAAGATAGTTGGATGAAAAAATTACCAGCACCCGCTTTTTCTAAGAAAGCACCAAATAATACATACAAGAACACAAAGTCAGCGGAAACGCCTAAAGCTGTACCAAAAACTCCCTCAGATGATAGCCATTGATATGATACTATACCCGATATTGAGCTACCTTTATGCGCTAATATACTAGGAAAGTATTGACCAAAATAGGAATAGAATAAAAATATACATGCAATAGTTGAGATGGCTGGTCCAAGGACTCTTCGTGATGCTTCAAATAGTAAAATCATTCCAGATAAGCCAATGACTATATCATATTGCGTTGGCATCCCGATGCGCAGCCCTATGCTGTCATAAAATAAATATATATACAGTGCAGCAAAAGAGCCTAAGCCAGCGAATAACCAGTCATAGAAAGGTATTCTTTCTGATAGTGTCTTGCTGTTTTTCATGGGAAATAATAAAAAAGTCAACAACACAGCAATTGCTAAATGTATAGAACGTACTTTTGTACTATTAAATATTAGCCAATGAAACCCTGGTATGGAAGCTACAGAAAACTGTATTGGTGAAGCAACCCACAATTGAAAGACAGACCAACAAAATGCTAATAAAAATATCAACTTGGTGATGATTTTGCTTGGGTGTCTAGACCCTAATTCAGTATCTATGAATTCGTTGCACGTTTGCATACTTACTCTTTATTAACTTTTTTTGCATATTAACAGTTATGTAGTTGATAGTCAATTTTATGGGCAAAGCCTAATGCAAGCATTATTGTATAATATGGCCCTAATCCGAGCATATCATGGAATCTATGCTAAGGTTTGAATTAAACGTGCAAGCGAACTTTTTCGCTGTAACCTCTGCCTACCAGAGCTGATAATTGATATATTTGTAGATTTAACTGCGACTGCTGCATTCCGAAGTCAGAAACCTGTTGAGCAACAGTGTATAAGCAAGTAGTTTCATTACTTACATTTATTGTTCTGACCAATTGCTCTTCCGTATAGATTTCCACATCATATTTTTCAAATTTCTCTGCCAACGGCACCTCAACATAGTCACGTAAATTACTATCTAAACGCGATCTGCGGCACCAGGTGATGTTAATATCTCCATGTCCATTTTGCTGTGCTTTCACATGTACTACTGAAAATGGTTTTAAAGAATTATTATTATATGTGAAGCTTTTGACTTCACCCTCAAGCTCTCCATAGGAGATGGCCTTATAAAACATTCGCCTTCCTAACATACCTTCAGTTATTGGCAAAGAACTTAGTGAGCTATCAAGGAGGATAAATCTTTCACCTCTGTGATGATGTTTAATAATGTGCTCAGTGCTATAACGACCACGCAACAATCCCGACAGTTTATATTTATAGTTGCCTAAGAATTCTGCATCACGAAATTGAATAATCTCATCTCCTACTAATGCTAAATTACCGCCGTTCAACAATTTTGCTTCGCTAATGCTCTCTAAAGTTCCACTGCGCAAGAGAAGGGTAATATCATTGCCTTCATCAATAATGACAGCTGGTCCAGGCAACAATTTATTGAGAATAGTACCATTAGTGCTATTCCCATACATATTAAGTGCTGGCTCCAAATCATCATCTGGATTGTTTGCAATGTAAAGGGTTGCACCTTTCCAAGTATCTTCCAGGCCATTTTTACAGATGCTGACACCACTGCTATTAGTTGGTAAATCGAGTACGTCACAGATAGTAGGGCCAGAAAATGCCTTAGTAATTGCGTTATGTTTTGTTAACTGTGTGATCTTGATTTTATAAATCTCATGACTATAAGTAATTGCATTAAGGTGCATGACCTCACCATAATCAACCTCGGTAATTTGGACGATTTTATCTCCATTGATTTTAACAACATCGGCCGGTTTAATGTCAGCAAAGCTCAAAGGCAACTTGAAACTGTACGAAATTCGACTATTCCATAGGTTATAGAGTGTTACTTCGCAAATCTTTTGTGCATGTTGGTCATCTAAAATCATCGGTAGATAGATGGTTTTCACTTGATGGTGAGAAACTTGCATACGCTCTGAATATGTGGAAGAGATTTCATATTTCCGATCAAGATAAATGACTTCAATGCGACTTGGTAAACGCTGCAGATTTTCTATATAAGTAATGGTTTTGATCTGGTCAGAGATTACTAAGTCATCAACATCTACCTCTAACTTAACCTCGGATTTTTTATAGCTGAATAAGAGTTTTGTGCCATGGGAAACGACATCAAAGAAATAGGTTTGTCTTAAAAGATTAAGTGCCGATTGAGCCGTGTAAGATTCATTTAAGATAAGACCATTGATGCTTTGATGCAATTTATCGCAATCAAATTCCTCATCAGTGTATCCAGCCTTATATAGAATTGCGGTGATGACCTCGCCTAGAGTAAGTAGTGATAATTTTCCTTGCACCCAATGCCCTGTTTGCCAAGCGTTTCCATCCACCCATATCTCTTCCAAGCTTGGAAAGTAAGGGAAAGGACGGGCGTCCCAGGCCCATAAAAACATATTTTCCACCATGGGTGAGCTTTGCCATTTATCAATGGTTGCTCCAATAGCTAAAGCTTGTGCCCTGAAATCAATATTACCTTTTGAATAGAATGGTAATTTGCTATTGTTGTCGTCAACAAAAATATTAGGTTGATTAGTACAGCCATCAACACTAGGGAAGCCATATTCTGTAAACCAGATTTTTTTCATTCGTGGTTTCCAAAGACTGTTGTGATGTTTTTCTTCCCACCATTTCTCAATGTTCTTCCATGCCAATTTTGCATCACTAAACTCCCTGCGTTCTGTGTGTTGGGTATTATCTTGATAATAATAGTCATAGCCTTCACCGCTACTCCAACCTTTGATAATCTCTTCATAGGCAAAGCCGTCATCAGGTTGTGGTCGATCAGTGAGCGGAAAATAAGCATCAATACCGACTACATCAATATATGGTGAAGCCTATAGTTCATCTAGATAATAAATGCTGTTGTGGGAGTGATATTCGCTCCAATCGGCTGCGTATGTAACAAGAATTTTATCTCCAGCTATTTTTTTGACGGATTTGGCAAGTTTAACCAAAGCAGTGACCGCGGGATATTTTCCATTCTGATTTATTTGTGTAATTCCTTTAAGCTCTGATCCGATGATGAAAGCATCAACAATCTCTTTTCCAAGTTTAGCGTAGTGCTGGATGAATGGATTGTATTTGGTGAAAAATGTCTCCACTGATGTGAAATCACCAGTCATAGTGCCGCGCCATGGCTTGGTAGGGGTGTCTAGTAACAGCATTGGATAAAGCATCACTTTGTAACCGCGCTTCTTGAGTTCCTTCAGATACCTTACAAGGGATGCATCATTAACCGTACCACCATACAGAGGATCACCAGTTTTATCGTGACTGATGATCCTTCCTTGTTGGCGTTTTATGCCAGCAACTTGCCAATCATCCGGCACAGAACGAGCATCATCTTTGTATTCAACGGCGGGATAAATCTTGCATTTGGCAATATCTAAATTGTCTGCAAACCAGTTGACCAATACTGCTACCCACTGCACATTTGGTAAAGTCTTTTGTAGATTATCAAGCGCGATGATTTGATCGGCGGTATCTCTATTGCTATTTTGATTGATGCGACTCGCCATCCCAGCTGTTATCCATTTTTCTCCCAGAGATTGTCCGCTAGATTTACTTTGAATTTTGGTATCATAAACAAATTCTCCAGAGCCTGGAATTATATTGAGGGCTGTGATCTTCTTGGATAACTCTGATGGCAGATTGCATGATACTTCAAAAGTAAAGTTTGGAATGCGGTTGCCATATTCTGCTAATGGGAAATCTTCTAAAACGATATAGGCAATACCACGATATGCTGGTGCCTTTCCCTCAATGGTTTGAATGAGATGATCAGGCTTTTGTTCTTCAGTGCCGGCGTAAAAGCGATAATTGATGGCTTGCATATCAATAAGCTGTTCATTGGCGTAGATATTGATCAAGTCATTTGCCACTCCTTGACATATGGCAATTGCTAAAGTTGCATAGTAAAAATAATCCATACGTACATGGGTGGTATGAGGACCCCACTTCCCAGTGGTTGTAGATTTTTTTTCAATTTTTTCCTTTAAAGGCTGTGCCCAAATGATATTACCAGCAATCTTTGCAGTGCCGTAAATGATAGGGATAACTTTGCCATATGTTGAAGTTTGTATATTAAGATCATTTAAGCGTGGAGCATGTACAGTTGGCAAGGTCTTATCCAAGCCAAATATCAAACTATCAAGTCTGGCGCCAAAATAGGTTCCCAGTTCCGCTCCAGCGAATTGTCCAATCGGACCTAAGGCTGCAGAACCAACAGTGCCGCCTATGGTTGATAGAAATAAAGTAGTCATAGCTCAAAATACAAGAGAGTAAGCTAAGACTAATAATTATGCCACTTTGATGGAAGGGGTATTATTTCGCTATACTTGTTGGTATCCTTGTTGTTTTGATGAAAAACACTCTGTCACCTTGTTGACCACAAAATCAACTGGCATTGTCACCAGCAATAAAGCTGTGAAAGCTGGGTGGAAAAGGAAGACATCATTTAATGCATTTTTTTTACATGAAAGAATTTTGTCTTTGTTTTCAATCAATGCTTGAAAATCAGCATGCTCTATTACCTTATAATGATCGTCATTTGTGTGTTGTTGTGTATTCGTTAGAGCTACAAGTTGCTCACCACGTTTTGCATAGCTTATACAAAATCCTAATGTGCAAAATATCAATGTTACTGCAAAAAAAGTAATTGGTATTGAAATGGCAGTTGCTAAATTTACAATATGCTGCTTATATGCTATGGCCATACCTGCAGCAAGCGCTGCATTTAAACAGAGAATGTTAAAACCACGGCTACATATCTCATGGTCCCCATTGGTATTAGTATAGTTCAGAAATGCTTTCTTCACTGCTCTATTTTTAGAATCAGCAATCCCCGCATTTATATTGTGAATGTTAAAAGCAAGGCTATCACAGTCCACAGTGCTATCAGTATCGATCAGAAATTCTTTTTTATTGAAATTTTCAATTATCTGAAGATATTTTTTGCACTTTGCATAACCGATAGCAGAAATTATCCATGAAACTGGAGTAAGATGCTGTAGAAGCCATAGAACTGCATTGGTGAATCTATATTTTGAATAATCAATCATTTTTTTATTTAATCAATCAATATCAAATATTATATACAATATTCACTCAACAATCAATACTATTTTAAGTATTTTTAAGGATGACATACTTTTTTACAACTAGTTCGATTTCGTAACTACAACTTCAGCACCGCCATTAGTAGTAATTTTATTATTCTTTTTTATATCATCTTGTTTAATCAGCTCTGAGGTGGAAGAAAACTCGATAGCATTTTTATCTTTCTTTGTAACGGTGATTGTATTATTTTCTATAGTCGTTTCTTGAGTATTCTTTTGAAAGCGAATAGATTGGTTTGAAGTATTTAAAGTATTATCTGATATAATTGTATTTGTAGCCTGGTCATTAAATATCATTCCGTATGCATTTGTACATTTTGCATCAATCTTATTATTTAAAATCTGATTTCCTGTTGATATGCTCTTGAAGTATATCACATCTGAACTGTAACCATGTGTATATAATGTATTGTTTGTAATTTTATTCTGACTTCCTTCTGCCTCAAAGATTATTACATTTATAGATGTGCCATTGATGCTTATGTTGTTATTTTCTATAGTGTTACTAGTTGCGTTTTCAGTAAAGTTTATTGCATCTACAGACCTGGCCGTGATGCTTATGTTGTTATTTTCTATAGTGTTACTAGTTGCGTTTTCAGTAAAGTTTATTGCATCTACAAACTTGGCCGTGATGCTTATGTTGTTATTTTCTATAGTGTTACTAGTTGCGTTTTCAGTAAAGTTTATTGCATTTACAACATTGCCCGTGATGCTTATGTTGTTATTTTTTATAGTGTTACTAGTTGCTTCTTTCTTAAAATATATTTCATCTGATTTGGAACCCTTTGTAGATATTTTATTTTCTATAATCGAGTTTTTGTTACCTTCACCAAAAAAGTAGATACTATTTCCATGGAATATGGCATTAGAGTCTAATTGATTATTTTGTATTGTAACATTCTGAGAAGGTTGACGTAAATAAATAGCTTGTGCATTTGCATGGCCAATAGCATTAATCTTATTATATGCAATCTTATTTTTTTCTTGTACTGCATAAATATATATACCGTTTGCTGAAAATCCCTGAACTTTTACATTATTATTATTAATTGTATTATTATCAGATGTGGCTAAGCTGATACCAAATGCCTTATTTCCCTTTCCTTCAATTTCATTGCCAGATATTTCACTGTTTTTCAATGTATCGCCTGCCTGAATAGCACTTATTTTCTTGTTATTTTTTATAATGTTATTGTTGATTTTGATATTAGTACCACCATTGTTTAGTAAAATACCATGTAGATCATCTTGCGCATGACCATAGATTCTATTATTGATAAAATTAACATTTTTTACCTGAGTACCAGCAAAGATAATTGCATCAGTTTTTTGTGATTGATTCACAAGGATCGGCTCAACTAACTCTCTCTCCTTAACCTTTTTAGATGGCCTCTCAATCTTTTTTTTAAGTGGCTGCTTCTGCTTTTGTTTTTGTTCCTTCTGAACTACAACTTTTTGCTTACCTTGCTTCTGTATATTATCGCTCTGATTGGTTGTATTATGTGCAATATTTCCTGAATTTTCTTGATTGGTCACTGGACTTGCGCTTTTAAGATTAGCTCCATCAAACTCTATGTTTTTAATTTCAACATCATCTGATAGCTTTAACAATGGACCTTTTAAATCACTTTTTGCATGGATTTTTGAGTATTTTTTTGCATTTCCATATAGGTTTTGTCCTTTTTTCAATTGTATTGTGTTCTCTACCGCAGCATTGTCTCGCAACATAACTGTGGTATTTTCCGCAGCGTTATTAATAATACTATGCAGGTCTTGATCCTCAGTATATATAACAGCATTGGAAGTATTAGCATTTTGACCATGCACGAACATATTCCTTGTAAATGGTACAACTGCTTCATAATAATTTCGTGCTAGATTCTGTCTATTACCTATAGCAATTTTCATACCACTATCTATAGATAGTTGATGCTCATTTGCATTGTCACTTTGATAGCCTGCTGATATATAAAAATTAAATCTAGAATGGAATTTGCTTGTATATTTTATATTTGCACCATAACCATCGATATGATCATCCATTATGTCAGAGAACTTGTATCTCTTAAGTAATAGAGACACATCATGAGTTTGTGCAATCTTCATCTCTAATTCTTCTGAAAAACCTTTCATTCCAACGTACACCTTTTTATGACTGCTGTGAGGATAATAAAAGTTCCATCTGAATTTGAATATGTCATGTGAGATTTCAAACCCACCTACATATTGTCGAGTGCGAGTTTTGTTGTTGTATAGATCGTAAGAGCTGTGTAACCCAATCATAAAGTTATCAAATATTATGCGACTCCCGATGCCAAGATGTAAACCTCGTACATGATGATCATTGGTTGATAAACGCAAATCAGTGAAAATAATATTACTTTTCTTTTGGTGTATGACATTAGCAAGACCGGCATGTATTACACCTTGGTTATT
This sequence comes from Neoturris breviconis, assembly GCA_032360805.1. Taxonomy (NCBI): domain Eukaryota; kingdom Metazoa; phylum Cnidaria; class Hydrozoa; order Anthoathecata; family Pandeidae; genus Neoturris; species Neoturris breviconis. The sequence continues at coordinate 351,883 of JAULBZ010000002.1, forward strand.
CCCTTCTTTTGTTATGGAGTGTTGAGTTCCAATGTTAAAGGTTGAAAGGCTTGACCAAGCCGGAACGGAGATTAATAACGAGCCTATAATGCTGCTTGATACAATAAGTTGTTTGATCATTTTATGCTATATCTATATATTGTATTTTACATTACACATTAAATATAAATATATTATTTATTGAGATTGCGTATATCCGAAGGGAGTGCGTTTTAAGTGGAGGGACAACGATCAATCATAGGATGCAGAAAGGTTTACTAAGATCCATCGCAAGGCAATATAATTTGTATCATAAAAAGCAATTTAAATGGCAATGTTGTATTTTTTTGTTATATTGCTTCTATTACCATCATAAAAAATGCCAATGAGCCAATGGGAATTAGATGATATACTAGCACTTTTCACCTTGCCGTTTAATGACTTAATATTCAGAGCGCAGGGAATACATCGCCAAAATTTTGATCCTAACAAAATACAACTATCTACTCTGCTAAATGTGAAGCAGGGTAGTTGTCCGGAAAATTGTCGTTATTGTTCACAGAGCGCACATTATAATACCGGATTAAAGAAGGAAAAATTAATGGATCCTGAATCAGTTGGAATAGCAGCACGCAAAGCAAAGAAAAATGGCGCTTCCAGATTTTGTATAGCAGCAGCGTGGCGTAATTTACATGATCGTGACGTCGACAAAGTGGCGGATATGATAGGTGCAATTAAAAAGGAAGGGTTAGAAAGTTGCATTTCCGTAGGTATGGTCACCAAAGAACAGATGCTGCAATTAAAAGAAGCGGGTTTGGATTTTTGCAATCATAATATCGATACTTCACGTGAATTTTATCATAATATTGTTACCACGCGCACCTATGATGAGCGCCTGCAGAGTATTGATAACATCAAGGCTGCTGGAGTGAAAGTTTGTTCGGGTGGCATCTTGGGGATGGGAGAAAATACAGAAGATCGCGCTAAAATGCTTATGACCCTATCCAGTATTGATCCGCCGCCTCTATCGGTGCCAATTAATCGTTTGGTTTCAATTAAAGGAACTCCGCTTGGTGATCAGGAGAAAATTGATAATATCGATTTTATTCGCACTATTGCTGTGACACGTATAGTCTTACCAAAATCTTACGTCCGTTTATCAGCTGGCAGAGAAGGAATGTCCGATGAGATGCAATCCTTATGTTTCTTGGCGGGGGCGAATTCAATTTTTTACGGTGAAAAATTACTAACTACCCCTAACCCTGAAGAGAATACTGATATGAATTTATTGGAAAAATTAGGCATGACTACCCTATGATCCTTTCGGCTAATAATATCTCTTACGTCAGAAATGATAAAACTATTTTAAGTGATATTAATTTTACCGTGAAATCAACGGAAGCATTGATGATTACAGGTAAAAATGGGTCTGGGAAAACGACATTGCTGAGGATTGTTTCTGGACTGCTTTCTCATTATAGAGGTGCGATTACCTTGGATGATCAAGACATTCATGACGATTTTCATCAGTATAAAAAATCTATAGCGTATTTAGGTCATAAAAATGCTTTATATGATAATCTTACAGTGTCGCAAAATCTGCATTTCTGGGCTGAGTTGCGCAATACTGAGCAGCTAGTTATGGCTACTGTTTGTTTTTTTAACTTACAATCTGTCGTAGATGTAAAATGTGCTAAGTTATCAGCTGGTTGGCAAAGAAGGGTTGCAATTGCCAGAATGTTACTCTCTAATGCTGGTATCTGGTTATTAGATGAACCATATGTAAACTTGGATAAAGAATTTCAAAAGATGGTACATAACCTCTTGATAACCCGCATGCAGCAGAAAGGAATATTAATTATTACTAGTCATACAGACATTGTTATGGAAAATATGCATTATTTAAATTTAGATCAAATATGAAGACGAAAAAATATCTTGGACAGCATTTTCTTAATTCTGAACCAGTGATTGACGATATTATAAAAGCCGCTGGTGAAATCTCTGGTAAAAATATTTTAGAGATTGGTCCTGGTCAAGGTGCATTAACTAAATCAATTTTACTATGCAACCCAAAGAATCTCTTTGCTATTGAAGTTGATCATGAATGTTTGCCTTATCATCAAAGACTATTATCACAATATAAAAATTATGAGTTGCTGAAAGCTGATGCTCTGCAAATCAACGAAGCAGATTTTTTATTGCCACCCATGAAGGTTATTGCTAATTTACCATATAATATTTCAATGCCATTGCTTGGCAAATGGCTCGACAATATCACAATTTTTGAAAGCTTGACCTTAATGTTCCAAAAAGAAGTTGCAGAGAGAATAGTAGCCGGTCACGGCAATAAGCAATATGGAAAAATCTCTGTTATGACACAATTGCTTGGTAAGGCTGAATATCTTTTTACTGTCCCAAGGCATTTGTTTTCTCCGGCGCCGCAGGTTGATTCTGCAGTTATCAAAATCACTCCATATGATAAGCCACTTTTTGATGTGGAAATCGTAGCTTTGAAAGATTTGTTGCGGCGTTTATTTTGTTATAGAAGAAAAATGGTTCATACAATATTAAAAAATGTTTTTCATAATACAAAAGAAGTATTAGGGCTATTAGGAATAGATATGAAAGCAAGACCAGAAAATCTTTCTATAGAACAATTTTGTCAATTGACACATCACTTGAAATGATGTGGCCACAGGTTATCTACTTAGCCGTCTTAATCATAATTTTTACATCTATTATCTGGCGTTATCCCAGTCCACAGCGTCGAAAGGCTGTATTGTCCTTTGGTGCATGGTCTGTTATAATTTTTGCAATTATAGCTATCTATAGCTTTCGTTATGAATTATTAAATAATACCATCGTTGCCAATCTTATCCCGGGCCATGGCTATGTTGATAATGAACAAAGGATGCATTTTAAAAAAGCTGCTAACGGGCATTTTTACATTAACACCACTGTAGGTAACGCTTCTATTAAGTTTTTGGTGGACACAGGTGCTAGTGATATCTCTCTTTCTCCAAATGATGCGAGGAAGCTAAAAATCGATCCAGCTGATTTGGAGTATACAAAAAGATATAACACTGCTAATGGAGTTGTCGAAGGAGCTCCAATCATTATAAAAGAAATTAAAATTGGTGTATTTGTTTTAAGAGACGTGCCTGCTGTGGTTAATAGAGCAGATATGAAAGAATCCTTGTTGGGAATGAGTTTATTGTCAGAATTTCATATAAGTATTTCTGAGGATACACTGATAATCAGCTAAAAGCCTCTTCTTTTTCTTTTAGGCTAACTTCATCTTCGGTGATTGTCCGTGCCAGTCCTCTTTTAATCATTACAATGCGCTCTTTTGCATAATCATGAGGGATGTCATATACAGCTGCGATTTCTGATACTAAGCGATCAAGTGCAGTTTCGTAGGCATTACGACGACTATATGTAACATTACCTTCGTTAAATAAGTCTCTTACCACTTCAGCTATCATAGCAAGATCACCAGAGTTAGTTTTAGTTTCATATTCCGATGAACAGTTTCTCCAAGCCTCTTCTTTCTTATGTGCTTGAACCTGTAAAGCTGGAATGATTTTTTCTTGGATATATTCTTTTGATTTCAGAGCTCGCAAACCTGACTTTATCGCAGCACTAACCGGAACATGTAACATCATGTTTTCTTTTTTAAACTGAACCTTATACACCGCAAGTGAGAGCCCAGCGATTGTTTCTTCTTCAATAGATATAATATAACCAATGCTTTTGTGGGATGGATATATCACATTGTCGCCGACTTTAAATTCATGCTCTTTCATCGCTTTTCCATATAAACCAAAACATGATTATATGATGAAAAACTGTTTCCCACAAATCTATTCGTAGAATCTCTCAAGCCCTTGCAATTCTCTATTTGATATAGAGTGATGTTGAATTGTGCAAAGCTGTGATAAAAGTTGCCATCTAATATTTTTTCTTACTGTAATAAGGGATTTTGAAAAAAAAATTACAATATATGATGTATATAGAAACTGATATATATAGTGGTATCATGTATCATAAAAAACTATATGTAGACATTTGCATTCTGATTTATTGATTTGCATTGGGTGATTCGTTACGTGATCAAAAAAAATATATTGCAAGGACAGCATTGTTTGTATTATCATGCAATATTAATTAGTAAAAAAAGTGTGAAGTAAAAATGAATATAAACTTTAACGAAGATAAGTTAACTAATACATTGTTAGTTATAAATGATCAGGAATCAGCAACACAAGTTGCAGGTTTATTACTTGATATTTTAAAGGAAATACAAAGTCAGAGTTTAGATGGTCAAACTTCATGCCACCTCTTAAAGCAGTTGAAGCATATCGTTTGTTGCATATATAGCTCTGCTGAAAATCAATATACAGCACCCTTGCATGAAGTAGTAAATTACGTATTATTGCAAATATTTCAATACGAAAAATAAATGCAAGTTATTTCTGGATTATATAAAGGTCATAAACTTCGTACTAGCGGCCATATCAAGCCAACCATGGGCAAAGTAAGGGAGGCGATATTTAATATACTGCTTCATAACAATAAATATCTTCATGCTTTAGTTGGAGGTAATGTTCTTGATATGTTTTGTGGAAGCGGTGCTATGGGTTTTGAAGCTTTATCGAACGGTGCCAAACATATCTTTATGATGGATATAGAGGTTGATGATGTTCATTACAACTCTCGACCTTTCACTGATAATATAACAATAATTCGCACTGATGCATCTAATCCTCCTAAGGCTCACCAATCTTGTAGCCTTGTGTTTATTGACCCACCATACCATTATAACAGTTATGCAGAAATATTGCAGTGCTTGATTACTTCAGGTTGGGTAAAGCATAATTCAATTGTGGTCATGGAAACCAAATCTGATAAAACGGTTAATGAATTTCCACAATATGAGTTGTTAGATGAACGAAAGTATGGTAAAGCAAAGATATTAATTTTACGTGTGCATATGGCTATTGATATCAATGAGATACGCAGCATGCTGATGAGTATATTTCATGACGCTGAAATTCATCTAGAAGATACCGCTGGTGATAGTGACCATTTTTCATTAGTAATTTCCTCTAGTGCGTTTCGTGACAAAAGTATAGTTGAGCAGCATAAACTAGTATACCAAGCTTTGGATGGCAAAGTGGGTTATGATATTCATGCCTTGCAAATAAAAACAATAGTAAAAGAGGAGTAAGTTGTGACTGATATATCTGAACTAATTAAAAATGAAATCTCGGAAAATGATATTGTCCTTTTCATGAAGGGTGACAAGAGAGCGCCTTGTTGTGGTTTTTCTGCAACAGTAGTGAATATTTTGCAACAAATGAATGTTGAGTTCAAGACTATTAATGTGTTGCTAGATGATCAAGTGCGAGAAGGAGTAAAGAAATTCTCTGATTGGCCTACTATACCACAGCTATATGTGAAAGGTGAATTTATTGGTGGTTGTGATATTATCCAAGAGCTATATAAAAGTGGGCAGCTACAAAAAATACTAGCATAGTCATAACTTTTGCTTTATTGTGTTAAAAATTGATCCCATTCTACCAGACAAGCCAATACATGAAACCACAGTGGTGGTAGCTATGTCTGGAGGAGTAGATAGTTCCACAGTAGCTGCTTATCTTCATACAATTGGTTATAAAGTGATTGGAGTGACTTTGCAGTTATATAATGGCAATGCTAAGCTCAAAAAAGGTGCATGTTGCGCTGGTCAAGATATATATGATGCGAAGCGTGTTGCTAATGCATTTGATTTTCCTCATTATGTCTTGAATTATGAAAGCCTCTTTAAGCAAGAAGTGATTGATGAATTCGCTGATAGCTATTTAAAGGGCCAAACACCGATTCCGTGTGTGCGTTGTAATCAAACCGTTAAATTCCGAGATTTATTAAAAGTATCACAAGACTTGGAAGCAGATGCATTGGCTACTGGTCATTATGTACGTCGGGTTTTGCATGATAATCAAGTGGAGATGCATACAGCCAAAGATCTCACTAAAGATCAAAGTTATTTTTTATTTGCTACAACTAAAGAACAGCTAAATTTTTTACGATTCCCACTTGGTGATATAAGCAAAGAAGAAACCAGAAAAATCGCTCAATCAATTGGTATAACCATTGCTGATAAGCCTGAAAGTCAGGATATATGTTTTGTTGGAGGTGGTTCATATGCTAGCATAGTACAGAAATTACGTCCTCAATCCCTGAAGCCAGGTGATATTCTCCATGTGGATGGTCAAGTTTTAGGTCAGCATCAAGGTATAATTAATTACACGGTTGGACAAAGGCGCGGTTTGAAGATTTCTTCAAAAGAACCACTTTATGTTACGGAAATTCGACCTACTAGCAATGAAGTGATCGTAGGACCAAAAAATGCTTTATTAAGAGATACTGTTTATATCAAAGATCTTAATTGGATCGCAAAAAATATCCCAAATTATCAAAGAGTCCAAGTTAAACTCAGATCAGGACAAAAAGCCGTTAGTGCAGCTGTGCAATATGATGCAGAGACACAGGAAGCAACTGTCACGCTTGATGATGCTCAAATCGGAATTGCTCCTGGCCAGGCATGTGTTATCTATGATAACAGTATGGTTTTAGGTGGGGGATGGATTGTAAATAGTAAATAACTTGCTAATAAGAAATTAATAAAGTATCATTTTGATTGTATATTATTATATTTACACAGCTCAGGGTGGTCATATTAATATCATTAATTATATGGAAATAACCATATAAAGAGTGTCAATAACACTGAAAGTTGTTATAGTAAAAGGGGGATGACAATATGACAAAGAAATCAAATATTAAGGCAAAATTTTCTCTTTATTTTCCAACTGTAGAGATATTGTTGATATTACTTTCAATTTCTCTATCAACTCTTACCACAGCTGCTAACTTCATTTTTGGGAAAAACTCCACAACAATAAAAATATCTATTCCAGTTCTATTAGCATTATACTTGATTTCACATGGACTAATGTTGCGTGGTATTTACTATAGATTACGTTCTACCAGTCTTTCAAGCAAAATTTATGATGATCTTGAATTATTGTCGGATGTAAAACAAAAGCGGAAAATTTCTTCCAGGCATATAGAAGCCTATTCAAGCAAGATCAAGACTGATGCAGATGATATATCAAAAGAATTAAAAAAAGTCCCAGGTTTTTTTTATAGTGAAGAGAATGTCAAGGCAGAGAACTATCAAACTTATATAGAAAACATTGATAGCTCTATAAAAGGTAGCGAAGAAAACACCAAGAAAAAGCTAAAAAAATTCAAGGCAAGGATGGAGATATTGCAAGGCCTCGAAAAGTTGAAAAATGCAGATAACAATACTCAAGCTCAATCATCATCTGGTGGTATTGTTATTTTCCTTAATAAGCATGTCACAGGTACAGTTATTTTGTGTAGCATCCTTCTGTGCACATCCGCTGCCCTTACGGTCAGTGCTCAAACTTTACGTAGTCACCAGATGATTAAGAATCCGATATATTTTGCAATGGTATTCACTGCCTATGGGCTTTTAACCATTACCACCACTATCTTTACAATAAACAGGGTAGTTGATCGGAGGGTGAAGCGTGCAAATCATAAAAAAATATTTAGCTTAGATGCTCAACAAGATTCACAAGAGAAGCAAAGCGCAACTAGTATCACTCACCTTAACAATTTGCAAAAACTTGAAATAGCTTTCAATTTCACAATCGACACTATAACAAGAGGAGCAAGTATTATCATTAGCTTTTTGTATAGTTCCAGCCGAGTTAACTTTGTTGTTTATATCTCAGTGACGGCTGCTTTAGAGTTATTTGGTTTTTTAATGATTTTATATTCGGTATATGATCGTTTGTCTTCTCTTCAATTGGCAGAAAAGGACCAAGAGAAATTAAATGCAAGAAAGAGTGAATCAAATACAAATGAGAAAACTAGCCTTACTTTAATGTTTTGCATTTTGTTTGTTATGTACCCATTGTCTGTGGTTGGAAAACATACCGTACAGATTTTATACAAAAACAATAAACTCTCTACACCCGTATATTTTGTCTTGACTTTTGTTACTATTTTATTTGGTGCTTGTGTGAGCTTTGTTTTCAATATTAATAGACATATAGATACAGAAGTTACGGATGTGAATCACACACTAGTCATAAATGCAGTATTACAAGCAGTACAATTAAATGATGGTAAAGAACATGCTGTATAAGCTATCAAATGAATGCTTAACACAAATTTTCATCTGTGAATATGGACCATTATTTATGTTAAAGGTTGTTTAATAGGATTTGTATAGCTTCTACATTAGCATTAGTAATTCTAGTTTGACACTTAACTAGCTCGGAGAATATTTCCTCCGCTGATTTTATTTGTCGCATTTCGCGGTAATACTTATAAAAGGATGTAGGTTTTACTTTTAAGTCTTGATATTGATTGCGTATTATATAAAATTCGTCTCTCCAAAATTTCAGATTGTACAAAGAAGTACAGATGATTTCCGTATCTACATTATCGTTTGTTGCAGAAAGAGGTGACACCTTACCAAGTATCTCTTGTACTTGCTTTATTGTATATTGAGCTTTCTGATACTCTGTAAGGTTTTGATGCAATGCTTTAGCATAATCCTTTAAGTTGCAATGTTGAATGTTAATCAAGCTTCCAGTGATTAAATGTATATCATACCCAATAGCAGTAGTAGAGATAGGGAGGATTGCGTTATTAAGTGAATGATTATCTCGACTTAACATATCATTTTCCACATAAGCAAGTGATTTTTCTTATAACATATAACTTTATGATTGCAATAATTTCATCTAAACAACCTAGAGGTTTTTTGAACAGTATTAACTAAGATTCTTTTTACATTTTTTATCGATAATATTTTTTTTGGTGCTGTTTATGAATGTTGCTTTATTGTCTGCAAATTCTTATTGTTCCTATGTTTCACGAGACGATGAAATTGGTTGTGCTAAAATGCATAACAAGTTTACAGATCAACTCGAGGATCATTTTTACAGTATGGATGGAATATTTGCGACAACTGAAAGTAATATATTAAAAACGGTGCCAAATATTGATATTGAAGGTTTTGTTTTTTCACCAGAAGACCCATTGCTAAGTGGTATTACGCAAGAACTTAGCAGTGTTGATGAAATAAATATCAACCTGGAGAATGAAGTATTTTCTCCGCATTTCAACTCTCCAGTATCGGGGAACGAATTGCCACAAGATAATGAGACTATAAATGCAACTCGTGATACAGTTATCACTCAATTCAAGGAACATCTCAGCGATCATATCTTTAAAGATGGAGAAAAAATATCCCTACATTTACATCCTGAGGAGTTGGGTAAGATTACTATTGAAATGGATTTCGCACGGAAAATGATGTTGATTGAGACCACCAGTGCTGAAGTTGATTCCATATTACGTTCCGATCTTGATAGTTTGAAATACGCTCTAGTTGATTCTGGTTTAGATGGAATGAATTTTGACTTCAAAGGTCAATATAACGAGAAGGAGGTATATGGATGCGATGATAGTGATTTGGAAGATGATCAATTATCAAATGACATGGAAACGATATCTTCCATATATTTATTAGATATTTTTGTGTGAGGAAAAATGTTAGTAGACAATAATGCAGCTTCTGTTTTGCAAAATAAAGTTGATCAGAAAAAAAGCAATCTGAATCAGGAAGACTTTTTAAATATGTTAGTGACGCAATTGCGTTATCAAGATCCTATGGATCCAGAGAGTGGTGGAGATATGACGCAACAAATGTCAATGTTCAACATGATGGATCAAGGCGCTAAAACCAATGAATATCTAGCTAAGTTATTAGAAATCCAACAGCTTGATAGTCGGCAACCTAAAATGCAGAATATGGTGAATTACATTGATAAAGTAGTGGAGGTTGATACCAGTCAGATTACTTTGGCAGAAGGGGAAGCTAAATGTCATTTCGCTTTGTCAGAGGAAACACCGATGCTACGAGTGATCATCAGTGATGAATATGGCGATGAGATTTATAGTGAAAAGTTATCTGATCTCTCGCAAGGGAATCACAAGTTTAATTGGGACGGTCGTGATCATCAGGGTCGTTATCGTCACTCTGGCCAATATAATTTTTCTTTGATTGGTCAGGATCAATTGGGTCATGATGTGAAAATTGTCCCAAAAATATCTGGATTGGTTGATACCGTGAGCAAGGTGCATGGATCAGCATATTTACAGGTGGGTAATATGTTGGTTGATCCACAGCAAGTTATCGCAATTAAAAAAGATTTATAATTTGAGGTATTAATATGTACAGTGCGTTAAATATTATTGTAAATGGCCTAGGGGCACAGACTTTTGCTTTTAATAATATTTCCAGTAATGTGGCGAATGCCCATACTGATAGTTATAAGGAGGTTGATACACACTTCAAACCACTTGTTTCTGAATCGATTCATTATGGTAATGGCGTGAAACCATATCGGGTTAATACCATTGAAATGCAAGGGCAACTGCGAGATACTGGCATTGATACTAATATCGCAATTGATGGTAAGGGCATGTTTGTTGTCTCGCATGGGCCTGATGATGAGAAAGTATTATTTACAAGGCTTGGTTCTTTTGAAAAAGATAAAGACGGTTATTTAGTAAATGGTGAAGGTGCTTATTTAAAGGGTTGGAAAATATCAAAAGAAGAGGTTGATATCTTTAAATCTGATTCTGTTGATTCTCTAGACAATATCAACCTGGATAAAATAGGTGACGAAGCTTCACCAACAACGGAAATATCATTACAACTTAATCTTGATGCCAGGGAGAAGATAGAACATGGCCAAGAATATAAGGTCAAACCTCCATCTAGCAATAATGCAAATAATAATACTAATGATATTATATATCCTGAACAAGCAAAGCCTGGTGATAGTTTTCATATAGTGACCTCTGATGGAGCAAGCAATATCTTTACCTATGGAGGTTTCATGTCTAGCAACCTTCTTCAAGCAAATCATCCAATATTAGGTGCACAAACGATTTATGATGATTTTTCTGCTCTCAATGATGGTGAAAAATTTATTCTTAGTAGCGATAATGCCGGTGATATAGCTTTCACATATTCTAAATACAATGCGGATCCATATCATGGTTCTTTTAATAATATGCTCAACCTTTGTGAAGCTATTGATTTGCGCAGGGAGTACAGTGCACGGTTCACAGAAGGACGGTTATACGTAACACCGCAAGATGGCGCTCATACAATCAATTTCAAATCAGGTGCTTCAGAAGAAACGTTTGGTACAAGCGCTAATACTAGTAATCTTTATAAGCAGGATCAACCGACGCAATATCTAAATAGCTATATTATGAGTGATGCCTCCCCACTTTATGGTGCGACAAATCCATCGGAGAAATTTCAGTATCTTCAGAATGATGAACAAGTAACTATCCAACTGAGTGATGGTAAAGAATATGAATTTAAATTTAATGATATTGCTGATCAAAACCATTTTAATTCATTGAAAACCCTTGGTGAGGCTATCCAAAAAACTGATCTGCAAGCATCAATTCTCAATGGGAATCAGTTGAAAATTGAAGTTGATCAACAACTATCTCCTGATGTTGCAATTATCTCATGTAGTGGTAGCAATGGCTTGGCTGGACGTTTGGGGATCGAAATTGACTCTACATTTCAAGATGGTTTAAGGCAAGGTGATAGTTTTGAAATTGCTGTTGGCGCTCATAATAACATAATTGCTAGTGAACAAATCCTGTCTGTTGATCAGCCTTTTTCTCAATTGACGACGATGCAACTTGCAGATAATGATACCATCGACATTATTTTAAATAGTGGTGAAGAATATCAGCTTTACTATAAAAGTACTCTCGATGGTTCTGATAATTCATTTAATACTCTCGAGGGTTTAAAGCGTGCTATTGTCAACACTAATCTAGATGCTGTAATTGAAAATGGTTATTTACGCATTAGTAGTAATGAAACTACCATCAAAGAGATCAGCGGTAATGTTGCTGATACTTTAGGTTTATCCGTCAAGCCTGATAATATTCAACTAAAATTTTCTACTGGCAGTCAACCTGATACAGCGAATGGTGAATTTAATGATATATTTACTCTATCCCAGGCAATTAATGCTAATGACAACCTGCAAGCGGAAATTATCAATAAAGGACAACAATTAAAAATTACCACAGATGATCATCGGAAGATTTTATATGTAAATGATATTACAGGAGACATCGCCACAAAAATGGGTTTAAAAGGTGCTGATCTTCCAAGTGCTTTAGGTATGAATACTTTAGAGATTCCAGATAATACCTTTAGTACTCTAAGTGGTTTAAGTAGGTTGATCAATGAAGATGGACGTTTTATCTCTCAAGAAAATCAGGATAGCATCAGTATATTTGCTGATGATGTTTTAAGTACAGTCTCATTTCATAGCTCTTCTAATAATTCTACAGATTTACTGGCAGCTTTAGGTTTATCAGAGAATAATCTAGGGTCAAAGTATGATCCCTTATCTAGTAATATGGCGTCAGGATTGATTAAACCTTCATTCAGTAATGCCACTAAAATTTATGATTCCCTTGGTACTAGCCATAACCTATATATGTCTTACATAAAATTTGCTCCCAACCGCTGGGGAATGGAGATTGCAGTTAACCCTGATGAGGTAGATAACTATCGTAATGATGGGTTGATTGCCTATGCTAATCTTGAGTTCAATGGTGATGGTAAAATTGACAATGTTAATTTTCATCCATTAGAGAGAGGCGGCCAAGAAGAAGCTATACATGTCAAATGGGCCAATAAAGCTAATGATGGCGAAATTTTCTTTGACATAAAAGCAGATGATATCAAACAATTTAGCTCCAATTATAATATCTATTCTTTGGAGCAAGATGGTTATGAGATGGGAGATGTAAAACGTGTTTTTATTGATGAAAGCGGAATTATCAATGGTGTGTTCAGTAACGGAACAAGTAGAAAATTATATCAAATTCCCATTGTGGATTTCCCGAATATCAATGGCCTGAACATTGAGGCTCATAATATGTATTCTCTTGGTAAAGATTCTGGGGCATACCGTTTGCGCATCGCTGGGGAAGGAAATGCTGGTACTATTGTACCAGAAATGTTAGAAGGTTCTAATGTCACTTTATCAGAGCAAATTACTAATATCATCAAAACCAAACATGCTTATCAAATGCATTCCAAGGTTATGCAAACTGCTGATCGTTTACTTGAGGAAATTACCAAAATGATTAATACTTAATGGTGGATATGTTTGCAATGTAATTATTATTTATTGAATGTGCTTTCTAGCAACTTCAAGGTGTGGTTAACTTGAGACATTTGCGCTTCTAGATTACTAAATTGCCTATATAAATCAGCTTGTGTCATTCTTAACTTTTTTTCTATATTGTTGATCTTTTTGCTTTGTATGTCATTGTGTTGCCAGATATGATCAAGTTCCTTACTAATTGGGCCGTTATAATGTAAAATTGCTTTTAATTTTTCAGTGAAATTATTGATGAGATGACCTAATTGCTGACGATCTTCTTCTTCAATTAATGCATGTATTAGTTTAGAGGTGTCAATACGCAAGTGTGATTTATCATCAAACATGATGCCAAAATCGGTTAAGCTATGCTCATTCATTCTTCGCAAGGTTGTATTCTGCAATTGGCTTTTGGTGAGATCTAGAGCATTGCTATCGTGCAAAATTGCTGTGTCCAACCATTTCCCTAAAATATCTCTGGCGGTATGATGACTATAAAAATCTAGTATAGCATTGTATTTATCGCAAAAAGCCTCCAAAGATTGTACCATTAAAGCAAGGTCGGCTTCTATGCTAAGATGCATCATTTGATTAGTAGGTGAATTATTAATAAGGTGAATAGACAGGATATCAGCTAGTAGTTCGAATTTATTTTCAACGGATGTGATCAGTTGATCGTTGAGTATGAGATTCGCAGGAGCCGCAGGATTAACCGTATATTCTGGCAAAGCCTCACCCGAAATTACAATTTCCTTGCCGATAGCAGATTTTATCGTGAGATGATATTGATTATCACCAGCGCGCAAAATATAAGAAGTGATTCCTAGATCTTTTCCTAATCTATTTAAACGTGACGAGATTGTTTGCAAGCTATCTTGATTTAGAATCATTATATCAATTCCTCTATCAATACCGAATGCATTGTTGAATGTATCGGCTGCTTCTTGTGACGGTAATGGTCTTGATATTTCTAAAGTGAGACTTTGATTGTTATGATTGGTAAAAACGATATTATCTACTATTTCATCAGCAGGAAGGTCTGCTATCCACTCTTGGTCATTAATTATTACGCTGATGATATTGGGGTTTGGAGAAGTGAACTGACTCATTTCAACTTTACCTTGCAGAGCATCAGAATTTAAATTTGCACTTTTGACAGTATGATTATCTGCAATCTCCATGAATCCGTTTTTAATGGTTGTAAAGGATTTAAGAGCAATATTAACAATGCCAGATTTGAAGCCATCTGGAGTGACAACTGGTTCATTAGAGCTTGGGAAAGCTTTGATAATTGTATATTGTGGTTGTGCTAATTTAATGTCCTGGATAGTAAAGCTAACATCTGTAATTTCTCCAGTAACTTCTGCGAGAAAATATCCTTCTGGTTCTATAAAAGCATGCTTTTGCAATAAAGCATCATTGACTTGATGGATAGTATTTATAAGCAAATCGGTGCATTTTGCTTTGAGTTCATGTAGAGCTGTAATTTTTTGTAGATTATTATCAATAGTTACAGACTCATTTTGTATCTGCTTAATATAGCCTTCACTTGCTTGCTCAATAGCTTGATTGACATCTATGTTGGATGCGCTTTTATTTGGCATGAAGCCAGCAGAATCTATCTTCATCTCAAAAGTAGATCAGTGCCTGGTAAAATCTTTCTTAAGAAATATGGCAACTATCTGTATTATTTTGGAACTTGTTCAGCTGTAGAAAGTTCTTGTTTGACGTCAGTTGGGTTGATTATGGTCGTTGGATAATTTTCTTTCACACCTTCAAACAGACCTCTTAGACTTTGAATTGTTACCTCTGGATTTCCCTGATTAACTTTTTTCTTGTTGATCGCTTGAAGTATCATATTCAATGCATTGATATGGGTGTCGTTTTGTAAATGTGCTGTTTCTTTGAACGAGTTTACCTCATTCTCCAATACAACAAGAGGACATTGGTTTTGATGGTTAGTATGAAATTTTCCTGTGCAATGGAAGTATATCGTTGGTGGAATGGCTATAATTTGGCTTACTATAACAAGAGGGCCTGTAACACCCAATGACATATTCATTAGAAAATAAGCACTCGACTTGATAGTAGTTGATTTTTGGTTATGTTTCTCTTTTTTCCAAGCCTGCCACTTTGTAAAAGCAAATGCCATTCCCAATAGTGCTAATGCAGAAACATATAATGCAGTGCTATATATACTAGTATTTCTATCTGCTTTTATAGCAAATGATGAAAGACAGTATGCTGCTGCAGCATTTGCTGCTAGAAAAAATACTATATGCGTAGCGTAGGTAGCAATTAATATCTTGTATGATCTATCTTTATATTTTTGCAAGTCTTGATTATCCTTGGTAAGTTTCTTTAGCTTTTGATAATTACTAAAGTATAAAGCAGTTAGTGGCCATGACAGGGGATTGAGTACTAATGAAGAAGATTGTATGATTTTACCTGCAGGACAGGCCTGGAAAGGTAGAAAGGAAATTTTTGGAGTACTTTCCATAAATCATTTGAATACATAAAAGTTCATTTTATCACATATTAACAAAAAAATCTAATTGATTAGTTTTTGCTTCAAAGTTAAAATGCTAGTATAATGAAAATAAACAAATAAAGGAATGTATGAAGTATTTAAAATTTGTTCTACTATTGTTACTTATATCGACTAATAGTTTACATGCTAGTGTCGTTGGTTTCTTATCTACAGCGAAAGAAACATACCCACATGAATTAGGTTATTCTAGAAATATTACGAATATGTTAACTGCTCTAGGCGCTCAAACAATACTGATTGATTATAATAATATAGTAGCTAAAGGTGGCGACCTTGATAAAAATGTACGTAATTTTATTGAAGAGAATAAAATTACTCGTGTAGTTATTCCAGGAAATTACTATAATTTGGATGCTCCGCCATATGCTCCGAATAGTAACCGTCAAGATGTAACAGCAATTGTTACAAAAATGGCTGATGAAGGTCTGATATACCTGATGGGTATTTGTGGTGGCTTGCAGGGTATTGCTCATAGTCAAGGCATTGAAATAGTTAAGGTGGCAAACATAAATGGTAATCTTGAGAAGCATTTAATTTCTAATGATAAACACCCTCATGCTTTTGATGCTCCTTTACATAAGGTGCGTATTAATCCAGTCAGTAGGCTGTCTAAGATATTAGAAGGCTCAAATGTATCTAAAGATGCTAATGGTTGGATTTATTTGTATCTACCAGATGCTCATTCACGAGTATTAAATAACAATCCGGAAAACATCAAAAAAATTGAAGCCGCTGGATATCAAATTGTTGGTTTTTCTGATGATGGTATGATTGAAATTATTGAAGATAAATTTGGTAATATACATTTTCAAGACCACCCAGAAGGATTAGCAATTAATATTGTTCAAGGAAAAACTATTTCATCTTTGCGCAATGCTACAGCTGATGCTACAGTGGAAATATTTAAGGATTTTCTCAATAGGTGATGTATGTAGAAGTTGTAGTAGCTCTTCCGGTTTTTACAACATTTTACTACCGTAGTAGTAGTCTCCTGAAAGTGGGAGACTACATCAATGTGCCATTTGGCTCGAAGTCAACTATTGCCTTGGTCATCAATATTTTATCCGAGTGTTTACTGAAATCCATAAAAGATGTTGATAGTATAATAGCAATACCACCAGCATCTTCCTCTTTTATAAAATTCATACAATGGGTTGCACAATATAATATTATTCCTTGTGGCGCACTTCTGAAATTATCTCTAAGCGGTATAAAGGATGGAGAAACCTACTATAGAATTTTGCAGCCAATAGGGATAGGGCGCTCTTGCAATCTATCAGGTGGTCATTCCATATTAAGTGGGACAGAATTATGCAAACTTATTGGCATCAGATCTACTACTTTAGATAAGCTTTTAGCACAACAGATGATTGAAGTAAGTTCGATTGCACAAATTACTAATCATCCGATTAAATATGATATTAACTTATCAGAAGAGCAGGGCATAGCCTTGACTGAAATTAGATCATATTACAATATACATAGAAGCATTCTACTGGATGGCGTCACAAGTTCTGGTAAAACCGAAGTTTACATTGCTGCTATTGCAGAAATTTTGCAACAAGACCAACATGCTCAATCATTAATTTTATTGCCAGAAATTGTTTTAACTGCGCAACTCTCAGAAAGGTTGCAAAGATATTTTACGCAAGTTCAGATAGTAGAATGGCATTCAGCTCTATCACCGCTGCAACGTAAAATCAATTGGTGGAAAATCATCAGTGGTCAGGGTCAAATCATTATAGGTGCTAGATCTGCATTGTTGTTACAATATAGGAAACTGAAGATCATAGTTGTGGATGAGGAGCATGATAGTTCTCTTAAAAGCACCCACGGTCGTACTAATTACCATGCTCGTGATATGGCGATTCTCAGGACTAAAATAGAAAATATACCCATTATTTTATCATCAGCGACACCTTCTCTAGAAAGTTTTTACAATGCCCAGATTGATAAATTTTCACATGTTAAATTAAGTGGTCGGTATGGTGATTTTGATTTACCTGCCATGACTGTGATTGATATGAAAAAAAATAAAAAATGGATAACGGATGATCTCTATGCTGCGATGCGTAATTATATCAGTGGCGGGCAACAGGTATTACTTTTTCTCAATCGTCGTGGCTATACACCATTAACTCTTTGTAATAACTGTGGCTATAGATTGCAATGCATAAATTGTTCTGCATGGCTCGTAAAGCATAATTTCTATCAAGCTTTCATCTGTCATCATTGTGCTTATCGCATGGAGATAGTGAATGAATGTGATAAATGCGGAGCCCAAGAGAGTTTCGTGGCATGTGGTCCAGGGGTGGAAAGAATAGAAGAAGAAGTCAAACAACAAATGCCATCAGCACGTGTTGCAGTAATTAGTAGTGATGTAAAAAATAGTCATCAAATTATTTGTGATATTCTAGCTGGAAAGGTGGATATCATCATTGGCACGCAAGTCATTGCTAAAGGTCATCATTTTCCTAATTTGAATTTAGTTGGGGTTATTGATGCAGATGCTAGTTTGTATGGAGGAGATTTACGTTCAGCAGAGCGCACTTATCAGATGTTACAACAAGTTGCTGGGCGTGCTGGACGCGCTAGTAATAAAGGTCAAGTAATCCTGCAAAGCTATAATCCTGAAGCCATCAAGGAGATTTTTAGCAATAAACACTTTCGTCAAGATGAGTTGAAATTGAGACAAAAGCATCACATGCCACCATTTAGTAGGATTACCTCTCTCACAATCAGTCACCATCAACATCATAAGGTGCAGAGCATTAGTCATGAGATAGCTAAGTCTTTCAATAACTCTAAGATAAAAGTACTAGGGCCAGTTTCAGCGAATATATATTTTTTGCGAGGAAAGTATATATACAGAATCATCCTAACTGCAGATCGTAGTTTTAATATACAAGGATATCTGAAGGGATGTAAATTATTAGATAAATATCGTCAGCTGATTAATATCGATGTTGATAGCATGGATTTTTTATGATTTGTCTGCTTCTTGTGTATTGATTGGTGTTGTTGTGACTTCATCAAGAGTAAAGTCATTTTTTTGACAACCAGAAACCTTGCGAATGCCAGTCAACAGTACATCAAAAAATGCTCCTAGCAAATAAGGAATAAATAACGTAGCACAAGCATGTACTATACTCATATCATTAATTGTTGATGTTAAGGCTTTATAGGTTCTACTTGTTTCTTTTTTGCTGTTCTGCGAATGGTTATCTTCTCCTTCTTCTACATTATTATCCTGCTGATCTTTCACAGTTTCTCTCGCGAAAATGGCTTGTTCTGATTCATGCTGTCGGTAGTATTTTAAAAATGTATAGATAAACAACACAACATGCACTAATGATAGGCAAGTAAATACAATCTTACCAGGATATCCACCTAACTTTGAACGAAATATCAAACTGAAAATCTTATCTGTAATAGCCGAATAAGCATAACCCAACAGCAAAGCATTTGCTGTGAACATCGCGGTTAATATCAGTGACTTATGTTTTGAATTGTGGAATTTGTCAGAGTGCAAAATCGCTGAATTGACTATTGGAATCATTCCTTTGAAGGAATAATCTCCTAAGCGAGGAACTTTGCTTCTGAGGTTATTGCACAACTTATCATAATTTTTCAAAGGAGATACCATAACTTTACATTACTTTCTTAATCTATTATATTAAAAATACAAAAAAATGCAAGAGAATTATCAATCAATAGGAAGTATTTCTGATGCATCAGATTAAAATGTATTTTTTTGAGATTTTTTGTAGTATTTTCAGAATTATGGAGATACATTCCAGCAATCAATAGCTAAGTCTTGGTTGATTTTTATGTCCAATCAAAATTATCTGTTAGCAGCTACGAGATGGTAAAGGTTATCGTAGTTTTCAACATAAAAATCTGGGATGACATTATGTATTTTATATTTACTATATAGACCTTTTACTACACCCAAACGACGTGCACATTCCATGTCAGTGATGCTGTCTCCTATAAACCATACATCGCGACTTGGTTGTACATTAACATAATCTAATGCAGTTTTTGCTGGTAGTATTGATGGTTTGTCTTCTGGAGTGTCACCAGATCCGATGATAGCACTACAGTATTGTGATATTTGCATCTGCTCTACTTCCACTCGTAAATTAGTGCCGAATTTATTACTCACAATGACGATGTAAATATTATTATTTACTAGATATTCCAACAGTTCCTTTGCCTTGTTATAGAGGATGATTTCTCCTGCGGGAGAACTTCTGATGTGTTTATTATAAATTTTGCTTGCTTCATGCCAACGTTCTTGAAATATGCTTTTGAAATACAATTCACGTGATGAAAAAAAAGCTCTTTCATTAGTTACGCCTTCTTCCTGAATATCGTAGCCCATGTCCCTCATAGTATTTTCTAGGGCGTAATTGAGTGAATGTTGAGTGTCTACTAATGTGTTATCCCAATCAAAGATAATGGCTTTTGGCAGGGTTTGCATATTTTATTCTCTATTAATTTTTATTATTTATCTTATTTACATGATAAAAGTCTTAATTAATAGGTTTTTTTATCCAAGAGATGATATGAGTTCATTTTACTGTCGGCTTTTCAATGTCTGTAAATGGTGAATCTCATAGTCTTCCATGGCGTTATCTAGTGCGCTTAAGCATATCTTTCACTAGCTTATATAGTGTGCTTGTTATCGCTGAAGATGGCAAGTCATCCATGAACTTATAGCATTTCTCCGTATAGTGAGTTGCTACTTCTAAAGCTTGATCAACAGCGCCATGCTTCTGTAGGTATTCTATTGCTTGGTTGAGATCGCCTGTCTGAATATCCTGTTTTTCCAAGCAACGCTGCCAAAAATCTTTTTCAGTGGCATTAGCTTGTTGGTAGGCAATAATCACAGGGAGGGTTACTTTGCCATCATAAAAATCTTGCCCAATTGTTTTGCCGGAATTTTCTTGATAATCAATGACATCATCCACTATCTGAAAGGCCATACCAAAATCATGACCGAAATCCAAAAAAGGTTGATGTGGAACATCAATTAAAGTGGCAGCGATATGACCAGCTGCAGCAAAGAGCTTAGCCGTTTTCGCAGAAATCACTTGTAAATATTCCTCATAAGTAAGTTGTAAATTATTTATGTTAAGTAACTGTTGAGTTTCACCTTGAGTGATTACGGAAATGGCGTCTGTTACGACCTCTAGTATTCGTTGGTCATGACAAGCAATGGCGCATTTTGAGGCAATAGTAAACAAGTAATCACCTACTAAAATACTGATTTTATTACCCCATATGTTGTTTGCAGTTGGAATATCACGACGCATCTTCGCAGCATCGATTACATCATCATGCAACAAAGTAGCAGTATGAATTAATTCTACAGCAGCAGCAGCATTCACTGATTTTATATTGTTATGATTAAATATTTTGCATAATGCCAAGATAAGCAATGGTCGTATTCTTTTTCCGCCAGCTTTGATCAAGTGTTCCACTACTTCTTTAATCAATGGAATATAAGTAGATTGATAATGATTATCTATCAACTGATTAAGTTCTTCTAGCTCTGTTTCTAGTAATTCTGATAAATTCATAAATTAATTTTATGTGATAAAGCTAGAGAAATAAAGGGGTCAAGATCACCATCCAAAACTGCATTAACATTACCAGTTTCGTGTTTAGTGCGCAGATCTTTTACCAATTGATATGGCTGCATAACATAAGATCGAATCTGTTGACCCCAACCGATTGCTGCTTTTTGTCCGAGTTGCTGCATGAGCTTTTCTTCTTTTTTTCTCAATTCTAATTCGTATAACTTAGATCTTAAAACTTCATAAGCTTCTGCCTTATTGCGATGTTGCGATCTACTGTTTTGGCATTGCACGACTATATTAGTGGGAAGATGGGTAATTCGTACTGCACTGTCAGTTTTGTTGATATGTTGTCCGCCTGCACCAGAAGCCCGATATGTATCTATGCGTACGTCGCTTTCGCTGACTTCAACATTTATTTGATCATTTGTAATTGGGGATATACTGACGCTAGCAAAGCTAGTGTGACGTTTAGCATTAGAATCAAAAGGTGAAATACGAACTAACCTATGTACACCATTTTCCGTTTTAGACCAACCATAGGCTTTGTCTCCGGTGATTTTAATGATCACTGACTTAACGCCAACCTCATCTCCATCTAATTTACTTACTATTTCCACTTGGAAACTATGATAGATCTCAGCCCACCGTATGTACATACGCATCAACATCTCTGCCCAATCATTACTTTCAGTACCACCAGCGCCAGAATGGATTTCTATAAAGCAATCATTTTCATCTGCCTCGCCCGAAAATAAACACTCCGTTTTTTTACATGATACCTTATGCTGTAAAACCTTGAGTTCTTCTTCAATGTCTTTGTAGGAATCCTCGTCATTGTCTTCTAGAGCGATTTCTATCAAAGTATTAATATCAGATAGTTCATCATTGAGGCTTCGAAAGTTTTTGATTTCTGATTGCAACCTTGAACTCGCTTTCAATAATTTTTGAGCTTGTTGCTGGTCAGACCAAATGTCAGAGCTATTGATCTTCTCTTGTAATTCCGCTAGTTCTTTTTCTTTACTATCAAGGTCAAAGAAACCTCGCAATTAATACCATATTCTCTTCGACTTCATTTAATATGACGTTGATTTCTGCTTTCATGATCCTTTTCCAATATCTGAGCGTAACATACTAACTAAAATTAAGACAAAACATATAGTAAAGAAGATTTTTAACATAAAACAAGAATATATGATAGTATATTTAATAAAAAGCGCTCCTTATGTCAATAACGACAGGCAGTGTTAATTCATTTAAATAATGAAAGAAAATTGAAAATATTACTATCAGCTTGTGAAATTATCTATATAAGATCGATCCCTATTATTACTTCAGAGGAAGGGCTGTGTTGATATTTGCAGTGATTGCTATCAGCGACTTTGACGGTGTGAGATAAAGTTTCCTGTTTGATGTACTGTTCCCATACAACAATTGCTTTTTTATATTGATCGTCCCTCGTGCTTATTGTTAGGTTTATTTTATCTGTGATGTTTAAATTTGCTTCTTTACGGGCCTGCTGAATAAAACGTACTATATCGCGAGCAATGCCTTCTATTTCTAATTCAGGGGTGATATTAGTATCAAGTAATATAACCATGTCATCAACAACCTCTGCATCTTTGCTATGTGGTTGTAGTGTTAATTCATATTCTTCTGGTTGTAAGGTGAAATCTCCAATTTGTAATTCTTTTGTCTCGCTTTGCTGCCATTTGCCTTGTTTAACTAAAGAAATGATTTCCTTAACATTATTTGGTAATCTTTTACCTAACATTGGAAAATTTAACTTTAATTTAAAATCAACAATAGAGTTAACATCTTCATAAAAAAGTATTTCTTTGACGTTGAGTTCATCTTTTATTAAGGATTTAGCAGTAGTATCTATTTTGTCAACATATTTTTCTCCTCTATATATAGTTAGACAAAATAATGGTTGCCTTATCCGGATATTACGTAGATTTCGTAAGGATAAGGCGGCATTGCATATATTGCGCACTCTATCCATATTCTCAATTAACACATTGTCATATTGCTTTATTTGAGGAAAATCTTGCAAATGTAACGATTCATTATGACCGAGGCCCAACCAAATTTTTTCCATGACTAATGGTAGAAGAGGTGCCCCAGCTTTACAGATTAAGCTTAATACTAAATATAAAGTATTATAAGTAGCTTGCTTGTCATCATTATAAGTTTCCTGCCAGAATCGATTGCGACTACGCCTTATATACCAATTATTTAGAGCATCAAAAAATTGTATTAATCCCTTGCATGCACTCATTGTATCGTAGTCATCAAAAGCTTGCTTGATTATGGTAAGTGCTTGATAACATTTGGCAATGATATATTGGTCTAAAATATTAGTTGAGGATGAATTATATTCAGCTTTAATGTCATCCGCATTAGCATACATGCAAAAAAAGTGATAGGCATTCCAGATTGGTTTAATCACTAAACGCAATGTATCGCGGACCATATTTCCTTCTTTATCTAAAAGCAAATCACCACCATGTACGATGGGGCTAGAGAGCATGAGAAAGCGCAAAGCGTCAGCGCCATATTTATTGAAGAGATCAGTTGGGTCGGCATAATTATTTAAACGCTTGGATAGCTTTTGGCCTTGTGAATCTAAAACAACGCCATGGCATATACAATTTTTAAAAGGTGGTCGATCAAATATTGCTGTTGATAAAACCATCAAGGTATAAAACCAACCACGGGTTTGCGCTACATATTCAGTAATAAAATCAGCAGGAAAATTATCTTCAAATGATTCTTTATTTTCAAAAGGGTAGTGTGCTTGAGCGTATGGCATAGAACCTGACTCAAACCAGCAATCTAAAACATCCGGCACCCTTCGCATCATGCTTTTGCCAGTTGGATCATCAGGATTCGGACGAACTAATTGATCGATAAATGGTCTATGTAAATCTGTAACTTTAACATTAAAATCCCGCTCCAAATCAGCAATGGATCCATATACATCTAGACGCGGATATTTTGGATCATCAGACTTCCAA
Organism: Neoturris breviconis; assembly: GCA_032360805.1. NCBI lineage: Eukaryota > Metazoa > Cnidaria > Hydrozoa > Anthoathecata > Pandeidae > Neoturris > Neoturris breviconis. The sequence goes on from JAULBZ010000002.1 coordinate 376,352, forward strand.
ACAGGGATTGGTGTACCCCAAAAACGATTACGAGAGATTGACCAATCCCTTGCTCCCTCTAACCATTTACCAAATTGACCATCGCGAATATGACCTGGCACCCAATTAATTTCTTGGTTGAGTTGAACAATTCGATCTTTAAAAGATGTAACCTCGACATACCAGGAAGAAATTGCTTTATAAATCAATGGTGTGTCGGTACGCCAACAGTGGGGGTAGTTGTGAATATATTGTTCGGTTTTTAACCATGAGCCTTGTTGCTTGAGAAATTTTATTACTTCGTCATTAGCCGCGAAAACTTGTTGGCCAACAAAATCTTTAACTTTCTTGGTAAACTTACCAGCGTTATCAACTGGGCAAACTATTGGTATATCATGTGACTGACATAAAATGAAGTCATCCTCTCCAAAGCCAGGTGCGACATGCACTACACCAGTTCCTTCTCCTTCAACGACAAAATCTGCCGCAAGAATTTTAAATGAATTAATATTATCTGCAAAGTAATCAAAAAGTGGTTGATATTTTTTATCTATTAAATCATTGATTGATAACTCTATGATTTCCGCTTCTGGATATGTTTTCTGCAAGTAATTATATGAAGCGATATAGTACTCATCATTCTCCATAAGAGCAGCACCGTATTTCAGGGTTTTACCAATCGCCAACACCAAATTACTCGGTAAAGTCCAGGGAGTTGTGGTCCATGCTAAAACTTTGCTTTTTTTATCATTGATTTTCTCTTGCAGAGCAAAAGCAACTGTGACTGCTTTGCTCGTTTTCTGGCGATATGCATTATCCATTTTTGTTTCAAAGTTGGATAATGGAGTTTCACATGCCCAGCTATAAGGCATAACTCGTTTTGATTCGTAGATTAAACCTTTATCATGTAAGGTTTTGAATGCCCACATTACTGACTCCATGAACGATGTGTCCATGGTTTTGTAATCATTGTGAAAATCAACCCAACGAGCTTGTCTAGTCACATATTGTTCCCATTCGCTCGAGAATTTCATCACCGATTGACGGCATTTATCATTAAACCTGTCAATTCCAAATTTCTCAATTGCTAAACGTCCAGAAATTCCTAATTCTTTTTCAGCGCCCATCTCGGCCGGTAGGCCATGACAATCCCAACCGAAACGACGTTTTACTTTTTTGCCGGACATTGTTTGATAGCGAGCGATGGTATCCTTAATAAACCCGGTTAATAAATGACCATAATGCGGCAAACCATTAGCAAATGGTGGCCCATCATAGAAAATAAATTCTCCAGATGCGGGTTTGTTTACGGAAGATTGAAAGGTGCTTTTTTGCCTCCAATATTGTAATATTTCTTCTTCTATTGTTGTGAAATCAATTTCACTTGTAGTAGTAGGATAATGCTTTTTCATATCAAAATATTTTACTATCAAAGGTGATAATCGCAACTTTATATAGCGTTTTTAGTGATTTTTGGTATCATGAATAATCAGTGTTGTGTGTGAAAGTTTTAGTGGATAAAAAGAAAATCATAGGATTTGCTATATTAGGGGCGCTTCCATTGCTTTGTATATTAACGTATATATTAATAGCATCTTTGTTTGTTAAATGTTCTTTCGCATCACCAAATAAACAAAAAACTCTAAAAGAATATATAAATCAATTGGTTGACAGTTTATATGATAAGGCTGAAGTTGGAGCCATATTAAAAAAAGATAAGATACCTTTAAAATAGCATCTACTCATCTTAAGAAAGGAAATAAGTTAGGAAAAGCACATAAACCTTACATCAATTTTTTTAATTTCCATATACCAGCTATTGAGCTTTGGTCGTGCGTTAATAAAACTAAAATGAAAAAATTTATCTTTGCGAAGATAATATTGAAAGAAATATTAAAAGACACGAGTGATAATCTGGACAACATTCAAATGCAAACAATAAAAGATAAATTCACAGACTTTATCGAAAACGAAACAAAAGTGAATGATGATCGTTATTTGGAATGCATCGGTGCAATTGTTGGTATTGTTATTCTTGAACGAAATTTAGATAATAATCAAGTTACTGACGAAAAAGTAAACACTTTTATATCATCAGCTTATGCTCTTGACTGTACAAAGGGTATAATTGCGAATTTTGCAAGAGATATGAGCTCTCCTTATATTGCAGTTATGCAATAAATCTTTAGATGAAGATATCCCAACATCAATTTTGCTACCTTAAATCAAAGTACATTTCTGTCCTTAGAATTGGGTTAAAACATGTAATTAATAAGTGTACTCAGAGGGATTCGAACCCACGACCTTTGCCTCCGGAGGGCAACGCTCTATCCAGCTGAGCTATGAGTACATGCTAGAATTTATTATAATACAAAATCACTCGTCTTTTAAGTATGATTGTAAATATTTTCCTGTAATACTATTAGGATTTTGTGCAACTTCTTCAGGTGTGCCTTCTGCAATGATCTGTCCCCCCTTATCTCCACCCTTGGGACCCATATCAATAATATGATCAGCGGATTTAATGACGTGTAAGTTATGCTCAATGACAACCACAGTATTCCCTTTCTCAACAAGCTCCATCAGTATCTCCAATAATTTCTTAATGTCATGGGTATGCAAAGCGGTTGTTGGCTCATCCAATATATACAATGTATTCCCAGTCGCTTTCCTTGATAATTCTTTTGATAGTTTCACTCTTTGAGCTTCACCACCAGATAGGGTTGTTGAATACTGCCCGACCTTAATATATCCAAGACCTACATTGTGCAATGATTGCATCTTTTCTTTAATAACTGGAATTTTGTCAAAGAACTCTAGAGCTTCAGAGACTGTCATACTTAAGACATCTGCAATCGATTTGCCTTTATATGTAATTTCAAGGGTGTCTTTATTATATCGTCGACCATGACAAGCATCACATTTCACATATACATCTGGCAAAAAGTGCATTTCAATTTTTAAAACACCATGTCCTTGACATGCTTCACACCTTCCTCCTTTATTGTTAAAAGAAAATCTGCCGGCTTTGTATCCACGTACTTTGGATTCAGTCAGCATCGAGAACCAATCGCGAATATGATTAAATACACCAGTGTAAGTTGCGGGATTTGATAGTGGGGTACGACCAATTGGCGATTGGTCGATCTCTATGATATTGGTGATTCTATCTATGCCAGTAATTTTTCGACAAAATGGATTGTGCGCTGAACCCTTGTTCAGGCAATGGGCAATTGACTTATATAGAATATGCATCACTAGGCTAGATTTACCACTCCCAGACATACCAGTTACAGCAACAAATGCTTTTGTGGGAAATTGTACAGATAGATTTTTAATATTATGAACATTAATGCCTTCAATAGCGATACTGTGCTGAATCTCACGACGCTTCTGCGGGACATGGATTTTTTCTTTGCCAGACAAATATTGACCAGTAATACTATTTGGGTTTTGCATGATTTCTTGTGGTGTTCCTTCAGCGGTGACTTTACCGCCATAATTACCAGCTCTAGGTCCGATATCTATTATATGGTCAGCCTGCATCATGGTATCTTCATCATGTTCAATCACAATGACTGAATTTCCTAGTTGTTTTAAGTGATTCAGGGTATTTAATAGCAATTCGTTGTCACATTGATGTAAGCCAATTGATGGTTCATCTAAGACATAAATAACACCTGTTAAGCCAGAACCAATCTGAGAAGCTAGTCTAATTCTTTGGCTTTCACCACCAGATAAAGTGCTGGATACACGGTTTAATTCCAAATAGCCTAAACCAACGTTACGTAAAAATTCCAATCGCTTGATGGTTTCCTCCAAAAGCTTTTCAGAAATTTGCTTTTCTTTTGCGTTCAACTTTTGATTCAGATTTTGTGCCCAATCAATAGCACTATCCACTTTTAGCTTACTGACTTCAAAAATATTCATGCCATCAATCTTGATGCATAAACTTTCATTTTTTAGACGGGCGCCATTGCAATATGAGCAATTTTGCTCAGAAATATATTTGGAATATTCTGCTTTTGCCCAATCGTTGTTTTGAGTTCTCAAGGTTTTTAAATATTCGACTACGCCAGTAAATGGCTGAGTGATTGACTGATTGACTTTTCCATCATAAGTCTGGAATGTGATATTTTCTTCCTTGTTACCAAAGAGAAAAAGAGAGCGAGTACTTGTATCTAAGTTTTTCCATGGTAGAGTAATGTCGAAATTGTAATGTTTACTTAAAGCGGAGCACATTAGGGCTTGATTCCGCGCTTTTTGTCCACTTGAACCATCGGCGGACATTTTACCCCATGGGGCAATTGCACCTTCTATGACCGAGATAGTAGGATCAGATATAATAAGATTGATATCAAGTCCTTTTTCTTTGCCAAGACCATCACAATGTTGGCAAGCACCATGTGGGCTGTTGAAAGAAAAAATACGTGGTTCAATTTCTTCAATTGTAAAGCCAGTTTCAGCGCAAGAGAATTTCTGTGAAAACTTTAAAATATCACCTTCAGAATAATCACTATCTTCCTCTTTCAATGAAACGATCTCTACATGTACAAGACCTTTACCAACCTCTAAAGCTTTTTCTAAGCTACTCACCAATCTATTGCCTAAGTCATCTGAAATGATCAATCGATCTACTAGGACAGCCATTGTATGTTTCTTATTTTTATCAATAGTTGGTAAGTTATCAATTTCATAGACTTGCCCATCAATTTTTAAGCGCCCATAACCCTGCTTCTTCAACTGTAATATTTCTTTTATATGCTCGCCTTTGCGATCATTAATAATTGTTGCTAGTAGATAAATCTTTGTACCTTTTGGTAGACGTAAAATTTGCTCTTCGATTTCAGAGATAGTTTGTGCTCGAATAGGTTTCCCAGTAGTTGGAGAGTATGGTATTCCAACTCTTGCGTATAAAAGTCGCAAGTGATCATAAATCTCAGTAATAGTTGCAACTGAAGACCGAGGATTTTTTGATATGGTTTTTTGATTGATTGCAATTGTTGGTGATAAACCGGATATTGAATCAATGTCTGCTTTATCTTGTATTTGTAAAAATTGTCTTGCATATGTTGAAAGACTTTCAACATATCTTCTTTGACCTTCAGCGTATAGAATATCAAAGGCTAAACTAGACTTACCAGAGCCACTGACACCAGTAATAACCACAAATTTATTTTTTGGTATATCGATATCAAAGTTGCATAGGTTGTTTTCTCTTGCACCTTTTATTCTGATGAAACCTAACATAATTATTAAGATAATACTTTTTCAGTTTATACACTATTAACCTAATAAGCAATGACTGTCTACGAAAAACAAATAAACTTGTCGTATTATATATATTGTATATATAATTCTGAGTAATATCAAGCATCTAGTATTACCTAAGCTTCTATAGCTATGATATTTATGATAATCAAACATCATTTGTTATAAAATTAATATAATTATTGTAAAATAATAAACTATATTATTTTAGTATAACAAGTCGATGCTTTTGGCGCAGCTTTTCAGTTACATTGGAAAAAATTTTAAGATTATAAAAGGAGAAATAAGGAACTTTTTAATAGTATTTTTTCAATTGATCAGAAAATATACAAAGAAAAACGAAGAGTTTCACGATGCTTTAGAAGAGCAAGAATGGTCTGCAAATCAGAATGATGAGATCGAAGAAGATGAAAAGTTTTATGATGCTCAAGAAGAACTTGATAAAGTACAAGATCGTGACAGTTATGACAAGCAAGATCTAACCAAGAAGGATACACATATATTTAGCAATATTTTTTTTGATAAAAAAGGCATTTTTCAAAAAAATCTATATCTTGGGCAAGGAAAAAGTTCGACAGGAGAAAAGATAACTTCTTGGACTAGACAAACATCTGTTGAATTAGCTTTGAACTTAATAAATAACAGCGTAAAAAATAATATCCTTAAGCTGCAAAAGTGCTTTGACAAATACCATGAATATAACTCCAATAAAACTCCGGAAAATTATAATGAATTCATACAATCTTTGAATGATGTATATGATGATGTTGTTCAACCGCAGTTTCAAAGTGATATTCAATCACTGATGAATGGCAGGATAGTTACAACACTCGGTAGCATAAAACAATATTTAAAAGATAATATTATATCTCAATATAAGAGTGATGATAAGCCAATTAATATTGATATAACAAAGCTAAAGATTGATGAGGCTAGATCATTAGCAAATTTTATCAATCAAAATGAATATTTTGTGAAAAATGATCTAAAGGTAAGTACCTCAAAAATGCCTGATGCAAACAATATATTGTATGTAGAGAGCGCATCTAATAAATCTATAAACACTGATGATGTCTCTGCAAATATTATTACATCTTTAACTTTGAACATTCTAGTGCAGAAATTTCTTTCTGAACAAACAGCTGGTAAATACTGGAGCAAAATGCCAGATTCTCAAATTGGCGAGGTGACAAATCAACCAATAGTATCCCAGCAGAAAGTAAAGATTTAATTTTCTCTAAGTCCACGCCGTGCCAGTTCATCAGCGCGTTCATTATAGTAATCACCAGCATGTCCCTTTACCCAAACCCATTGCAGGGATTTATGTTTGCTAACTTCCTGATCTAATTGTTGCCATAATGCTTGATTTTTAACGGGCTGCTTATTAGCCGTGCGCCAATTATTTTTTTTCCAATTAAATATCCACTCTGTAATTCCTTTTTGGACATAAACGCTATCAGTATAAATAATAATATCGTAGTTGCCTTGAATAAGTTCTAAGCTTTTGATAACGGCAGTTAATTCCATCTTGTTGTTGGTGGTGTAATTGTCTCCACCATATATTTCTTTTACATCATCGTTCATAAGCAAAGCTGCTCCCCATCCACCTTTGCCGGGGTTGCCAGAACAGGCACCATCAGTATATATCTTAATTGCTTGTGGCATTGTTCAATCTTTCAGATAATAGCGAAATGATTTGTTGATTACCAATAATGCTATAGCCAGAAGTGGAGACGGTTTTACCAAAGGCTTCTTTTATCAAAAGGGAATTGTCAGACTTTTCTTGCATGCAGAGCAAAGCATCAAACTTGCCTGCGGCAACATAGGCCATATTAGCATATGTTGAGCCAGTAACACGATATTGCATGCCCTGCAGCGCTTGAGAAAGCTTGCCGTTTATTCCGCTGAGAGCAACAACTGTTCCTTTGCCAGCCTCTTTTTTATTATTTATACGTAACTTGATGGTTGTATTTTGTTCTTCTAGATAGGCTCCATAACCTTTTTCTGCCCAAAAAATCTCCCTAAAAACCGGCAATCCTATTGTAATGCCAATCATTTTATCAGCTTTATACAGGGCGATGCAAATAGCAAAATGAGGTAATGAACGTGAAAAATTATACAAACCATCAATTGGTGTTATCTTCCAGTAGTATTCTGTATCGTCGTCTTCACTGAAACCAAAGTCGGGCTGCAACTCTTGCAAACTACTTATTAATACAGATTTCCCCTTGTTATAAGCTTGCTCAGAAAATTTTCTTACGCCCTCAATGTTTTGTGAGCACTGCAATCTACTGATCTCATAGAAATCTCTGGTTATTGATTTAGCTGCATCACTGATGGCTGAAATCATAAATGATATATTTTTAGAGTAAAGTGGCATTATTTAGCCCTTTCAACGTAACTATCATCTTCTGTGTTGACGATGATTTTATCTCCAACTTTAATGAAAGGAGGAACTGTAAGCGCCAATCCATTTTCTATGGTTGCGGGTTTATATGATGAGGCAGCTGTTTGCCCTTTAATTGTAGCCTCAGTTTCAATCACAGAGAAAGTGAGATGTTTTGGCACTGTTGCTTTTATCCACTCACCGTTATATGAAAGAACGGTGATGATAATATCATCTTGTAAATATATTGCTTTCTCACCCAAGAGGGATAAGGGCATTTCATACTGTTCATAAGTGCTATTATTCATAACAGATATAGTAGATTCATTTTTATATAAGTACTGATATTCTTCTTGGTCAAGAATTGCCTTTTCAATGCTTTCTGAGGAGCGAAACCTTTCATTTAGTTTGCTTTTTTTGATTAGGTCTTTCATTTCCGCTTGGATAAATGCTCCACCTTTGCCAGGTTGGGTATGCATAATTTTTAGCACCTCCCATAAGGCGCCCTTGTGTTGGATAATATTACCAACTCTGATGTCATTGGCATTAATTTTGCTCATGTTTTTTCTACTATTAATATTTACTTAAGTACTATACTTCTTGTTTTCATTCAAATTTTATTTCTTGTTTTATTTTTATGGCATGAATTATTTTATAACCGAAAATCACAGCTATTTTTTCTAATAGAGTTGGTATTAAATACTGTATTTCAAGCGCAACACTACCATTGCTGACCTTGATGTATAAAGTGCTTTTTCTATCAAATTTATTATATATAATCTTTGTTGGGTTACTATATCTTGCTAATGAAACGGGCATGATTCGTGGCCAATTTACTCTTAATTTAGTTTCCATGATGCCAAATTTATAACTCATTGGTTGAATTAAGCGATCAATTATTAATTCTAGTTTTCTCATAATACGTATTTATGATTGTTCTATAAAAATTTTTTGTCCAGTATTACTATAATGTGCTATGTTCTTTGAATGTTGCAAGTTATTAGTCAAGCAGTGTTCGTGCTGTTATATAATATTACCGATTTTATTATATTTGTTTGTCGGTCGGTATACCATTGCTTTACAACCTTACATTTAAGGCAGATTCTAATCCAATTGTTTAGAATAGGATATTTATCCTTACCTATAATTGCTTTGACTGCTATTTTTTCCGGATCAGCGTTAGCAATACAAAGCTATATAGGCTTTGCTCGTTTTCATGTGACACACGCAATCCCAGAGGTGGTTGCCGTTTCAATAACGCGGGAATTAGGTCCTATATTAGTTGGTCTCATGTTTTCAAGTCGAGCAGGTTCAGGTATATGTGCAGAACTAGGGACAATGAAAGTTACAGAGCAAATTCATGCTTTGCCTACTTTGTATACAGACCCTTTTAAATATTTAATTGCACCGCGTATTGTAGCAGGTATCATTGCTTTGCCAATCTTATTACTTGTTGCTGACGTAATTGCTATATATGGTGGATACTTGGTAGGAACATTGCAGTTGGATTTCACTCACGATCTATACTTCAATAAGACCGTACAATTTTTACGTTACAAAGATATAATGTCAGGGCTGGTAAAAGCCACAGCATTTGGTTTTATTGTGACGGTTGTTGGGTGTTATTGTGGCTATCATTGTCATGGCGGAGCAAAGGGAGTAGGGCGCGCAACTACTAAAGCTGTTGTTTTCTCTTCAATCTTGATATTATTATCAAACTATCTCATCACTTTATTATTTTTCACATGAATAATATTATTACAGTCACTAATCTTAACTTATCTATCAATAACAAAGCTATATTACATGATATCAACTTATCTGTTAAACAGGGTGAGTCATTAGCGATTGTTGGTGAGTCTGGTGCTGGTAAATCAGTCTTGCTAAAGGCGATTGTCGGCTTTTTAAGATATGACAGTGGTATGATTGAAATTGAAGGTAAACAAGTAATCTATCCGGTGGAAAGCAATATCAGATTACATAATATTGGTATAGTATTTCAGCAAAATGCATTATTTGACAGTTTGCCGATATGGGAAAATATTACATTTGGATTACTACAGAAAAGTAATATCAGTCGTGCTGCCGCTAAGCAGAAAGCAATGAAAAAACTAGAGCTTGTTGGTTTAGATGCAGGTATAATAGATAAGTATCCTCATGAATTGTCAGGTGGCATGCAAAAGAGAATTGCTATTTTGCGTACCGTAATCTTAGAGCCTAAAATTATTATTTTTGATGAACCCACCAGTGGTTTGGACCCATTAAATAGTGATTTGATTGCTAACTTTATTGTCAACATTGCTGGTAACATTACTAAAATTGTCATTACGCATGATATGCCTTTGGTGAAAACAGTTGCTGATCGCCTTGCTATGTTACATTCTGGTAAAATTATTTGGCATGGCTCCATAGATGAGATGCATAGTACCGATAATGACTATATTAAAAATTTTATAAAAATATAGAGAAATCATCTATACTGAAGATGACTTTGCCTGCTATATTTTATACAGTTTATAATGTTGGTAATCTTGATAGTACCTGACTTGGAGAAACTACATTTGCACTGCAGCATTTGTGAGAAATACACTTGAATGCATTATATACTCCAGAAAATACAGTCAATACTACAAATGTTATAGATGCACCATATAAAGCGTCACTGCCAGCAGGGTCCTTAGTGATTTCAGAAGCATTATTTGCTACAACATAGCCAATAATTGCCGCCACAGGTTAATATAGCACTGCAGCAATTCATTGCTTCTTGTGCATTTTGATGATTTGCTTCAGGGTTGTTATGGTATATTGGCCCTTTAGGGACCATTGGCGTGCCAGGACGTGCCATATTATTTTAACATTTTTTCCTGTATTCAGGGTATATCAATATTCTGTTATATCAAGCTTTTTTATGAATAATAATAAAAGCTTTCCTCCTCCTTTATTATACGTGTTGTCGTGCTCCAACAGTTGGGTTGCTCGCTGTCGCCTCATTTACATTTGTACTGCAGCATTTGTTACAAAGATACCGAGCTGCATTATACAATCCAGACAAAGTAGTAAGTACTGCAAGTGTAATAGATATACCATATAAAGCGCCATTGCCATCAGGGTCCTTAGTTATTTCAGAAGCATTATTTGCTAAAGCATAGCCAGCAATTGCAGTGATACCATTGACCATAGCTGCTTTGCCATAATTGCCGCCACAGGTTAATACAGCACTGCAGCAATTCATTGCTTCTTGTGCACTTTCAACGTTTCTTGTGATCTCTACATTTCTTTGATCATTCTCTCTTCTTATATGATCAGCGCTTTTGCGCATGCCAACATATGGTCCCGAAGTATGATACTCATTCATTTTATCTCCTATATATTATATAATATACAGTATAGTATATAAAAACAGGTCATTTCAAGTTTTTATTTTTACTCAATTATTAATTGATGATCATAGTAAACTTTCAATCGAATGGATTGTTGTGAATTTCTTGAATGCGTTCAAAATGATTTTCAATTATTGCAGTTGTTTTTCACGAACTGAATATCTTGTTGTATTTGGTTTTTCAAGGCTTCTATACTATCAAATTTTTGTTCTGGCCTGATAAACTCTAACAATTTCACCGCCAGTAATTCTCCATAAACATCAAGATTGAAATTTAATACGTGCATTTCAAGGATGATATTTTCACCATTAAAAGTAGGTCTATTCCCGATGTTAACAACACCATGGTAAGTGTGACCATAAATTTGGGTGGTGGCTGCATACACTCCCAGTTTTGGTATTATATAATCATGCAGAGATAAGTTAATGGTCGGAAAGCCAATTCTGCGTTGTTGACCTCTGATAACTTCTCCAGTGATTTCATAAGGTCTCCCTAAGAGCTGATTAGCGATTTTAATCTCACCAGCTTGGAGGTATTTTCTGATCTGTGAGGACGAGCAAGTTATTCCATCTACTTTATTTTCTGCTAAAGGTAATATTTCATATGCATATTCTGTTGACAAGGTTTGTAATGAAGATATATTGCCAGTTTTTTTATTTCCAAAAACACAATTCTCACCCACTACTATATGCTGAGCATTATACTTCTTGACTAGAAAGTGTTCTATAAAATATTCCGCAGATAGAGAGGCAAATTCTTTCGTAAAAGGAATAACGTGAATCTCATTAATTCCATGATCTTTAAGTAGAGAAATTTTTTGCTCAATAGTAGTAAGATAAAAACCATCTATATCAGGATGGAAAAACCTTTTAGGATGTGGATCAAAGGTGATAATAGCAGTGTTATTATTTTTCGTCAGGGCTTTCATCCTCTTGATAAGATGATTGTGTCCAAGATGAACACCATCAAAGTTACCAAAGCTAATTACTTTTCCTTGCTTATTATTTTTCATAGTGCTGATATGGAATGGCATTATATAATATTATCCAATATTTCCTTGATCATCTTTTGAGTGTTTATAGAAGCTTCCATCAAAGGTAGCCGTAATTCAGGACTGATATTTTTTCGTATTAAACTCAGTGCGTATTTTACGACGATAGGGTTTGTTTCATGAAACAATGCCTTATGCAATGGATATAGTTGCTTGTGAATAACTTGAGCGCTTAAAAAATCACCTTGCAAGCAATAATTCTGCATTTTTACACATAATTGTGGCACTATATTACTAGTCACTGAAATACAGCCATCACCACCGTTGGCATTAAAGGCGAGTGCGCTGGGATCATCTCCTGATAGTAATGATATTCCTGCTTTTTGTGATTCAAACACTCGATTGGGATCACCAGTTGCATCTTTAATCGCAATTACGGTTGATAAATCAGTGATTTTCTGCATGGTATCATTATTAATATCAACAAGACAACGACCTGGTATATTATAAACAATAATTGGGTTTGAAACGGCCTCTGATATACACTTGTAATGTTGATATATACCTTCCTGCATTGGCTTGTTATAATATGGCGGAGCTATTAAAATAGCATCAGCTTGCTTAGCATTCTGGGCAAGGGAAATTGCATGTTTTGTGCTATTAGATGTAGCCCCTGCAATTACTGGCACTCGCTGTTTGACAGTAGCAACTGCTAATTCTATTAACTGTTTATGTTCCTCGTAAGAAAGGGTGGGAGCCTCACCAGTAGTGCCACATACTACGATACCATGAACGCCACAAGCAATTTGCCATTCAATTAAATCACAAAAAGCATCTGCATCAATTTGACCATTTTTAAATGGTGTAATCATAGCAGTGAAAACGCCGCATAATTTTATCATTATTTACTCCATTTTTCACAGGTTAGCCTTACTTTTCCAGATGCCCCTGGCTGCCAAACATTACCACCACGATATACACAGCCGCCCATGCCAGCAACACCAGATGGTTGAGCCATATTATTGCTATCTACCTTGCTGCTATCATAGCAATTGCTGTTGCGCCATTCAATATAACCACCTTTTATACTATCAGGCTTCATAATAGGTTCTGGAATCTCAGGATTATTTCGCTTGTCTGTTTCATATTGGCCGCTTTGGCCAGGATAGTTCTCTGTAAAGATAACCTTGGTATCATCAAATTTATTGCTGCTCAGATCTACAGCATCTGCCTCTGTGCGAAAATCTTTGGCGCCATGAGCTGTTAATAACACTTTACAGTTGTTTTTATTAGCATCACACGAGTATATAATTGTATCATTACCTGCTCTATTTGTATTATCACCACCACGACCAATTTTCATTTTTAAAACATTTTTATCGACGGTAATAATACCTTTCGTATATCCACCAGAAGCACCGGAAAATGATTTTCCATGTTGCGAAATTAATACATCATTGGGATCAGTGAAAATATGACCTGCTGCACCACCACCCCAAGCTTCTATCGAAATAAAATCACAGTCATGTAGAGAGCTTGCAGGTGTAAAAAACTCTTCTTTATTAACTTCGCTATAGTCAACATAAGAGAAATTACTTATACATAAATCTCTAAAGTATGGATCAAGTGGCATGTATTGACCTTTATTCTCTTCATCTTTAGTTAAAAAGAAAGCTTGATTGTTGATTGAATTCACAAAATTTGTTTTGACAACTTGAGTTGCATTATTACCGATGCCATACCTCATAGCTTCACCTGCTGTAATATTAAAAGTGTTAAGATCCCTTCTCAACTCTGTAGGTATATTATAAGCGCTGGTGACAATTTCAACATTCTTATACTTAGAGTTGTAATTGATATCATTATCAGGATAGATGGTGAAGATACCAGCAGAAGCTATTTTTATTTTATCAAGAAAATCTTGAGTGGAATTTTCAATTTTTATATTGCTAGTATTCTTTGTATAATCTATGAGCCAATTTCCTGAGCTTACGTCATATGAGTGTGGCACAAAGGCTTTACCTAATTCTCGAATTTTGAATATTTTATTCCCAAGTCTTGGCACCATATATTCTTTCAAACCCGCTTCTTGTTCACTAATACATAAAACTGTACCATTTTTATTTTCTGCATATTTAAGTTTTATGTTTTTTTTGTATGCCTCAGGACATTTTATACCTTCTGTCTCTATAGTACCAACTGTTGAATCACCATTACTGTTATAACATAGCGCAGAATATTTGAATAAGTGATTTTCATCAAGTTGCGGTCTGATTAACTTTAATTTTGTTTCTTGATGCAACGCACCACCATTAGTGGGGCTATATTGTAATTTAAACGGTTTGTTGTCATGATAACCGGCCACCATAACATCAATAAATATACTACTATTAGAACTTAGTAGCTTCTCTATATCTTGCTTTGGATTCATAATGACTGGCCTCGCAGCATTTGGCAGATCATAACATGCTGAAGTGATTACATTTTTTGAATTTGAATTGTTTCCATAGTATAACCCGCAAATTCTTCCTTCATCTTTTTTTGCTTCAAAAAAATACGCAGTGCCATTGTATGATAGGGTTTTTACGCCCTTTGAAGTGCCATCAGAGCGAACATCTAATGTCATACTTTTATAGCCATATAATTTTCCCAAACTACCATCAGCACAACTGGCATTTAAATTGATGGTTGTGTTATCATCACATTTCTTTTTGTCTCCCATTCCAACCATCACCTTTATTTCAGGGGCAAAGCGACTATTATTTGCTAATGGTACTATTTTCACCTGTGGGGATGCTTCAAAAGTGTCACAAAAAGGAGGAGGGGGAGGACCTAATGGTAATTTAAAACATCCTAGCAATGAATCGCCAAAATCTAAAGGCGATTTGCAATCAACCAGAACACGATTAGCACATATGCATGTGCCGACACCTGGGACATCATTGCCATCTTTGTCGGTACATCCAACAACTTGGCCGTTAGAATCATACTTAGCATATTCTGGTGTCAACTTATCACTAGAATTGCAGCAACCTCTAAATGCTTTAACGCGACTCGGAAAAATATACTCACATTCATTATAGGTTAAATATTCACCTTCTACTTTTATTTGGGGTAAAAAAAAGCCTTTCCAGCCACTCATTACCTCTGGCTTGTATATATCCTGTCTAATATACATTAGAAAAATCAAAAACCAAAATGCAAATACTTTACTTGGTATTGTGATTCCAAATAATATAACTATACATTGCAATATTTTTTTCATTACTGAAGTTTTTTATAAAATATAGGTAACCATTCACTAGAATCTTTACTTTCTGACTCTAACATTGCTTCTTCCATATATCTAATATTTTTTGCAGAAGTGGATAGAACATGTATTTCTTTCAAATCTGATATATCTAATTTCAATACCATCGAACGATTTGCTTGCTTTAAAAAGAAATGTCGATTGTGACTTTGTAAATTACTTATCATAAATAAATCTTGTTTTGTAATATTAAACGGCTTCAAGTAGCCTTTATGAGTAATATTACCAGGGAGAAAGATTTGAGTGGAGACTTTGGTATTGAGATAAGCTGTGAAGCTACTATTAATCACATCCTCTGCATCGCTGCTGGAAAAAATAACCACGCAATTTAATTGTTGCATACGATCTAAGAAATCATCTAGTACTTTGCTATTACTAAATATTGAGCTAATTCTCCACGCCTCGTCCAGAACTAGTATAGCAGGACTGCCATCTAAGGTGTTTTCTATTTTGCATAAGATCATTGATACAAGAATCACCACAACATAAATAGGTAGATCTCCAAAATTAAAGCCTATTGATGAGTTATTCCAGAATTCCTCTTGGCCATTTTGCGTTAAAATCATTTTAATATATTGTTTGTCGGTAAACCATCTTTTGGAATCCTTACTTAAACCTGATAGTATTTCCTGAAAATTATCTATATTATATTCTTCCGATATCAACGAATTAATTTTTTCTACAGCAACTTTTATTGCTTCTTCATCAGCTTTCTGACCAGTAATTTTTTTTATAAGATCATAAATAATCTCATTATTATATTGCTCCTGATTTATGCTGCATGGAAGATTGTTCTCTTCTATAGAAACTTTTCTATATTCACCATTCAATGCATTAATGAAAATGTTGGATTTGGCGCTATTATCTATAATGAATATTTTTGTGCCAATTTTTTGTGACTCTGAGATAATAAAATTTTGCAAAATAGTTTTTCCAGCTCCTGATGGTCCTACTATAGTAGTATGCCCACCTTTTCTGGTGTGGAAATTAAAGAAATATGGCGTATTATATGTCGACCAAAATAAAGCTATAGCATAGCCCCATTGGTCACACATTATTTTACCTACGTTGAAAGAGTGTAATAATGCAAAGCCAAATGTGTTACTTGCCAGGGTATAATAAGAAATAGTTCTAAAGGCAAAATTGGCAGGCATCATGCTGTAGAAGGAATCTTCAAGTGAGATATCATGACGAAAAATTGATAATCCACATTCATATAAAATATTGATAATATCATCGATGCATTGATTGAGTTCTGGGATAGTATTGGCAATCGGTATAATATTAATATGATGATTGACACATTTTTCTTTTTCAGAAAAGTCCTCTAAATTGATCATGTGTTTTAATTTATCATCGCGACTAACATCTAATAAGTATTTTTGTCGCTCGAGTTTTTTGGCCTGTAGGCGATTTTCATCAAGATCTATTGATTCTGCGATGATAAATTCTCTAGGTAATTGTATAGCCTCGCTTAGAGCTTCAGCTTCCACCTCTCGGTAACGTTTAACTGCCAATACTGTTGCAAAACTTTTTTGCTCACCATGCATTACTTCAATCATATTAAAACCAAAAGCATTTTTGTAGTCTTCCAACAAGTGTGATGATACATCTTGTTCAGCGCATTGTACATTATCCTCACTTTGCAGTATTGTAATAAGTGACTTTAAAAATGACAATAAATCCGAGGATTTATTGTTATTTATCTTTAATTTTCTCGCTTTGAAGATTTCTAAATCTTTTATAATATTGTTAGTTACTTCAGTTATAAGCTCATGTTTCTTTAATAAATATTTTTCATGTTTCTTCTTAATGTAAGAAAAGGAAGAATTAGCCAAAAAATTAATAGGAGTAATCTTATTATCTACCCCTCTAGTAATAAGAGTTAGATAAATCTCACTTGTATATTTAATTGTCGATTGTTTGTTTTTAGCCCAGACTTTGTGTAAATCATAAGAAAAACCACTCTGATATTTCGCGTCCCATGGGATGGAAATATCCTTCTTACGTCTAACTGTATGTACAGTGAGTGCAAAATTATTCTCAGGAATATGATCAGCAATTGAAGCTCTCAAAAGAGAGCGTATATCTCTGTCAGAATTAAAATCTTCAATCTTGATGACCTGCAGTAATTCACCATTTTTTGTAAGGATTGTTTCAGGCGCATAATGGCAAGCGTATGGTAGAAAATCGACAGAAGGCATTTTAAGTTTAATGCCTTCATCTTGCGTTTTTCGCCAATCACTTATTTTTTTTAACAAAGACTTCATATGAATGTTATATTACCGTTCCTGTTGTACATGTAAATGCTGTTGTAGAACCACCTATCCATGTTACTATATTTTCAGCACCGAATAATAAAGCCATACCTATAGCAATTCCAAGAGCCAAGCCCCACGACACCTTCCCCATAAATAAACCAACACCTATGAAAATCACTGCTACAGATGATACTGCTTGACCAATTGGCCCAGTAAGCTGCGCAACAACATTACATACCACCGAAACAATAGCATTTTGTGGCAATGCTGGTGTTGTTGCATATAATAAAACAGGAAATAAATACATGCAAGCACAACTATATAATAAGAAATATAATTGTTGCCGCCAATTGCGTTGAAATACTATGAAATTACCCATAAAAACCTCTTTACTTGAACATTTGATAATATTTTTATTAAATGTACGTTCAGTACATTACTCAATAAATATTACAAAAGTAACAGCGATGGGTAAAAAATATATAAATAACACATGAAGTTTATATGTATGAAAGATCAGCAATGCAGGGCTAAATGAGGATTAATGAAATTTCAATTTCTGGATTGGGAATGGTGGCCTGAATTGGAATCGAACCAATGACACAGGGATTTTCAGTCCCTTGCTCTACCGACTGAGCTACCAGGCCTTCTAAGTAAGAAATCTACAATATACTTAAGAAAATAAATTTGTCTAGTCTATCTCTTGTTCAATTTTTTACAAAATGTATTATATGTGTTTATACCATACATATTTAATATGTCGATTCCTTTTCCAAACATTGATCCAGTTCTGATGTATGTCGGCCCATTGGCGGTTCGTTGGTATTCATTAGCATATATTTTTGGTGTATTGATAGCGTATTTTGGCTTTAGCAAAACCAGTAATCACCTTGGAACAATCAAGGAAAAAGCTGCAGATGATATATTGTCTTACTCGATAGTAGGAATAATAATAGGCGCTAGGCTTGGCAATGTTTTATTTTATGACTTTAAAACATATTGGCATGACCCTATATCTATTTTTAAGATTTGGGAGGGTGGAATGTCATTTCATGGCGGCTTGATAGGAGTAGTGATCTCAGTATTTTGTTTCTGTAGAAAGCATCAATTACCTTTTTTGAAAGTTTTAGATCTCATTGCTTGCTTTGCGCCATTTGGAATATTTTTAGGCCGTATAGCAAACTTTATTAATGGTGAATTATGGGGAAGAGTGACTGATGCCCCTTGGGGGGTGGTATTTCCTCACGCTGGACCTTTACCTAGGCACCCCAGTCAAATATATGAAGCAATTCTGGAAGGTATATTGCTTGGTTTGTTGATGATGTTTTTGCTATTTAAAACCAGAGCTAAAGAATATCCTGGTATGATGACAGGCATAATGGCCATCTTTTATTCATGCGCTCGCATCTTTGTGGAATTTTTTCGTGAACCATATGTATATTCTATATATACCTCTCTAGGAGTCACGGTTGGCCAGATGCTTTCAGTACTCATGCTGATCATTGGGATGTACATTGCAATATTTTCATACTATTATAATAGTAATAATTAATAAATCAAAGGAGGGTCAATGAATAATAAAATAAAGGTATATTTAATTACACCAGCCCCATTTTTAGCAGCCTTTATAACTTTAACCGTTTTAATGAAAAAAGGTGTTATACCTTTAAAAAACTACAAGCTAAATTCCATCATCACAGGTATGTTCTTCTCATTGTTTTTTATGTGGTGGGTAACATCACTACTGATTAATGATATAAAAAAGAAGGGCTCTAAAGAAGAGCCAAGGTTTGCCATTGAAAAATATATGCCCCTATCATCTATACTAGCTTTTACAGTATTAGCAACTTTGATTAAGTCTGGAATTATAATTAAACCAGGAGTCCTTAGTGGCTCGCAAGTAAATAATATTATAGTAGCAATATTTTTTTCTACACTATTTATTTGTAGTAATTTAATAATTACTTCAAATGTTCTTAAAATGAAACGTTCTGACGTACAAGAAGAAAATTGTGACACACAAGTAGAAAAGTTGTTGAATAAAGTGATATTGTCTATAAATCTATCTACTGCTCTTGCAGTAGGTTTTATTGCATTTGCTGTCATGGCGAAGCAAAGGTTATTTAGCGTATTTAATCGCTTTACCAACGGACAAATAAACGGATTGATTGCTGGAAGTTTCTTTGCAGTCTGTTTTGCTGCTTTGTCAATATCAACATTGAATGATTTAGATAATCAGTCAAAGGACACTTTACAGTTTCTTGGTGTTGTTTTGATGTATCTGACGATATTTACCGTGTTTGCCGCATTAATTGATAACGGTGTATTTAAAGGTCTTGATCATCTTACTCGCCATCAAAGAGGTGGGGTAGTATTTGCATTATTTGTAGCGGAGATAATACTTACATTTATAACTTTGACAATGCTAGAGTGCATGGATAAGTGCGCCGAAAAAAAACCAGAGTCATCTTCACCGCAAAGATAGCACTTTATTGTATGACATTTCACAGAAGAAGTATGCACACCAACACATTAAATTAGTAAATTTCTAAAGAATCGCTGCGATAACTTCATTTTTTGCAGATCATTAGATGAAGTTATTAGTGGGAATTATCATTATATTAATGTTTGTCTTGGGGGCATTTTGGCAGATGGGTGGAAACCTATTGACATTATTGCAACCAGGAGAAATATTCATTATTCTTGGTAGCGCCCTAGGTGGATTGATTATTGCTAATTCAAAGCAAACACTTTTCGCGGTTTTTATCAGCATCAAATCTCTATTGAAACCGCCTGTGGATAGCAATAAATCATACAAAGAACTCAATCTGTTTCTTTTTAAAATATTTAAACAAATCAGGTCGCAAGGTTTGGTAACAATTGAAGAATCTCTAGATAATCCTTCGCAAAGCGAATTATTCAAAGAATATCCGCACCTTTTGCAAAATACCAGAGCATTAAATTTCTTCTGTGATTACATGCGCATGGTGACGATGGGATTTGAGGATCATGAGCAATTAGCGGCTTTGATGGATGAAGAAATAGCTGTGCACAGCGCTGATCTTGATAATATCAACAGAGCAATTGATAAGTTGGGAGATGCCTTGCCGGCACTAGGTATTGTTGCTGCAGTGCTTGGAGTAATCAATAGTATGAGCAGTATTGGTGCTTCCTCAGAAGTTTTAGGCCAATCGATTGGTGGGGCATTAGTTGGGACTTTTTTTGGAGTATTATTGGCTTATGGCTTGGTCAATCCCATCAGTCAATGTCTGCGACAATCTCATGATGCTTGCTTGGATTATATGCATTGCATGAAAGTTGCTATCCTTTCTTATATGAAGGGAAACATGCCAATTATTACTGCCGAATTTGTTCGCAAAGTAATACCAGAGGCGCATCGTCCAAGCTTTATACAATTAGAGAACCTATTGAATGAAAGCAAATGATTAATTTACGAAAAAAAAGGATCCATGAATCTGGAATGTGGAAAGTAGCATACGCTGATTTTATGACGGCGATGATGGTGTTATTTTTTATGCTGTGGGTTATTAATAATGTTAGCGAAGAGCAATTAAATGGCCTTGGTGATTACTTTTCTCCGCCTGCAATCCAAGCGAAAATAAAGGAAGATAATGTGAAGCAAAACTCATTAAAAGAGCAGAGAAAATTTATACAACCATCAATTTTAGCTAGAAAAATCCAGGCAAAGTTACGACAATTCAGTAAGAACATCATTGTGACAGAGGATGAAGAGGCAATTAGCATTACCATAATTAGTAGTGCGGAGAGAAGGTTGTTTTCCGAAAAATCATTTCAATTATCAAACGCCTTTGATAAAGAGCTCAAGTTAATTGCTAATGAAATAAAAAATACGGCATTTTATATTAGCATTGTTGGTCATACTAATAGCGCTGAATTTGCTTATAATATTCATTATTCCAACTGGGAACTATCAGCTGATCGTGCAAGCAGTATTCGACATGCCTTGCTAAAAGCTGGTATAGATCAACAACGTATATCCAGTGTAGTAGGCAAGGGCGATAGTAATCCCATAACCCATGATCACCCTGATTCTTTGCAAAATCGCAGAATTGATATCAAACTCCTAAAAGGACAACAACAAATTGGCCGACATAAAAAAAATACTCCTGGTATTTTCAATTAAAGGCTTTATAATTCATTGGAGACTCTATCATTATGATACATACAATGGATCAGAAAGTAATTCTTGATGCAATAAAGCTGGCACTGAAGGAAGATTTAGATGCTGTTGGTGATATTACCTCCAAGGCTATCGCCAAGCGGGATAGAATTAATTTTGCATTAAATGCACGAGAGCCAATGGTTGTTTGCGGTGTACCACTTTTAGAAGAGCTATTTTCCATATACAAAGATGACATTGATTATACAATAGCTAAACACGACGGTATAGCAATAGAAGCAAATACTACAATTATCAGTGGCCAGGCTTTGGTCTATACATTATTTTCTATCGAAAGAATTGCATTGAATTTCTTGCAACACCTATCAGGAATTGCAACCATTACGAATAACTTTGTAGAGAAGGTGAAGCATACTGAAGTAGTAATACGGGATACAAGAAAAACAACCCCAGGATTGCGCGCCTTAGAGAGATACGCAGTTCATGTAGGTGGTGGCAATAGCTATAGGTATTCATTGAGTGATCAGATCCTAATTAAGGACAATCATATAGCATCATGCGGCGGAGATATTGTATCAACAATTCATCAAGTGAAGCAATGCTGGCCCGAGAGATATATCGCAGTGGAGTGTGATACATTATTGCAGGTAGAGGCGGCTTTGGAGTGTGGTGTTGAATTGATACTGTTGGATAATATGCCAGTTTCAGATATCAAACAAGCTATTGAGATGACAGCTGGCACAAATAGCAAGCTAGAGGCTTCCGGTGGCATCACCTTGCAAAACGTTCAACCAATAGCAGAGACGGGAGTAGATTATATATCTATTGGGATGCTTACTCACTCCGCTCCGAATAAAGATATTGGACTGGATATCTATCCTGAATAAAGTTAAGATTTGATAAGGCCTTTGGACGAAGTGATTTATATTTGACAAAGTGTACTGATTGTCAGCATATAGATGTTTTGATTTGATGTTCAAGGCGCTAGAAAACTATCGTTCTCAACAGAAAAAGCGAAAATTATATAGAAAATTATATCAAGCTGTACTTGAATCTAGATATGATGTTGTGGAAGAGCTACTAAAGAATGGGGCTGATCCAAATATATATTATTTAGATTCTGACCTTAAAAAAATTGCAGGTCAACAATACCGTGAGTTTCCTAAATTTCTTGTAACACTTGCGTATAGCTACCAAGACCTTAGAGTGGTTACTCTGTTATTGCAATATAAAGCTGATGCTAGCATGGCAGGTATTGATCTCAGTACAACTCTCATACATGCTGCGCTTGCAAAGAATACAGCTGTATTATGCGTTTTATTAAAGGCTGGAGCATCGTTTAATCGCACAGATATCTGTGGTAATACAGCGTTGAATTATGCTATTAACAACAATAGTAAAAATATGATCTGTGCAATAGTTACTCATATTATCGCAAGAGGCACTGCAGAAGATCTCTCAACCTTAAAGCCGCACCATAGAATCTTAGATAAGTATAAATCTTGGCAGAGGAATTATGAAGATATCCCACCAACTGCTATGATCGATAATAACACTAAAACTGGAAAGAATATTGGGTTGTTATTTGTGGCTTATTTAGCTGTTAAAAAGAATAAAGCAGATAATATAACAGTAGACAAAGGTCTATTAAAAGGTCCCAAAGAAACTATAGATAATTTTTTCATAGAGAAAGTAGATGAAGTGCTACCAATCAAATGCAATACTTCCCAAGCTCTCAACTACCAATCGCTTGACCTTTAAAGTCTATTCTTATATCTAGCAAATAAGAATTCGATGGGCATGATTTATAACTTACGATTGTGTTCTTTTTGTCATCGTACAGAATAGCTTTCCAGCGTTTTAAAAACTGCTCTTGCGATTCTGTTAATTCATCACAAATCATAGAGGTGAAATTAATATTTTTTGGATATCTACCATTTTCTTTCTCACCACAGTCTAATTCTATTTCAGTCGCGTTAAAACAGTTTGTAAAACCTTGCTGTAGTTCGGTTAACTCATCTTGTAAACCACTATTCTCCTTTTCAGGGGTTAGATTGGGGGGGGGTAGTGCCTGTTGCAATATGATATTCTTTAAGTGCTTTAGTTAGCATAAAAGCCCCTTCATATAAATTTAATAATATTTGCATTGTATCAAAATGTTGTATTTAGTCAACATGCAATAAATAGCATATTATCCAGCTCATTTCTGGTGATTTCCAATCCTATCGATGGGGTTTGATTTAATTTTAAGATGGTGATCTGTTTGTCATTTAAGATTTTAAACTTATATACATTCGCAATTATATATTCTAAGAGTTTCACCGGAGGGTTGCTGCCGAATGTGATCTTGGTATGTTTATTCCCAATGTCTAATTTATTAATATTGAGTTTCGTGCAAGGTTGTTGTAACTTGACGATGCTCAATAAGTTTTCTGTCTCTTCAGGAATTGTTCCAAATCGATCAATTAATTCTGCAGCAAAAGATTCGATTTCATTATAACTCTTTAATGAGCTCAAGCGTTTATATAAATTCATGCGTAACTTGAAATCTGCGATGTAACTATCTGATATTCCGGTTGAAATACTGATGTTGATTTTCACCTCCTCCACTTCGTGATGCTCGGAAATTGCGTCTTCTAACATCTGCTGGTATAGCTCTAAACCTACTTCTTTGATATGACCAGATTGCTCCTCTCCAATCAAATTACCAAAACCTCTATTGTCCATATCGTATGATGCTATTGAAAAGCTGTTATTTGTGGAGGCTAAATACTTGATGTCGGCAATCCTAGTACTATCCTCATTGCTGAGTAAAAAATAAACGTAGGCATGTACATTACTACGACCCACACGACCTTTTAATTGATAAAGTTGCGTCAAACCAAAGAGCTCTGATTGATGAATTATGATTGTATTCGCGCGACTAATATCTAAACCGGATTGGACAATAGGGGTGGCAATTAATA
The DNA here is from genome assembly GCA_032360805.1 of Neoturris breviconis. NCBI lineage: Eukaryota > Metazoa > Cnidaria > Hydrozoa > Anthoathecata > Pandeidae > Neoturris > Neoturris breviconis. The sequence continues at coordinate 401,058 of JAULBZ010000002.1, forward strand.
TATCTATATCCCCGTGATAAAAATCACTGATGATTTTTTCGATGTTTTGCACCTTACTATGCGCGATAGCAATCTTTAAGTTCGGCACAAGTAATGCAAGCTTTTCAAGGAGTTTCTCAATGTTTTTAATGTGCGGGCAGATATAAAAGACCCCACCGCCTCTCGCATGCTCACGCATGATTGCCTCTTTGATGGTAACGGCATCAAATGTCATAACAAAATTACTGCTAGGAATACGACTAGTTGGTGGAGTTGTAATGAGGCTCAGATCACGAATGCCCGTGAGAGACATTTGTAGAGTTCTTGGGATTGGTGTTGCGGATAGCGATAAAAAATGCACATCACGCTTGATCTGCTTGAGTTTTTCTTTCTGTTTGACGCCAAAATTATGCTCCTCATCAATGATTAATAGGGATAAATTATGAAATTCCACATTAAAAAGAGCGTGAGTGCCAATAATAATATCAACTTCACCGGCCTTGATAGCACGCTTGACATGAACAGAGTTGCTGTATCTTGAGACTTGCCTGATGCGAACAGGAAAGCCGGAGAAACGCTCTTGAAAGTTGACGAAATGTTGTTGGCAGAGCAGGGTGGTAGGCACAACTATGGCAACTTGATGGTTGTTCTGTATAGCGAGAAAAGCGGCGCGCATTGCAACCTCTGTTTTGCCAAAGCCAGTGTCACCGCATATTAGACGATCCATAACCTTACCACTCGCAAGATCTTGCTCTATATTCTCAATTGCTGCCAATTGCTCGGGGGTTTCAACGTATGGAAATCTCTGGCAAAACCTTTGGTATTCAGGGAATTCCACATCAAATATCTCACCTTTTTTCAACTTGCGAGCTGCGGCAATGCGCATCAATTCATCTGCAATCAATTTGATGCGCTCTTTCATCCTCGCTTTGCGGATTTGCCAAGATTTCGCACCTAATTTATCAAGTCTTACACCTTCTTCATCGGGAGAGGCATATTTAGTTATCAGTCTAATATTTTCTACAGGGACAAAAATCTTGTCTTGATTCGCATAAGAGATTTTCAAGCACTCATGATGAGCATTATTCACTAGAACTTTCTCTAAACCTAAGAATTGTCCCACGCCATATTCTTTGTGAATGACAAATGCATTGACCTCATAATCGTCATTATATTCAATGACTTTCCTTGCACTCTTAATGTTATGACTCAATTTATTTTGGAATAGACTCTTTTCAGTGATAACAATCAAATCACCTGTGAGTAGGGAATTTTCTATTGGCAATATAGTAATGTTAATTCCTGCCGATAACCCATTGTATGAATTTACTGCTTTGGCGTGTAAATCATGCTGCTTCAGTAGCTTAATTGCGCGCTCACAAGAGCCGTTTGAATACATGCATATCAGTATCTTAGCGCGGGTATTTTGAATGATAAATGAAATGACTTCCTGTGTGTTTTTCAGTGGCAAAGATTTATATCTCGATGGGGTTTCATCATTTATATAAATATTAGATAGTTGTAGATTATCTTGACCGATGATTCTTTCTTTGAAAGGCATGTCATAGAGCTTTTGAGGTGGAATTATTTCATTTTCCGACGAGGCTTTCCTGGCTTCATAATTACGTTGAATTACATCACTGATATCATCTATCATATTGCATGATCGATAAGCTACCTTTAGCTCAGGCAAATAGTCAAAAATAGCTTCTAACTCACTGTTTGTCGTGACTTTTGACTCCAAGGAAAAGATGGTAAATTCATTCGCATTGGTGTTGGGGATGCTAACTTGTGTTTCGGAATCAAACTCCCTAATGCTATCAATCTGATTTGATAAAAAATCTATACGAAAATTATGTTCGGCGCAAATATCTATAATACCACCCCTGATAGCAAATTCACCATGACCATAAGCGCTGCTTGTGTTTTGATAGCCAAGCTGAACTAACTTCAAAATTAACTCCCCTCTATCAAAGCTAGAACCAACTGACAAAGTCACCTGACAATCATCAATATAGTCTCTAGGCGTTACCTTTGATATTAGTGCCTTAAAGCTATCTGTCACTAATACAATTGGACCTTTAGAACGTTGCTTGATCTCATGCAACGCGCTTAGACGACGAGAGATAACTTTCTTAGAAGGTGGAGCCAAATCATACGGCAGGTTATCTAGGGCCGGAAAAGGCAAAGCTTTGATGCCATAAAACTCCAGAGTCCTTATGGCGCGATCAATGTCGTCAGCAATAATCGCTAAGTCTTGTGTAATATTTTGTGCGAGAAATTCAGCAACAACTAAAATCTCAGCTCCTTCGGGTACAGAATGTATTTTCATTGATATGTCTTATTTACGTCATTGTATCAAAAAAACGCCCAATGGAAAGTGAAAAGCATCATTTTCCATAATATATATTATGTAACTATTTGTTGGCGCGAAAAATTAAGACACTTTAAGAGAAGATTTATCCACCCTATCAACACTCTGTAAATCAAAAATGGAAATCTTAGCACTCTCAATAAATCCATTAATGCTATCAATATTAGCACGAAAGTTGATATTCATCACCAAACGGAAAGCAATCAGTGTCATACTACCCAAACAAAATGAAATAACAGAAAGTGCAACATGTAACTTTACACTCTGTATGTATTCATATTGAACTAATAACCCGGTCGTAGTACTACATATGATATATAAAGCTTGAAATGTACCGACAATATACTTCCCTTTCTCTTGAATCGACCTACCCGTTTTCTTGCTAAATGGTGCCAATGTATCTCTCGAGCTTAAAACACTATCACTGCTAATTTGTCCATTCTGATTTGAATGATCATTTTTATTGTTTCCTTTTGATAGCTTGTTTACTAGATCCTCCAAAGAATCATTACTTGCAAAGCTATAATCCAAAACACGCATAATACAGCACAAGATTATTATTTTACCTAAGCATGATAAGCACGCAAAAAGCCAAGGGTTCATACTGCGAGTGCTATTCATGAAAATACCTAGCAGCAACAATAGCGACATAGCTATTTCAAAACCCGCCATAGAGAGCTCTTGATAATAGATTTTATTATGCTTGATATGCTTTATTACCTTTGCAAAACAATTCTTTTTATTTGGTTTGCTTTCATCACACGCATTCATTTTATCTTCACCTAAGTTGCAAATATAGGTTGATAACTCATCAATCGATTGGATTGCTTGAAGGGTAGATCGCGAACCAATAGCTCCAGCAGCTCTAAATAAAATAGGAATAATGACACCGGATACTACAGCTACAAACATAAGGCTAGAAAATTTCACCTTGCTTATTAGGTTTTGATAATATAAAATTGGAATTAATAATGTTAAAGCAGCGTAAATCACGGCATTGCACATCAGTACAAATATAGCAAAATTTGCTTTTCCGTCACTTCCAACCTGTATTCCTTTGAAATTTATGAAGTATTTTTTACTTTTTAGTGTTGATATTTTTTGCTTGGCAGCTGTTTTTTTCTCTTGAGCTATATTTGTATCTAATTTACATTCTAGATCGTTACATATATGGTCTAGCAACCCCTTGCTTTTATCGCCACTTTTAATGTTAATTCTCGTGGAGCGCATAATAATCATCAATACAAATACCTGCAAAGTAAATGTTATGCCAACAAATAAATATGGGTTTAATCGTCCACGATCCTTTGTAATACCAAGAATCCCAATAGAGATCTGCAACAATAATTCAAAAAAAGCACAGGCAATATCTCGCCTATAAAAATTAGGTCCTGTATTATTTTTCATCATGATTACAGTATATTATATAATTTTTTTATTTTCTAGATTGACAAATATAAAATCAACCTAAATATTTAATTAGGTCAAGAAACAAAGGATTGTTTGCTTTTAATGCTTCCTACAGCAACATCAGTCAGCTTCTCACCTGGTTTTTCTTGCGCGGTATTAACGTTCCACCATATCATTTGAGAAACTGAATAGTAAAATATAGCATCACAAACTGCCACCATAAGAAAAACAGCGCAAATCAAAGTATAAATCATAGCATTGTGCCATTCGGGATGAGGAAAGTGACCCTTAACAATACTGTATATTCCCTTTACTGCAAAACAAGAAAAGGCAATATGAACAGATATAGAAAGAGCATGAATAGCCCAACATATAGCATACCTTCTCATAATCTCGGGTGTAGTGAAATAGTCGTATTGACGTTTAAACCACTGACCCCAAGTTTCCTTTGTATCACCAGGGACCCTCTCATCATCATTCACTGCAAGATAAGCGTCCTGTGGGGACTTGTCAAAACTTCCAATTTTTTCCTCGGAATATCGGTACGATCGATAATACAAGGCAATCAAAGAACCAACCATTGGAAGAATAAAACAAGCCGCAGCAACATCAAGAGATACCCTGACTAAGGTTGGGTATACTTGCGACGCAGAAAAGACAGTAATTCCACGCTCTACAAAAAACAACACAAAGGTTGAAATCACCGTATAGAACAGACCAATAACTAATTGTATGGAGTTATAACGCCTATATGATTCCTGTAATTTAGAGTTTAGTACTTGCACCTTAGAGGTTAGTGCTTGCACCTTAGAGGTTAGTGCTTGCACCTCTTTATTTAATTCTCCATCCATTTTCACTCTAGATTCCATACTTTTAATCACATTTTGCTTATAATGAAACTATACCATTAATTAAGCTAAAAATAAATCTCTTATATGCTGGGATAGTAGATCAATTGGTATACTTTCTGTTGTTTGTTGTCTGCGATCTTTTATTTCGACCATATTGCTTTGAATTGTACGTTTTCCCAGAATAATTTGATATGGTATCCCAATTAAATCCATCCGAGCAAATTTAACCCCCGCACTATCATCCGTATCATCATATAACACACCACCAAACTCACGATAAATATTTTCTGCAATCTCTCGAGACTCAGCACTGAGATTGATTAAAGCAACTTTAAATGGAGCCACTGATTTTGGCCATATTATACCTTTGTCATCATGGCTGGCCTCAATAATAGCACCAATCAACCTAGAAATCCCAATGCCATATGAACCCATGTACATATCAATCAGCTTGCCACTTTCGTCAGTGACCCTCGCACCCATCAAACTAGAATATTTTGTGCCAAACGAAAATATATGACCAACCTCTATTGATTTACTGACCTTAAGCCGCTCTTCTGGCACTGGACAAGTTGTTGGATCATGCAAATCATCAGCGGCAGTGTATATATCTTGTAATGTATTAAAATCACTCTCCATCTCCTCAAGGGTGGCATCATAATATACTGTGCTTTCACCGGTGTTAGCAAAAACATGAAACTCATGACTAAGGTCGCCACCAATTGGTCCAGTGTCAGCCTTTACAGCTATTGGCTTTAGACCCATCCTTTGAAATATTTTAATATAAGAGTTATAGATTTTTCTATATGTGGAAAGATGCAACTCTTTATTTAGGTCAAAACTATAAGCATCCTTCATTAAAAACTCCCTGCCCCGCATAACGCCAAATCTCGGTCTGATCTCATCGCGAAACTTCCATTGCATTTGATAAAAACAACGCGGTAAATGTTTGTAGCTCTTTATGTTATGTCGAACTACTTCAGTAATCATCTCTTCATTTGTAGGACTAAAGAGCATGTCGCAATTATGTCGATCCTTAATGCGCAACATCTCCTCACCATAACTATGATAGCGCCCTGATTTTTTCCATAAATCTGCCGACTGTATACATGGCATTATTAACTCCATGCAATCAATCTCCTCCATCTCTTGCCGAATAATATTCTGCAAATTAAGTAAAACCTTTGTACCAAGTGGTAGCCAGGTATATATTCCAGCACTATTTTGCTTAATTAAACCCGCCCTTAAAGAGTATTGATGCGATATAATATTCGCATCAGATGGCACCTCTTTTAAGGTGGGTAAATAATACTTTGACAACCTCATTTTCTCTATTTCTTCACTTATATTGAAATTATTATAGCATATAAATAATAACTTTATATAGCTATATATAGTGGAGCCCCCACCCAGCAATACAATATATATCATTATTAATCGACAATTGTATAATTGTATGTTATAGATTGGTAATTATATATTGTAATAGGTCATATGCTAGAAATCCATCACACTAAGGATCAATATTTAACAACTTTCGGCAAAGCAGTATTAGCTGATAGATATTTATATAAAGGTGAAAACTATCAAGAGTTATTTGCAAGGGTTGCCAAATATTATGCTGATGACCACGATCACGCTAATCGTTTATATACATACATGAGCGATTTATGGTTTATGCCTTCCACCCCTATTTTAAGTAATGGTGGTACTGATCGAGGATTGCCAATCTCATGCTTTCTTAACGAAACAGAAGATAGCTTAAATGGAATTGTCAATTTATGGAATGAAAATGTTTGGCTTGCAGCAAAAGGCGGTGGAATTGGTAGTTACTGGGGAAACCTACGTTCAATCGGCGAAAACGTTCGTGGTAGCGGAAAAACATCTGGCATCATACCATTTATAGTTGTGCAGAACGCTCTAACTCTCGCAATTTCGCAAGGCTCATTACGGCGTGGGAGTTCGGCGGTATATCTACCTGTGTGGCATCCAGAGATAGAGGAATTTTTAGATATAAGAAAACCCACTGGCGGTGACCCGAACAGAAAGGCACTTAACCTACATCATGCTGTAGTCATAAACAATGAATTCATGCGCGCAGTTGAAAATAATGATGAGTGGCAACTTATCAACCCACATACTAAACAAGTGGCAAAAACTATCAAAGCGCGCGATTTATGGATCAAAATACTCACCACACGCATTGAAACTGGAGAGCCATACATGCTCTTCATTGATGCTACGAACAACAATAGACCGACATCATATAAAAAATTAGATTTACACGTTAAAATGTCTAACCTGTGCAGTGAAATCACTCTAGCAACTGGATTTGATCACTTAAATAACGCACGTACTGCTGTCTGCTGTTTATCATCACTTAACGTTGAGTACTTTGAAGAATGGCGTCATAACCCACAATTCATAGAAGACATTATGCGATTTCTAGATAATGTTCTTGATGACTTTATCAACAAAGCACCAGATTCTATGTCACGAGCAAAATACTCTGCTATGCGCGAACGTAGCGTTGGATTGGGAGTAATGGGCTTTCATTCACTCTTGCAAAAAAAAGGTGTCGCATTTGAAACTGCAATTGCTTCATCATGGAACCGGGTGATATTTCAACATATTAAGCGTCATGCTGATCTTAGCTCCCAAAAATTAGCTCAAGAAAAAGGCGCGTGTCCCGACTCTCAAGATTGTAATATTATGGAAAGATTTACTCACAAAATTGCAGTTGCACCAACCGCTTCTATTTCAATTATCTGCGGCAATACCTCTCCAGGAATTGAACCATATGTTGCTAATGTATTTATACAAAAAACTTTGAGTGGCTCATTCACCGTGCGGAATAAATACCTGCGGGCTTTGCTAAAGGAGAAAAATATGGATAATGATAAAATCTGGTCATCAATTACCACGCGCGAAGGATCAGTACAGCATTTACCTGGACTCACAGACGCTGAGAAGGAAATATTTAAAACTGCATATGAGATTGATCAGCGCTGGATAATAGAACATGCAGCAGCACGTAGCGAATATATTTGCCAGGCTCAGTCATTAAACATATTTTTACCAGCGAATGTCCATAAGCGTTATCTACATGAAATACATATGTTGGCTTGGAAACGGCAATTAAAAAGCTTGTATTACTGTCGCTCACAATCAATACAAAGAGCTGACAAGGTCTCTCATGATGTACTATCTAATTATTCTGAATGCTTAAGTTGCCAGTAAGGTTAACTATTATTTAACAAATCTGTGAAATTTATTTATTACAGTTAAAACTGCGTCTCAGACATGAATGTAAAGAGGTACTGCTTAAGAATGCCTGAGACATATATAAAGATAATATATTACTATTAAATATACTTTAATAGATATATCATGAATGATACTTAAATATCATAAATATTTTATTAATAAAAGTGTTTTTTACAATGAAGAAAGTTTTTTTTTGATGAGAAGTCGCCTATTTACTTTATTAAAAATCCAATATCTTTTATTTGTTAATAATAGTATTGATTAGTTATTACTAATAGTATTATTATTAGATTCATCTCATGTCAATAATATATCTTGTGGCATCAATGCATGAGCAATACTATAGCCTCCTCCATCTTCAATGTAAGAAATGGATGTATAATAGATCTTGATAGAATTAATTTATTGGTTGCTGCCCTTTTGATGGTGTGCTCAATTTATCGACCTTTGCACCCTCTTCTACTTTAGAAAGTGGTAAGCAGCTTCCCAAGAAGATAGCCGAACAAAAAACAACAACACAAGCAGTGGCAAGTATAGCTATACCACTTGTTGTATTTACCCATTTTTTAAAACCCTCTACACAGAAGTAAAGAGGTGAAAATATAACAGCTTCAATACACAAAGCACCGAATGCACTGATACCGCCAGCAAGAAGCTTATTAGCTTTCACAGCCTTATTTTCTTCTACATTGATTGCTTTCACATTCATCACATCCTTTAGTGAGCTTACAACACTGTTAAAAGTACTCAGTTTAAATTTCTCATCTTCAGTTAGGTGTTTCATTTCCTCTTCGCTTTTCTCGATATGCAGATCCAATATTTCTTTCATGAACATTTGTATCTCTAATGTTCCTTCAGAAAGATTTTTATCGTTTTGCACTTCCTGAGAATTGGAAAATTTAAATAATGCAAAAAAAACCACCAATGAATTTGGTTCATTTACATCAAGACCAGAATGAACATCTTTCACATTATCAATAGTTACATGGATCTGGAAAACTTTTGCGTCGAATAAATCTTGCATGGAATTAGGATCTAGTTCTTTTAACTCTTTGATCAAATATGCTATGATATGATTTCCGTTTTTAATTGTAGGAAAATTCTTTTTTACTGACTTTAATACCTCAATCAATGAATTATATTTCTTAGTACTTTGAGTAGCTACCTCTTCAGTGCCCTTGTTTTTAGTAGTTTCATCATGCTGAGCAATCTCATCATACTGACCAACTAATTGCTGCATTAATTTTAATATACCTTTCTCACTTTTAGAGAAAGTATTATTTTCAATTGATTCATATTTTATTTTCTTATGCTTAATCAGTAGTAATGCTATATCGGAATTTTTATTAGCGTATTCTTTCAATTGAGTTTCTTGGCGATCTACAAAACTCTTTAAATCAATCTTATTATCAAAACATAATTTTATAGATTGATAATCACTCTCTTTTAAAGCCTCAAGAAGCAAATCATCAAATGGGAATCCTTGTAGATCTTGACCATTCTCTTCAGAGAACATCTGTTTTAATTTTTCCTGGCGCTCATTTGCAACAGTAAGATTATTCGCATCGAAAAATTTAATTAATCCAAGAATCTCTTCTTCTGTTGAAGCTTTATCACTTGAATCTCCTGTCTCAACAGTGGGATTTTCTTCAATGGATTTCTTTATACTTTTCAGCTCTTTAATTTTCTCATTCAATCCATCTTTATAATAATCTGTTAATGAACTGGATGAGAGTTCCAGATCTTGACCCCTACGAATTTCACTATTTGATTCAGAATTATTAGTATTATTATTAAAAGCACTTGAAAGATTTTTTATAAAAATTTTTTTAGATTCTAAACCTTGAATAGCCCCGTCTAATTTGTCTTTTTCTGCATCCGAAATATCAAACAATGGATTTAACAGTTCATATTTTGCTTTCAGTATATTTTTCATTTCCTCATCTGATTTACCCTCTACATCTATATGAAAAAAGCCAACGAGAGTTTTGCATGCTTTGTTCTGAGCATTCCAATAACCACTGGGATTGGAATATTTACCCAGGTCGTTTATTTTCTGGCGCAATGATGCATCGTCAGCTAATTCCAAAACTCTTAAGAAATTTTTCTGATATTCTTCTAGATCTTGCGCTATCATACTTGTAATTTTTTGCTAACATTACTAAAATTGTACCATAGAAACCTACTATTAAGAAATTTAATCAAAATATTTACACAAAATGAGCTCTTTAGACAGAAAATGAATATCCTATTAATCTGCGGCGGCAGATCTTTTGAACGAGAAATATCCTTACAGTCATCCAAATTTTTTATAAAATATCTTAAGAAGCGCCCATATGTTTTGATTATTGATCAAGATAACAATTGTCACCTTCACGATCAAACTGGTGAAAAAATAGCTCAAAGTATGTTTGGCGCTATTAACATTACCACAGTCAATAACACATTTATCTGTGAAGTTGGTGACTATAGATTTGCACTTGATGTAGTATTACCAATTTTGCATGGTAAATTCGGCGAAGATGGAACAATCCAAGGCTGGTTAGAATTATTAGGTGTACCCTATGTGGGCTGCGGTGTTTTAGCTTCTGCGCTTTGCTTAGATAAGGATATGGCTAAACGCTTGGTACAACAGACTGGAATTAAAACCGCAAATTATTTCACCCTGACCCAAGGTGAGACCGTTCCGGATGATATAAAGTATCCAGTATTTGTAAAGGCAGCTAATTCTGGCTCAAGTATTGGAGTCTATAAAGTTAAGGAATATCCTGACTTTAAAGAGGCAGTAAATAATGCATTAAATTATGACAGCAAAGTCATCGTTGAAAAATCTATAGAAAATGCTCGGGACATAGAAATGGCAGTCCTACAAGGGGAAGATTTGATCATTAGTATTCCCGGGGAAATAATAACAAAACATGACTTCTATTCTTATGAAGCAAAGTATCTAGATGAAAATAATTGCATATTAGATATACCCGCTAAGCTCTCCAGCAAACAAATCTCTTATTTACAAGAAGCAGCAAAAACTATCTTCAAGACATTAAATTGTAGTGGTATGGCTAGAATAGATTTCCTCATGCAAGGTGAGGATATATTTTTTAATGAGGTTAATACCATCCCAGGATTTACAGAGATTAGCCTCTATCCAAACCTACTAAAAGCATCCGGAATAGATTATACCAGACTTATTGAGATCTTGATCAAAAACGCCTTCGTGAAATAGACGCGATTCCTCTCCTCACAAAACATCATAAAGGCCTATTTTTAGAATTTATTTCATCATGCAATCATTTGTTGATGCTTATTTAATGAGTGGTAATGTAATATCCAAAGATCTTTCGGAAAGGGTGGAAAGTTAAAATCACAATCCATAGTTTTTGATTCTATATCTATTAATATCAGGAGGAGTTTGCATGTTAAACAAATACTTTAAGTTATTGAACATTGCGTCTGTATTATGTTTTGCCTTGAATCCATTCATGGCAATGGCGCAGGCTAATTGTGCTGGAGCAAATCAATTGCCAGAGCAATTTCAGGATCGTTTCAGTGAAGTGGATGATCTACAGCTGGTACAAAAAGCCATTGGAAAACCGGATGAGGGTAAGTTGTGCCAAGGAAAAGCATACGTCGTTACGGAAGATACAATCGTTCATCGTGCGTGGAATAGTACAAACCCTAAGAGCGAATTAGGTAATTGGTGGGCATTATCTGCTCCACGCGGAAACATATCAAAATATCGTCAAGATTATGAAATTTGTTATCAGTGGTCACCACTGGATAGACTTTCGACGTGTATGTTAAAGGCGGGAACTAAAGTGGTGATTGGGACTGGACAAAGCGCTAAATGCTCTCAATATTTGACACACCAAGCCTCTAAAATGCAACAGGTTTATATTGACCAACCAAATTCAGATGTGCTTATGCATTGCATCAAAAGCATCTCTACATTTAATTGGAAAGCTTATGAGGAAACTAATGACCAAGAAATAAAAGATTCGCAATAAAAAACAGCTATATATAGGAAGACATTATCAAACCCAATTTGGGGTTTTACGATGTTTTCTTTGTATCTGGAGAGTCAATCTCCAGATACATATTCAAAAATTATTTTGGCTGTGTAAAAATCACACTAACATTAGTACCACCAAAGCCAAAAGAATTTGATAGAACTGCTCTTAATTTTTTTTCTTGAGGGGTGTGAGGAATCAAATTTATATCGCCCACCAAATCATCTGGATTATCTAAATTGAGCGTTGGTGGCATTACAGAATCACGCATTGCTAAAATGCTTAGTATCGCCTCAACGCTACCAGCTGCTCCTAATAAATGACCCATTGCTGATTTAGTAGAAGAAATTCCTACATTTGCTATATGGCCACCTAACAATCGCTTCAAAGCTGTAAGCTCCGTCATATCACCAGCTGGTGTTGAGGTTGCATGAGCATTTATATAACCTATATCTTCAACGCTAAGTGCAGATGTTTGCAGCGCTATATTCATTGCCTTTAAAGCGCCCTTCCCTTCAGGGTCTGGAGAAGCAATGTGGTGAGCATCACCTGACTCGCCATAGCCAGTCACTTCTGCATATATTTTTGCTCCACGCTTTTTCGCATGTTCATATTCTTCAAGTATTAAAATACCAGCACCTTCAGATATAACAAAACCGTCCCTATCTTTGTCCCAAGGCCTTGATGCACGCTCTGGTGTATCATTAAAATTAGTTGAGAGAGCTTTCATGGATGCAAAGCCTGCCATTGCCAATCGGCATACAGCTGCTTCAGCACCACCAACTACCATTACATCTGCTTCTTGTGATTTAATCAATCTTGCGCCTTGAGCAATTGCATGAGCGCCAGTTGAACAAGCAGTAACAACAGATTCATTAGGTCCGGTGAAATTATTATTTATGGATACATGGCCAGAAGCTAAGTTTACTAAACTAGCAGGAATGAAGAAAGGACTCACACGTCTAGCGCCTTTTTCATGTAAAATAATTGCCATTTCTTCAATCAAAGGCAAGCCACCAATACCAGATCCGATAATTACACCAACACGCTCACGATTAAGCTTACTATAACTTAATATATCAGAATCTTGCAACGCGTCTTGCGCAGTAGCAATTGCATAAGAAATAAATTTATCAATTTTCTTTAAATCTTTCTTCTGAATATATTCAGTGACATCAAAGCGATAATCCCCACTTCCAGGACATTGTCCGGCTATTTTTGATGATAAATCATCTGTAACAATGCCTGTGATTTTAGCGATGCCAGATTTGCCTGATAACAATAACTTCCATGTTTGTTCAGCCCCATGTGCTAATGGAGTTAATAGACCAACTCCCGTTACCACTACCCTTCTTATATCACTCATTGCTTTATAATATCATACATATATACATTAACTTTGTATTCCTAGTTTTTCAACTATATAATCCAATGCGTCCTTAATGAAAATAATTTTTTTCATATCATCGTCTGGGATTTCAATACCAAACTCATCTTCCAATGCCATAATTAATTCAACAACATCAAGGCTATCTAATCCTAGATCATCTACAAAATGTGCGTCTTCTTGCAACTTACTTTCATCTATATCGATTTTTTTAATAATAATATCATATATTATCTTTTTTGCACCTTCTCGATCCTTTATATCAACCGTCATATGCTACTCACCAAAAAAAATCATACGTTAACATAAAATCAACATTTTGACAACCTGACTATAGCATCTAATATTGGTAATGCCGAAGTTATATTTAAAGCGACATAAAGCATGGATAATAAAATAAATAGAATAATGAAAATCGATGATGAACCATCACGAGCAATATAAAAACCGCTAAAATAATAAAAGATTTTTATGCATAAATTTCTTCGCTGATCCTGCTAATCACGCCAAGTGGATCGCTATCATTTGTAATAGCACGTCCAATCACCAAGTAATCTGCCCCCAAATTGATTGCCTGCACTGGGGTCATGGTGCGCTTTTGATCATGATTTTGATCTGCCAATCTAATTCCAGGAACTGCAAGGATAAAGTTTTTACCACAAGTTCTTTTTATATCTGCTATTTCATGCCCAGAACAAATAACTCCATCCAGGCCTGAACTTTGCGCCAATCGCGATAGAGTTATGACATGATCAGCAATCGTCTTGTTATCAAAGCCAATTTTTGATAAATCATCATCTGCCAAACTGGTCAACATGGCAACACCCATAATTTTTACTTTATTACCAGTGAATTCACTGACGGTAGCTTTCATCATCTCAACTCCACCGCTGACATGAATAGTCAGCATGAAAAGGTTGAGATCCTTCAAAGCTGCAATAGACTTGGAAACGGTATTAGGAATATCATGAAGTTTGAGATCTAAGAAAATCGGTATACCAACCTCTTCAATCTTTTTTACACCATCCAAACCATTTGCGGTGAAAAACTCAAGACCAAGCTTAATAGCAGCAACTTTACCTTTTAAGGTTTTTACGAGCTTATAGGCGTACTTTATATCATGAAAATCAATAGCACAGATTATATAACGTTCCGGCATAATGATATTTGATATTAATTGATACGCTAAAATAATAGCATAATACTCACATCAAACAAAAAAATTAAAGAAGGGTGTAAAAAACTACTGACCGAGCCTTTGAGCCTCAGTGATATTTTATTGAAGAAGTGAAATATAATTTTCCTTAATTATCATTGATTTAGAGGTCAGGTTTTCTTATATACAGATATTATGATTTTTTGCATCATGATATGAAATGAGCTAGCTTGATAGCCTGTAATAGCTCTTCAAGCAAAAATATGTCCAACCCTCTATTGTTAGATAAAAACAAGGTGATTCATATCATAGGCATTGGTGGATTGGGAATGAGCGCTATTGCAAAACTCTTGTCATACCATGGCTATCATGTGCAAGGATCTGATCAGTGTACTGTGGACAATACTACCCTCAAGGAATTTAATATCTTTGTAGGTCATAGTGCAGAGAATATCCTGAATGCAGATTTAGTAATAAAATCAACAGCAATTCCTGATCACAATGTTGAAGTGTTATCAGCAAAGTCTCACAATATTCCAATTCTCGGTAGAAAGGAAATATTATCGGAATTGGTAAAGCACAAGCACACAATAGCCATATCAGGAACGCACGGAAAAACAACCACCACTTCCATGTTAGGAACAATCCTTGATGCCGCACAATATGACCCTACTATTATTAGTGGCGGTATTATGAATTTATACAACGATAACATCAGAATTGGCAGTGGAAATTGGAACGTTGTTGAAGCAGATGAATCAGACGGGACATTCTTAGCGTTACAAAAATCCATTGCGATTGTTACGAATGTAGATGTAGACCATTTGGATTACTATCAATCATATGACAATCTAATCAATCACTTCAAGCGATTCATTTCAGAAGTGCCATTCCATGGATTCTCTATAGTGTGCAAAGATCACACCGATGAAAAATTACATGCAAACCAACGGGTGATTACTTATGGTATGCATGATGAAAAAGTGGATTTGCAATTAATCAATGTCCGTCAACAGGGTATGGAGGCAGTTTTTGATGTTATAACATCTGATAAGCTGGGGTCTCTCAATATTTCTAACATCACTATAAATAGCCCTGGTATACACAATATCTATAATGCAGGAGCAGCAATCTGCGCCGCCATAAAATTAGGCATTACAACTTCACAAGTTATAGATGGACTAAGAAAATATAAAGGAGTACAAAAAAGATTTACTTTTGTTGGTAGATTCAAACAAGCTGATGTTATTTTAGACTATGCTCATCACCCAACAGCAATAATCGCAGCAATTAATACTGCACAGCAACTATGCAAATCAAATGGCAAGGTAATTGCAGTGATCGAGCCGCATCGTTACAGTAGATTGCGAGAGCTCTTTGCGGAATATGTTAATATCGCCAGCTACTGTGATTATATAATACTGCTAGATGTTTATTCGGCCGGCGAGGAGAAAATTGATGATTATGATAGCAAAAAACTATATCAGGCAATGCGAAACAAATCGAAAAAGCACATAGAATATTTAGAGAAGATTGATGATTTACCAAAGGTAGTCGAAAAAATCCTCACAAGAAATGACAAATTAATAATTATGTCGGCTGGAAAATGTGATGCTATTGCAAAGTTGATAGATTACTGATCGCCTTCCTGCTGATCACTAAATGAACCGTTCGCAATTAAATTATATACCTGCTTATCTGTATGAAGAATGCCAGCATCTTGCTGTGGATTTGGCTTCACTTTGAATATCCCATTAGACTGCTTTTTTATATGAATATTTTCATCGGTTGCATCTGGCGTAAAGAGCAAAGACGGTAAAAATAATAATAAAAATAATAACTTCATAATAAAAACCACTGCGTTGCATTAGTTATAGCATTGATAATAATATCAGGCAAAAAATTCAACAAACACAATCTTAACTAAGCATATGATATAGTATACATGTATCATGGTAAATAAAATACTATTTGTTGATTGGTTGTTTTAGAAAGTGGCTGGGATGGAAGGATTCGAACCTTCGCATGACGGTATCAAAAACCGCTGCCTTACCGCTTGGCTACATCCCAGTAACCCAATTTAAGAAGCCTGCGCTCACCTTAGATGTATCAACAGCAAAAACGCATGGACAGCTATAACTGTGTATATCCTCAACCTTTGCAATAAGTTCACTAACTTTATCACTAGCTGTTTTTGCTATTATTACTACTTCATTGCTTTTCTCTAAACGACCTTGCCAAAGATAGAATGATCTAATGTTATTAAATACATTAACACAAGCAACAAGCTTTTCTTTAACCAAAGTAACGGCCAAAGCTTCCGCCTCAGCTAAACTAGAAGCAGTAATATATACAACTTGTATTTTATTATAATATTGATCTATGGAGGCTTTGCAAGTTATTTTTCGGTTAAGCAGAAGGATTATGATATAATCAATCCATATTCATCTTTAGAATTCAAGTAGTATAACTATGGATATTCAGGATAAACAACAAAAACTATTCATCCGTATCAGAACTAACATACATACCTAAAGCATGTTTATATAGGTCTAAAATTGCTTCCTGCTCTGCCAACTCACTATTATCAAGCTTTCTTAGCCTCACTACATGCTTTAATATTTTTACATCAAAACCATGATGCTTTGCATTTGCATATACTTCTTTGAGGTCTTCTTGGATTCTAGCTTTTTCCTCCTCAATATTTTCTATGCGAGCAACGTATTGTTTTAATAAATCAGATTGAATATTATGGGAAGTCATGTTATTTATAAAAATAATACATAATTATATTAGCATTGTTAATACTTGTAAAAAATAATATTTAATCAACTATTATAGAGTATTATTCAATTGACTTATAGAGTGTTAATCTATGAATAAAGGCAACATATTTGTCCGGGAAAACATTAATGAGAAAAAAAAAGTAGCACCATCTAGCGCTACTAAGAAAGCTGTTTTTCAAGACACTAGAGAACAAGACGAATCAGATGATGATGCAGTCCATTACAGAAGCAATATGGCTAATCCATATAACGCTAGTTATGAGGAGATTTACCAGTTTTTGTTATCATTATTGAATGGAAATGAACTGACCTTGAAAGAGATTTTACAACTAGCAAAAGTTATGTTCAAGGAAGGTGTTAGAACGCCAGAAATGGCCTCTATCAAGATAAAGAAAGATAAAAAGACAGAAGTCAACATTGAGAATATTTCTGAAAAACAAGTTAGGAGTCGTTAATGAAAAAATTTACCATACCTTGTCAATTTGGCCCTCAAACCGCGCCTTTTACCCTTTATATAGGCCGACCTAAGCGTGAGAATCATCCCGTGCAAAATCAGTCTCATTGGCTATCAAAAGAACGAGGTGGTAAAATTCCCGAGAAGGTTATGAGTAGCTTAGAAAAGCTGCGTGATTTGGCTGAAAAAAACAATGTATCATTCGAAGATCTTTGTGTGTATGCATTGGCAGCTGCAGCTAAACAAGAAGAAGAAGGGTCAAACGAATCAGATGAAAATAAAACATCAGATGAAGACACTTCTGCATCAGAAAACGAAGAAGCATCATAGGGGTCAACTATACTCATCTGAAGTCTTGTCGGTTGTTAGATTTACTTCTTATTACTTTTAATAGCAATGAAGGTAGATTTCAAAATACACTCACGCGGTCTTTGCAATGACTGGAGATGTAAGTTGAGAGTTATTCACAAAAGTGTTTACACCCACCAACTCTTTTCTAAAAGCCAAAATTTGATCTGTATTTAAAGGTTTATAATTAACACTAACATAGTTTAATTGACTGAAGAAAACAGCAAGAAGATAAGCGCACTTTTGCGAGAGATTTATGGTATTATTCGTAAAATATTGATCCAGTCTCGTAACGATCAATTTTTCTTCTTCCTGAATATTATTTTTAATCAAACCATGATATAATTCGTTGAATTCTTTTGCTGCAATATCTAGAACGCTGATGCCATCTATATCATTCACTTTAGCGTATTCTAAATGTTGTAAGTTTGGAATATTTCTTGTTAATTCGACGCAGCTTTGGATAGTTACATCTTTGCAACTCTTAATTTTGATTTCCAATAAAGAATTATTTAGCGAGCTCAAGCTTTGAAGATCATTTATTTTATTACACTCACAAAACTCAATCCCTATTAGCTCTTTGCATTTGTCCGCCAAAACTTCTATATGTGCTTTGTTTAAAGTTTTACAGTCAGTAAAAGTAATCTTCTTTAATTGTCCTGAGCTATCTAATAGTTTTGTAAAATTCTCAACAGTAAGATCTACAGGAGATCTACAGGAGATTTTAAGCTGATAGAATATATCTCATCTACTTTAATCACATCTTGCAATTTGAAATTCAAATACTGAGCGAGTGAAACACCTTCAAAATCTAAATGAAATAGCAGTTTCTTTGTTGCATCTGATCTTTGAATTACCACCAATCTATTTAAAGCTTTTCCCTTCCACTTTTTTCTTTTCTGTTTCTGAAGCTCGCCTTCTTTTATGAAGGTTTGTAGTTTTAATTCGACAAACTCATTCCCATCGTGAGTATTCTTCAATTCAATTCTTTGCTCTTCTTGATTAGTGGAAGGTCCGACTTGTGTCACAATACCACAACACAGCCCCCTAAGACTTCGTAACATATTCTTAATAATTTAAATAACGATTAAATAAATTTATCATAAATTCAAATAATATTAAAGAAATATATATATAAATCATACATAAAATTTCACTTTGTAGAAGATAGTCAAAAATAACATACTATTTAATAGTAATCTTTCTATATTCATATAGATTGAAAGTAGATAACAAAGAAATGGCATTATGAAAGCAATAATTGAAACATGCATCAGTCATAACAAAGCTACATTATTGATTTTCATTATGATTTTCATTATGGGAGCATTCTCTTATCAAGAAACTCCAAAAGAAATGATGCCGGACATCAATGTACCGATGATTTTAGTCTCATCGACTTTACAGGGAATCTCACCACAAGATAGTGATAGGCTATTGGTTAGACCCATGGAAGATACTTTAAATACAGTTGAAGGCATTAAAGAAATACACTCTACAGCTACCGACGGCCTTGCACATATTATATTAGAATTCAATGCTGGCTTTGACAGCGTTAAGGCATTAGCCGATGTCCGCGCCAAGGTTGATGATATGGTCTCAGATATACCCAAAGATGCCACTCGCCCAATGGTCAAGGAGGTAAATTTAAGTTTATTCCCTATCTTAAATGTCGGTTTGGTTGGAGAATTACCAGAACGGACCTTAATCAGTATTGCACGCCAACTCAAAAAAAGCATTGAGTCTGTTCCTGAAGTTTTAAAGGCTGAAATCGCTGGGCTGAGAAAAGAAGTAATAGACGTCATTATTGAACCAAGAATTCTTGCTGGTTATGATTTAAAAATCGAAGAAGTGCTACAGGCTATCGATGGCAACAATCGCTTAGTCACAGCCGGTAATATGGAAAATGGCTATTCTGTGCGGGTTAATGGTATTCTTGAAAACATACAAGATATTATGAACACACCAGTTAAAGTAATTAAAGGAACCACCCTCAAGATCAAGGATGTAGCAGAGATTCGTTCCACATTTGAAGATCCTAAATCCTTCACCCGCATCAATGGCAAGCCTGCAATAGTTCTAGAAATTTCAAAAAGAAGCGGTAAAAACCTTCTGGATACTGTTGATAAAGTAAAACATGCAATCGCTGAATTACAGCCAATGTTGCCAAAGAATCTTGATATTATTTATTCCCTTGATCAATCCAGTAAAGTGATGGATGTACTACATGATCTTGAGAATAACATCTTGGTTGCAACCATTTTAGTATTAATCATCATCTTTACCTTTATGGGTTATAGAAGTGCAATTTTAGTAGCATTAGCAATCCCTGGATCATTTTATATCGGATTGATTTTCATCTCCTACCTAGGCATGACAATGAATATTGTTGTTTTATTTAGTTTGATTATGTCAGTTGGAATGTTGGTAGATGCCGCAATTGTAGTTAATGAGTATGCTGATCGCAAAATGATTATTGGCATGGATAAGTTTAATGCCTATAAGACCTCAGCTTTACATATGTTATGGCCAGTTGTCTCATCAACTGTTACGACATTGGTGGTTTTTACACCATTATTATTCTGGCCAGGTATGGTTGGACAATTTATGAAGTATTTACCAATCACTTTGATGGCTACTCTCAGTGGCTCCGTATTAATGTCACTCGTGTTTACGCCAGTTTTGGGAGGGTTATTCGGAGCTCCATCAACTCGTGACCCTAAGATCATCAAAAGAATGGAGGCGATTGACAATGGTGACACTAAAGCTTTAGGGCCATTTATGAAGTTTTATGCCCTGCTCTTAGAAAAAGTACTTACCAAACCGATTAGATTTATTATGATGATCATGGCCACCTTATTCACCTCAATCATCCTGTATTTCATTTTCGGTCAAGGTGTAGAATTCTTCCCAAAAGTAGAACCAGAAGTGGCAATCTTACAAGTGCGCTCACAAGGTAATTTCTCTGTGTATGAACGTGATAACATTCTCAAGGCCATTGAATCTAAGATCCTAGATAGCACTAAGGAAATCGAAGTATTTTATTCCAAAGCTGGCACATTTAATGACGCCAAGTTTTTTTCTGATGATGTGATAGGCAGCATCCAGATTGAATTCATCGATTGGAAACATCGTCGTTCTGCAACAGATATCCTCAATGATATAGAAGACTTAATTAAGGATCATCCCGGAGTGATAATTGAGCTACAAGAAGAAAAGAAAGGGCCATCAGATGGTGGAAAACCAATCAAAATAGACATAGGCTCATACTTCCCAGACTTACTATCTCCAGCCGTGGATCAGATAATTTGTACAATGCAAGAAATGGGTGGTTTTACAGGCATTGAAGATAGCCGTTCATCTCCAGAAATAGAATGGAACATCACTATTGATCGAGAAAAAGCAGCTCTTGCTGGCACAAATATTGCTTTAATTGGTGAATATATAAAAATGTTAACTAAAGGCGCTCGCATAGGTAGTTACAGACCAGATAACATAGATGAGGAAGTTGATATCTTGGCTCGCTTCCCCAAAAAGAATCGCAACATAAAACAACTTGATAGTTTGTTTGTCAATGGCCAGCAGGGATTGGTGCCAATTAGTAATTTCATAAATGTGAATCCACATGATAAAGTTAAGAAATTAGAAAGAGCTGATTCCTTACCTATATTATCAATAAATGCTGATGTCAAACCAGGTTTACTAGTAAGCGATCAAATTAAAAAATTACAAAAAACCTTGCTAGAAAATATGGATAAATTTGATCCTCGGATAAATATAAAATTCAAAGGGGAAATTGCTGATCAAGAGGAAGCGCAAAAATTCTTATCAAGGGCTTTTATCCTAGCTTTATTAGGTGTAATACTCACCCTCATTATTCAGTTTAATAGCTATTATTATGCCTTTGTTATTATGACAGCAGTATTTTTATCAACTACTGGAGTGCTCATTGGACTGTTAATTACTGGCAATTCCTTTGTAATTGTCATGTGTGGGGTTGGGATTATTGCTCTGGCTGGTATCGTTGTCAATAACAACATCCTATTAATCGATGCATTGAAAATCAACTTAGAGAATGGATGTGATTACAAAGATGCCATTATTCGCTCAGCGGTTTCACGTGTAAAGCCGATATTAATGACTGCCGGCACTACTGTTCTGGGCTTATTACCAATGGTGACAAAAGTGAATTTTGATATCTTTAATTTTGCCATATATTATAATGCCCCATCTAGTCAGTGGTGGGTGCACCTTTCTACTACTATTTCCGGAGGCTTATTCTTTGCTACAATCCTGACATTATTTTTTACTCCTGCCCTGTTAATGTTGAAAAGGCATTAGTAACAGTATGAGTGATATCACCTATTACTCCAGAACCCAGCTCGCATTTCGCTTTCAGAAGGCATATTTTGCATCTCTTCATCAGGTAAATCTCCATAAGGTCCAGAGTGCAACATATCATTTATATCGTATAAATATGAAGAAGGAGGTACGCCAATATCACGCAAAAACTTACTAACAATCTCCCAAGCTATAGCATTAAATATGAGAGGTGCATAGTTAGCATGTACATTATCTATGTTAGACATAGCAGTTATGATACCGTCAGAATAGTCATGCTCTTCCATGCTAAACATCTCACGAGACACGTTGTTAAACATATTATACAATAAAAGAATAGTCATAAAAACATCAGTAGGAAAAATACTTGGTTCCGGAGGATCACTTAATATCCTAAAACTAAACTCAGGAAGATGTATTACTGTTGGAGTAGGAGAACCAGATATATTCTCCGCACTAGGAAGATCTAATAAATGTATAGAAGAATTATCATCTTCCATAACCGTGTTACTTGCTACAGGGTGATGAAATCTGTTTCGCAATACTGAAGCAGAAGATTCTACATTACTTGCATTCAAAAGATTAGAGGAAGAATTAGATCCAGTATTATCTGTTATATCTTGTTCATTTATTTCAACCATTATCATATACTTATACAGTATAAATATATACTATACCTTATACAGAATAAGTCAAAAAGATTACAACCTATGATATTGATGGTGACCTTCCAGAACTTCCCTGACTACTTGATGGCTCTTCAACCAAGGTTTTAAGCTTTGAAACCCTATGAGAGTTATATAAACAACTAATACCTACAGCAACAAGTGCAAACAAAAGAGCACCTCCTAGAGCTACCTATGCCAATACCCACCTGTGCACCAATATTCTTACCAGGTAAATTACCTGTGAGACCCATCCCTAGGGAACTTGCTCCGCCGATTACTAAACCAAGTGCTCCTGAGGCAATGATAGGCTTCTTCTGGAGAGGTAAATTACCTGTGAGACCCATCCCTAAGGAACTTGCGCCGATTACTAAACCAAGTGCTCCTGAGGCAATGATAGGCTTCTTCTGGAGAGATTGTGTTATATTTCTGTCACAAAAAGCTTTTTGTAACTTACAGAGATTTTTCCAAAGAAAGAGTTTTGCCGTAGCATCTTCAACTCCTTCACAGAATGATTCCACCTTTGTAATAAGATCCTGTATATTATAGTAATTCTTTTGCAATGTTTCATCACTGAGTTCACCTATAAAAGAGGTGCAGCAACAAGATAAATAAAATATTAAATCAATATCTTTGTTGTTGAATATTAGATTGCTGATCTTTATTAGATCATTAAATTCATCTTCATAAAAATCTTTATATTTGTACGCACGGAACATAAGATCAAGATATTTTTGTAAATCACTAATATTTATTAGTTCTTGATTCTTTTTCCAATCATCAAATAAATACTTTTTTTGAGTTTTAAATTCTAGATTTGGAAAATTATTTTTAATGATTTCACCTGCTTTATCAACAATATATTGCTCTGCATTTTTTTCATCATGTGCTATGAATTCATTTTCAAAACTAACCTTCTCTCCTTTTCCGTGGATTAGTTTATCTACGATCTTTTCCAAAAGCGATTCTACCGGACCAACACCATTAAATTTGCTTTCCTCTTTTACACAGAATGTACAAGAATAAATGCTTTCACTTAACATCTTAATAAGAAGTGCAGTGTGCCCGAGAGAAGCACCACTGTCTATTGCTGTGTGGACAATACTGATTATGTTTTCAAGATTTTCAACGTAAGAATAGAATGCGTCTTGAAGCTTTTTCTTATATTCAATATAAAAATCTATATTTACTATAACACAATCAACACTAGTGCCACTAGTGCCACTAGTGCCACCTAAAACACCTGGTTTTCTGCTCAATATGAGATTCTCTAATGCGCCATGTAAATTACCTAACTGATTTAAAGACGATTCTACAGAAAAAGCATAATCATAATCATAATCATGACTTGTGCTTTCTCTTGCTGTTGAAATAAAGTTTTCAAGAGCTTGATCTGGAAAAGTGTGCACATAATTAGCATTATAATTTTTCAAAAGATTATATAAATTATCAATATTTTCTTTTGTAACATCAGAACCTAGAACAAAATCAAGCACATTCTGATCAGTGGTCATTGAACGGTGCTGATTATAATATTTTAATAGCTCATGATTTTCTTGAATATTATTGGAAATTTGTGATTCTTGAAGTTCTATTCTTAGATTTATTAGTTGTCTGTCTTTAGATTCAAATATTCCAAAAGAATCTTGAGAACAGTGTTGACGCTTATGAAATATGCCATGACCATATTTACACAGATCCTTCTTTATTGCATAATCATTTTCATCAATTTTTTTCTTGAAGTTATTAAATTTGCTCTTAAGAGCGTCTAAATTAGATATTTTACGAAGATCATAATATTCACCACTGCAATTTAGCATATTTACACAATTTTCTAAGTGTTTGGCAACTGGCGTACTTGCAAAGTGTCGTTCCAATTCCCACTTAGATTCAGTGTACTTAGCTTTAGTGTACTTAGCTTTATATTTTTCAAACTCAAGATGATATATATCATATACTGACTCTGTAATATCCAACATTACATCAACTGGTTCAACTAGATATGGAAACTTATGCTTTTCCTTAAGATATTTCTCAGTCAAATCGAGGATTTCTTTTTGTAACTTATCATCAATGTGGTTGCCTTCTCGACTTTGCTTCTGCCATTCTTTAACTTTATCACTTAGAGCCTGACGAGCGCTATTTACAGCATCTAAGTTATCAGCATCTTTCTTTCTAATTCCAAAAAACATTCTTTCCTCTTTCCTCTTTCCTCTTTCCTCTTTCCTCTTTCCTCTTTCCTCTTTCCTCTTTCCTCTTTCCTCTTTCCTATGGTTTACACTTTTTATTATAGCACATTAATTTCATAAGCAAAACTGGATTAAATCATTTTAGTGTAATTAAAAATTGCTAGAAGCGTTGAGATCTCTGCTTTCTCTTCATGCGCATTTACCATCTGTTGTGCATCATGAAGAATCCTTGACATCGGCAATTGATCATCTTGCAGGTTGATGAACTTGAAATTCGGCAAACCTGACTGTTTATAACCAACCATATTGCCGCCGCCTCGTATTTTTAAGTCCTGCTCAGCAATATAAAACCCATCATTGCTATCCCTGATAGTTTTTAAACGGTGAAAAGTAATTTTCGAAGCCTTGTCGTATAATAACAGACAATAAGATTGTTTGTCACCTCGCCCTACTCTACCGCGCAATTGATGCAACTGCGCCAGACCAAATCTTTCAGCATTTTCAATGATCATAATATTAGCATCTGTGATATCAATCCCTACTTCAATAACAGTGGTTGCAACTAATATCCTGATCTCACTTTCTTTGAATTTTAGCATCACTTCTTGTCGTTCTAATGTCGACATCTGGCCATGCAGCACACCAACCTGGCCGTCAAAAATAGAGGATAAATCATCAAAGCGCTCCATGACAGCCATCATATCCATCTTCTCTGACTCCTGAATGAATGGGCAAACCCAATATATTTTTGCATCATTCTGCAGAGCTATTTTCATGCTATTGATGACTTTTTCGATGCTATCTTTTTTAACAATACTAGTAGTAACCGATAAACGGTTCTGTGGTTTTTCACGCAAGATTGAACAGTCAATATCACCATATAAGGTCAGATTCAAAGTACGGGGAATAGGCGTGGCACTCATCAATAAAAGGTCAACGTTATCACCTTTACAAGATAATTTGAGGCGCTGCTTAACACCAAAGCGTTGTTGTTCATCAATTACTGCCAGAGCGATATTTTTGAAAACAACATCATCTTGAAACAATGCATGAGTACCTATGAGAACCTGAATAGTACCATCGGCCAGTTCTTGATTAAGCTTTTTCTTGGATGAGCTTTTACCAGTCAATAGGCCAATCTTCACTCTATCCCCAATCATAGATTCTATCCACTGATAGTGTTGCAAAGCCAAAGCTTCGGTTGGTGCCATCAAGGCGGCCTGCATATCACATTCCACGACATTCAATATCGCAAACAACGCAACTACTGTTTTGCCGCTTCCTACATCACCTTGCAACAATCGCACCATCTGACGCTCTTGACTTTGATCCTGCAGAATCTCACAGATAGTCTGTTGCTGGCCATCGGTTAATTGAAATGGTAATTTTGATAAGAGATATTTACGCAGTATGCCATCGCCTTTCATTGCTCTCCCTTCCTGTTCACTGCGCTTCAAACGTGCTGTTTGTATTTGTAGTTGATAGGCCAAAAATTCATCATAGGCTAATCTCTCAACACTCTTTGCAATATCCTGAATATTTTGCGGATTGTGTAATTTGATAATGTTTTGTTTCCAGCTTTGCCAATTACTCTGCAGCAAAATTTCTGCAGGTATCCACTCTGGCAGATCCGTTATATATTTTAAAGCTTGATTGATAAAAGTTATGAGCATTTTGTTGTTAATGCCGTAAGTCAAAGGATACACTGGCTCTATCGACCTCACTTCAGAATAGCTATTCACTATATAATCAGGATGGGCGATGCTATATAATTTTTCTATTTTACCGCTGACGATTTTTCTGGAATTGATTGGTAGCAACCTAGATAGATGATGTTTGTTTGCATGAAAAAATACTAGTGTTAATTGAGCATCACCAGCATCACAAATGATTTTATAGGGGGAGTTTCTACGCGAAGATGGCTGATGTTCT
This sequence comes from Neoturris breviconis, assembly GCA_032360805.1. Lineage (NCBI taxonomy): Eukaryota > Metazoa > Cnidaria > Hydrozoa > Anthoathecata > Pandeidae > Neoturris > Neoturris breviconis. Next base: position 428,207 of record JAULBZ010000002.1, read on the forward strand.
AACACCTGCACAGAAATTGATATAACGTCACCAGATTTAACACCCAGCAGCCCTTCAACCAGATGCCTTTCGATTATATTAACTGGACGATGCAAAAGAAGATCAATGATTCTTGTGTCCGGCAAGAGCCTTTTCAAGTGAGCCATGGTCTTGTCACTGATACCAGGCAATGCCTGTAAGCTGCTCAATATTGCAGAATAATCATTCATAATGCTTTTATACAATATTTTGCTAAATTATCTAGCAAAGTGGACATTAATCATGAAGTGCAAGCATTATCATATCAAATGTTTAAGCTTGCACTCTAACTACAGAGATATTAAATGAATACATCTAAAGTACTAGATATATGAATCTTAACTCTCAAGTTCAAAAATTCCATCCACTTCTACAGCAACACCTTTTGGTAATTGAGATACTCCAACTGCAGCACGGGCATGTTTACCCTTATCGGTACCAAGTTGCTCTATTAACATCTCAGATATTGCATTTGCAACCAATGGCTGGTCTGTGAAATCCGCAGAAGAGTTAACAAATATAGTGATTTTTACACATTGTTTTACTTTATGCAGATCATTATCGCAAGCATTCTGCAATTGTAATAGCAGATTTTTCGCACAAATTTGTGCTATTTTCTGACCCTCTTCTATGGAAAAATCATCACCTAACTTTCCGACAGAAGTAGTAGAAACTTGACCATTTTCTATTGGAATCTGACCTGAAATATAGACATAATTGCCACTTATTATATATGGCTCATACTGTGCAAGTGCTCCTGGCGCTGTCATAACTCTCTTATAAAATAAAAATTTATGATATATTGCTTTACTCGCAATTGCCAATATTAAATTACTTTGTAAAAAATTAATATAATTCGTTTATATTATAACCTAATGTATTAAATTAACTAGAGGGTTAAAATGAATAACAGCGAAATAATGAATAATAACGATATGAAACAAATCTTTCAAAATGTTATGAAAAATCTGCCAGAAGATGTCAGGTTATCTCAAACACAAACTCGTAAAATGGAAGAAGGTTTTATGAAGGTTAGCCAATCATTACAAAAATCTATCAACAATATGGTTGAATCATCCAGTACTGATGGAGAATTATCTTCAGACGCACAAAATAAATTCAGCTCCGAGATGGTAAGAATTTTATTGCCTTATATGCAAAAAATGGCAGAAGATCTTGAAGATGATTCTAATAATGCATAAGATATAGGTTTTAATGTATTATTTTGAATCACTTCATGAAAGTAGCGTTGCAAGAAGCAAAATCTGCAATGTTAAAGGATTCTGTGCCGGTTGGTGCAGTTATAGTATTTCAAGATAACATTATAGCACAATCTAGCAATAATTCGTCTGATGCCATTGCTCATGCAGAGGTTTTAGCAATAAGAGCTTCTTTACTGAAGCTCAATGCTAAAGTCCTTACGGAATGCGATCTGTATACCACATTAGAGCCATGTGCCATGTGTAGTGGAGCTATATCTTTAGCAAGAATCAAACGTTTATATTTTGGCGCTTACGATCAAAAGGATGGCGCTATTCAGAATGGTATTTTTCATCATTGCAATCATGTCCCAGAGGTATATGGAGGAATAATGGAGGAAAAGTGCTCACAGTTGCTGAAAGATTTTTTTCATAGAAAAAGATAATAACATATCCATATCAGGTACCGTTAATCACAAACAAAATCCGCTATAAAAGATGTAAAGTAGCAGCTTACTCTACAGCAAGTTCATCCACAGCAATTGGATAATTACCAGTAAAACAAGCATTACAGTATCTTTTATTATTTTTGACCGCATTATAAAGACCATCTTGACTAACAAAGGCCAGGCTATCAACACCTATATGCTCCTTTATTTCATCAACTGATTTATTAGCAGCGACAAGTTGACTTTTATTTGGTGTATCTATTCCATAGAAACAAGGATGAGTCATAGGTGGGCTAGAAATACGCATATGCACCTCCTTAGCCCCTGCTTCTCTTATGATAGACACTATTTTTTTAGAGGTATTTCCTCTAACTATACTATCATCAATTAGAATAACCCTTTTGCCAGAGAGAACATGATTATTAGCACTATGCTTTAACTTGACTCCCAGCCTACGAACTATATCAAGTGGCTCGATAAAAGTTCTACCAGTATAATGATTACGTATTATACCAAATTCAAAAGGAATACCGGATTCTTTAGCATAACCAATTGCTGCTGGCACTCCAGAATCTGGTATAGGTACAATAATGTCAGCCGCGTCTTGATGGCGATTCTCCTTAGCCATTTCCTTGCCAATCGCTTGACGCACAGCATAAACCGACAATCCATCTATCATACTATCCGGCCTTGCAAAATATATATACTCAAAAATACATGATTTCGTTGGTTGCTCTGCGAAAGGATAAATGCTATTAGCTTCACCATTTTTATCAATTATCATCATCTCACCTGGAGCAATATCTCGTATGAATTTTACATTCATAATATCAAAGGCGCAGGACTCTGACGCAAAAACATGAGAGGCACCTATCTTACCTAAAGCTAAAGGCCTTATTCCCATTGGATCACGTATAGCAATCATCATATCCTTAACCATAATTACTAATGAATATGCACCCTTAACCTGTGAAAGCGCATCAATAATACGCTCAACGAAGGATTTTTTAGTACTGATGGCAATCAAATGAATCAATACTTCAGTATCAACGTCTGATTGAAAAATACAACCACGATCCATCAATTTATCTTTAAGTATATTTGCATTTACAAGATTACCATTATGAGCAAGAGATATTGCCCCTAAATTAAGATTAGCACATATTGGTTGCTTTAAGCTTTGCTCGGATTTAACCCCACTGGTTGAATAACGCACATGACCAATCGCCATTCTTCCCTGCAAAGATTCAAATTGCTGTAAATCAGTATTGATCTGCCCTGCGATATAAATTGCAGAGAGGATGTCATCACCATCAAAAACAGCAACTCCCGCTCCTTCTTGCCCACGATGCTGCAATGCATGCAAACCTAATGCACAATATGAGCCTGCTTGCTCTAGATTGTGGATTCCTATAACTCCACACTTTTCTCGTAACTTCATACATAAAATAGATGATCTATTGGGATAGTATATTATTGACTATTATTTTTTACCATCTTTTTAGGGATTTTTTTAGCAATAGTATGAATAGTAGCACTTTCTTTTGCTTGGACATCCTGGCCATTTTTCTCAAAATGCTCATTAATCAAGCGATCAATGTCATCTAGATCCTTATTGAGTGCAGTAACTGCACCTTTGTTGGTACGCATAACCACCATACCAAAAACAGTGGAGATAATAGTAATGCAGCATATTATTGATAATGCGATAATCACAGTAGAATTACTGGAGCCGCTGATTTGATTAAGCATGGTAATAATGATTGGCACTAAAATTGCAGATATAGTAGCAGAAGTACCAGTTAACACCGGCCCGACTTTCGATTGATTGGCTGTTTGAAGAAGCTCTTTGCTACTTAGTTCATCATAGTTTGACATAAATATAATTCATTAATATTAACTAATTTTGATGCTTTTTTTTAGGTATTTGAACGGAATGCTTTTGCAAATCGCTTATCGTAATATTGCGCGTTTCAATGTTATCAGGCAGCTTCTGCACTATTGTAGTCTCATCAGAATCAATTGCATCACAGCACTCTTCAGGAGTTTCTTCTTGCCAATCATTCATATTAGTAAATATATTTTTTTTAGAAGGAACTATAGATGGAGATTCTTCCTGGACTGGCTTTTTAGATACCATAATACCACTCTTCGTTGTTGTATTATTATCTTTCAAAGAATGTTTCTGTAGAACTACGTGATCATAACAGTTGAAGAGATTTGGAGTTCTTGGCGTCTTATCTTGAGCTATTTTATTTTCAATTTTATTATTTGTCTTCTGATCAGATGGCTGCTCTTTTTTTTCTTCTAACTTTTTCTCATAATAATTAAAGAGATTTGGAGTACTTTGCGCCTTACCTTGAGCTATTTTACTTTCAACTTTATTATTGGCCTTCTGATCAGATAGCTGCTCTTCTTTTTCTTCTAACTTTTTCTCATAATAACTAAAGAGATTTGGAGTACTTTGCGCCTTATCTTGAGCTATTTTACTTTCAACTTTATTATTGACCTTCTGATCAGATGGCTGCTCTTCTTTTTCTTCTAACTTTTTCTCATAATAATTAAAGAGAGTGACTGGATTTTTCTTCTGTTGCTCTGACAGTACCTCGCGTATGTCATCTTTAGTATCACCAATGAATGATTTTGTAGATTCTAATACGACAAGAGCCTTGTCATATAAAGCTTCAGAAGATGGTGCATCATGACCAAAAATATCATCTTCTTTATTACCTATATCAATATTATCAACTATGTTGTCAATAATAGTTTTTTTCTCAGGAGGAGGTATATAATCTTCCCAACCTGCATCACTAGTATCAATACTTTTAGCACCTATTAACTTATACATAGCAAAACTATCTTTAGTTTGCATTGTCTCACCATTATCTTCATTAAGAGGAAGATCAAGCGATCCAAGCCTATTCCGCTTTTGATATAATTTATATGATTTTACAAAATCCTTATCCAATGCAAACTCTACACCTCCAGGATTTTTCGCAGGAATATGATTCATTCTTGTAGGATAGACCTTATGCCGTCCAATGAAGTTATTTAGCTTTTCCATGACATAAGAATTTTCTATATCAGACTCGTCAAATATTGATATTTGACCTATACTACTACTAGCGCATGAAGATAAAATGATCATGCACAAGCATCGAGAAATTTTACTCATATATTTTATTTTACGTAAAGTATAAATCGCATACATCTCATATACTACTGAAATATTTATTAGTATTCATGAAATTTATTCCTCATAAATTCTTCTAATACCTCAATCAATAAATCCTGAGATATTAATTCCTGAGTTTTCCGAATGTTTTCTAAGATATCTGGCTTATTTGCATGCATATATTCTAGAAGACTCCTCTCAAAATTTGTAACTTCTGAAAGAGGCACTCTATCTACATAACCCTTAATCCCAGCAAACATAACAATTGCCTGCTCTTCCATTGACAACGGATTGTTTTGCTTTTGCTTAAGCAATTCTGTCATGCGCTGACCGTGCTCCAATTGTTTGCGAGACGTAGAATCTAAATCTGAGCTAAACTGAGCAAAAGCCTCTAATTCTCTATACTGCGCCAATTCTAATTTGACAGAACCTGCCACTTTTTTAATTGCTTTAGTTTGCGCAGCAGAACCTACTCGTGATACTGACAAACCAACATTAAGCGCAGGCTTAATACCTTTATGAAACAAGTCAGACTCAAGGAAAATCTGACCATCAGTGATGGAAATGACATTAGTCGGTATATAAGCCGAAACATCTCCAGCTTGCGTTTCCACAATAGGTAAAGCCGTCAAAGACCCACCACTTGCTAGCTTTGCAGCCCTTTCCAACAATCTAGAGTGCGCATAAAATACATCACCTGGATATGCCTCACGACCAGGAGGCCTTCTAAGCAACAATGACATTTGTCGGTAAGCGATAGCATGCTTGGAAAGGTCATCGTATACTATCAAACAATGCATACCATTGTCTCTATAATATTCACCAATAGCACAACCAGCATATGGCGCTAAAAATTGCAACGCAGGTGACTCCGAAGCCCCAGAAGCAACAACTGTAGTGTATTCAAGAGCACCATGATCATCCAAAACCTTTGCCACATAGGCGATATTAGATTGCTTCTGTCCAATTGCAACATATATACAGTGTACTTTTTCTTCATCGCTAGTTGCCATATCATTTATTTTCTTTTGATTGATAATAGCATCTATAGCAATGGTAGTTTTACCAGTTTGTCTATCGCCAATAATCAGCTCACGCTGACCACGACCAATTGGAATTAGACAATCAATAGATTTAATGCCAGTTTGCAACGGCTCACAGACAGATTTTCTTGCTATAATACCAGGAGCTTTCCTTTCAACCTTCGCTGAGAGCTTAGCATTAATTGGACCTCTGCCATCTAATGGCTGCCCCAAAGCATTCAGTACTCTCCCCAGGGTTTCCTTGCCGACTGGAACTTCTACAAAACGACCCGTACGCTTGATGGTAGTGCCTTCTTTGATCGTTTCTTCCTTGCCTAAAATTACAATCCCTATGTTATCATGCTCTAAACTTAAGATCGTGCCTTCCACACCACCTTCAAAGGTAACCACCTCACCAAACTGGGCATTATCCAAGCCATAAGCTCTAGCAATACCATCCTTTACGGAAATAACTTCCCCAAACTCTTGGTATGATGATTTTTCTGTAAAATTCTCAACCCTTTCTTTAATGATACGGGATATCTCAGATGTAGCTAGTTGCATGCTAATACTCCTTCTTTACTAATCATTTGGAATTGATCTAATTTATTTTTCAATGACAAGTCTATCACATTATAATTTCTCTTTATAACTATACCGCCTAATATAGATTTATCAATAACATTGATAATATTTACTTTCTGTTTGGAGCTAATCTTATCACTTATAGCTTGAAGCTGATCTTCCGACAACGGTAACACTGAAGTAACTGATATATTTATTTCATTGTTGCTTTCACTTACCATCCTCAAACACTTTTTAAGAATTTTTTCTAGTAAATCCAACCTGTTATTCAGCAACAGCAGTCGGCAAAAATTTACCAACACTGAAGATATATCTTCAGTCATTGCACTAATAACATCTTTCTTCATGTTTGGAGCTTTTAATAACGACATAAGCCTTTGATCATTTGAAACCACATCATAGAGCGCTTGTATCTCTCCTATCATTTTTTCATCTTGACACACAATCTGAAATAGGGCATTAGCATAACGCGACACGACAACAGACATATAGGTATAATTATAAACATAATTAGGTTGTCATATTTGTTTATGTTGTCAACTTTATTCTTGATTAACAACTCAGATGCGATCAACCGAGATATTTTTTTAATCCTTAGCGATAACAATTTAATTGAAAAGTGATGTATTATAGAAATGTACCATCTATCATAAATTTTTATTTACATCTTACACTGTATCATATAGTGTCGTTTCAATTGATTATAACGAAAGGAGGTATCAATGTCAGGCGCAAACTATACAACCCTACAATTAGGCGATAATACAGTAAGATTATTGACTTATAAAAACTGTGAAGACTTACCAAGCAATAATTCATTTTGTTATTTCCATCCACATCAAGACGAGGTTACTTCAGTACAAGCCACAGAAGAAATCATCAACAAACATGGCGGCACACTACTCTCCATCGAATATAGCGATCCACCTACCCGCAACTTAGATTTTACAATAAACAGCAAAAAATATTCTATTGATCCAAATCGGATGTTTAGTCGAATTGGAATTGAAAAAAATCTAGATACTTCCGACCCAGCTGTGATTGATATCGTCGAAGGATTCGCTCAAAAGATTGCCAAGATGGTTCTTGCTGACATCCAGCATGATATAGTATTGGCAGTACACAATAATTATAATCAAAACTATTCAGTTAAAAGTTATGAACCAGGTCATTCATTGGCAGGTGATGTTGCAAAGCTTTATATCAATCCTCAGCAAGGTACCGGTGAATTCTTTTATGTTACAGAAGATCGCATTTTTGAAATTATCAAATCTGGTGGTTATAATGTAGTACTACAAGATAAAGATAAAGTTGTAGATGATGGGTCATTTTCAGTTTATGCACAAAAAAACAACCTGTCCTATATTAATGTTGAATCACAAAGAAATAATTATGATCAACAACTAGATATGATGGACTTTGCAGTTACACATATACTTTGACATTGCAGGTAATATACAATATTAATATCCTGTATGAGTAATTTAGCCAGCATCTACAGGCCATTGGTTTTTCAAGATCTAATTGGACAAGATATAATGGTGCAAACTATATGCAATTCAATCTCTTTGGGTCGCGTAGCCAATGCATTCCTTCTTACAGGATCACATGGCATCGGCAAAACAACCACAGCTCGCATTATTGCCAAATCATTAAACTGCATTGAAGAAAGCTCCCCAGACCCATGCATGGAATGTGTTCACTGCCTTGATATTACTAAATCAGCCCACCTTGATGTATTAGAAATGGATGCTGCAAGTCATACGAGCGTTGATGATATAAGGGCTATTTTAGAAAACGCTCAATATACACCATCACAATCCAAATTCAGAGTATATATTATAGACGAAGTGCACATGCTATCAAAAAGCGCTTTCAATGCACTGTTGAAATCACTGGAAGAGCCACACCCACATGTCAAATTCATTCTAGCTACTACTGAGTTACACAAGGTTCCACCGACAATCATTTCAAGGTGTCAAAGATTTCATCTTCAAAGAATAAACAATCAACAGTTAGCAAGTCATATCACACAGGTGTCTCAGCAGGAAAAATGCAAAATCAGCGCGGAAGCTGCCGTTCTTATCGCACAAGTTTCTGATGGCTCAGTACGTGATTCCCTTTCTATTCTTGAACAAGCCATCTCATATAGTGAAAATAATATTAATATCTATCATATACAAAGTATAATTGGAATCTCTGACAATGAACAAATCCAAAAAATGTTGATATGCATCACTGATAAGCAACCCTCAACTTTATTAGAGATTTTTGGCAAACTTTACAATGCAGGTTGTGATCCATTGTTAATTTTAAATGACCTACTAGATCAATTGCATGAACTAAGTAAAACTCATGTTATGCCTGGTAAAAATGACAGACTCAAAGACTTATCACAAAAATTTTCCCTAGAATTACTAAATAGGCTATGGCAGGCCTTATTTAACGGCATACAAACTGTCAAGCTCGCAACTAATATATATACCGCCTCTGAAATGATTCTATTGCGCCTTTGCTATCTTTCGTCCCTACCATCCCCTAGCGAAGCCATTAAACAAATGGATAATAATACAGAATTATCAGAAAATAAAATATTGGATTTATGCAGACAAAACAATGAAATGATATTGCTCAATTATTTAACGAACAATTTGCAAATAACAAATATTAGTGATAATATAATCACGCTTAATATGATTGCGTCAGTTAATTCATTGAATGAAGTGAAAAATAAGTTAATTACTTGTTTGAAAAAATGGACTCAGAAAGAATGGGGCTTAAAAATAATTGACAAATCACAAGATCATCCTGTAGTAAATAGGGTGATACAGGAGTTTGACGGAGCAAAGTTAACTAGTATAAAGAAAATATGAGGATATTATGGATATAAATTCAATGATGAAAGGTTTGCAAAAAAAGATGGCAGACTATCAGAAAGAAGCAGAAGATAAAAAAAATAAAGTCACTGCTGTTGGAGAAGCAGGTGGCGGAATAGTCAAAGTGACCCTAAACGGTAATTATGATATGATTGGTCTATATATCTCCAAATACTTTGATGATGAAGATGATGATATTTCAGATGATGACGACGACGACAATGACAATCTTGAAATTCTTTCTGACCTCATCATTGCCGCTTTCAACAAAGCAAAAAAACAAGTTGATGAAATGAATAGTAATTCAGAATCTGATATGGCAAACAACCTTGGATTACCATTTAAAATGCCATTTTAATCCATAATTTCTTATCATATTGAATAGGCTTTATAATTCGCTTTTTTCAATAAAATTCTCTAACCTTTAATGCATGAGACGAGATAATTTTATCAATCAATGGTGGAGAACAATTGACAGGTTGTTAGTTGTTCTCATCATTGTGATCATTATTATTGGAGCGGTGCTTATTACCTCATCTAGCCCTGCTATCGCCATACGCATTCACTTGTCACCATCTTACTTCATCTATCACCACCTAGTCTATATGTGCATTGCCATCTTGGTAATATTACTGATTTCTACCTGCAATGAGAAGTATATAAGATATCTAGCAACAGCCGGAATCGCCACCTCAATTCTATTATTAGTTTTAGTACCGAACATAGGCATTGAAATCAAAGGAGCACGCAGATGGCTACATATTGCTGGGATATCCATACAACCATCAGAATTTGCAAAAATTTACTTTACAATATTCAATGCAATAATTTTATCATCTTCCAATCATTTAAAATATTTATGGTCAACGATGCTTTACATAGCTATGACGACATTAATTATTTTAGAGCCAGACTTCGGCATGACATCGATTATTACGGCAATTTTTATAGGACAACTATTCATCTGCGGCATTCAATATCGTTATATAGCACTTGCAATCACTTTGTTTATATTAGGAGCCGTAGTTGCATATTGTACGGTTCCATATGTAGCACGCAGGGTTGATAATTTTCTTCAACCCAAACTTGAAAGTAATTTTCAGGTCAAAAAATCTCTGGAAGCCTTACGGCATGGGGGATTGATGGGAGTTGGACCAGGTGAAGGGACAGTGAAGTTTTCCATTCCAGATGCCCATACTGATTTCATTTTCGCAGTTGCAGCAGAGGAATTTGGATTTTCATTTTGCTTGTTGATTATTACTGCCTTTGCTTTTTTAACAATACGCAGTTTATCCAATATCATGCAACAACAAAATATGTTTCGCATCATCACAGTCATTGGCTTAATTATAGATATTACTATACCCGCCATTATCAATATGGGGGTTAGTCTAAATTTACTACCAACCAAAGGAATGGTCCTTCCATTCATTAGTTATGGGGGCTCGTCCATTATAGCAAGCAGTATAGCTTTAGGCGTTATTTTATCTCTAACTAAAAGAGAATTTTCGAGCCTGCGTCATATAAGGTAATAAGTCAAGAAATGTCAAACGATCACGGTTTGCACAAGCAACCCAGCATGCCCACTCATATTCTGCCTTGCTCCAATCCAGAGCTTCACAGCAAGTTGGCGCGCCAATCTCATTTAACATATTTTCTACTTCCTCTGCATCAAGCAAAATCTGACTCAGCTTTTCCCTAATGAAAGGCCAAGAATGCAAATCTATACTTTGCCTTTTACGCTCCATAATTTCTATATGTTTGTGCGCAGCATCACCGTAATAATCTTCTATCTCTTTGTTCATTGGCATAGCTATTGACTGTAATTCATTCCTGACAATAAAATTCTGTAACTTCAACATACTAATCGTTGCTACACCGACCTTCTCACCGTGAAAATATTTATTACTTCCATCAGCAATTTCCATAGTGTGAACAATCTGATGTTCGCCTTGACTAGCAGGATAACTACCACCGATAAAATTCATCCCCAGTCCAGATAATATCAAAGCCTCCATTAACATCTGAATAGTTTCAGGATTACGGTTCAGTAAATGCATTCTATTTTTGATTAAGTAATCTTTGAATTCCACAATCATAGTAAAAGGCAGATCACTATAGGAAGTATCCAAGAATAGATGTGATAATAACCAATCCGGTTTTGTGGTATATTTACAGATAATTTCACTGAAGCCACTAATGATTAAACGCATCGGAGCGTTAATGAGTATATCAAGACATAAATATATTTTTTCTGGCAGATGCGCTTGATAAGATTTTTTTAGATTATCAACAACAATCGAAGCAGTGCTTGATGCATAGCCATTTACTGAAGGTGCAGTGGGAATAGTGATAAATTGTTTGCCATCTAAAAAATTAGCATACTTACATATATCATTAATCGTACCTCCACCCAATGCTATCAAAGTTTCATATTCATAGGAACGTACATGTTCAACACGCTCTAATGTTGGAGTTACATTCGCTGGTAGAACTAATTTTTGTTGATTGCCGGGCAAAAAACCACTTGTATTAGCATCACAAACGACCAAAGACCCATCACATAACTGCAGAGAATCAATAGTTGAAAATACTATTTTAGTTGCAAAAACCGACTGTATTAAATTACAAGCATCGACAAAGTAATTACTGAGCAATTTTCTTTACTATCGTGAAAACCTGATTTCCATTTTGATTAATTAAGACAAAGATGCGATCTTTTTTCTTTTGTAACTTATCACTAATAAGATGATCAAATTCTTTTAAGTTATTAACTTCCTTGTTGTCAATCATCATAATAATATCACCTCTCCTGATATTTGATTCATTATTAGAATCAACACCAATCACCATAACTCCCTTAATATTATATTTCTTTTGAATTTCTTCGGGGACTTCTTTAACCTTCAGACCAAATTCTTTATATTCTTTAATATCATCAGCATTAGAATCATTACTTCTCTTACCTAATATTACTTTCAAAGTAATATTCTTTTTTTGATCACGCAAAATCTTCACATCAAGCATTTCAGCAACTTTAAGCTTCGAGATCACAGCTATTAAATCGTGATTACGTGTTATTTTTTCACCATTAAATTCTAAGATCACATCACCCACTGCGATACCCGCTTTTTCTGCCGGACTATCTTTTTCAATATCAGTAATAATGGCACCATACAAGGTTTTTTCCCCTAAGACATCAGCCATCTTTTCTGTGACAGTTTGATAAGTTACACCAAGATAAGGACGCTCTATTTTCTCACCCTTCGCCAAACTATCAACAATTGGCGATGCTACATTAGCAGGGATAGCAAAACCGACACCCACGCTACCACCAGAAGGAGAAATAATAGCAAAATTAATTCCAATAACCTTGCCTTGCAAATCGAATAAAGGGCCACCAGAATTTCCACGATTGATCGCTGCATCAGTTTGAATATAATCAATCCCTTGATTACGCTCACCAATACTAATATTCCTACTACGAGCAGAAATTACACCAGAACTCACTGAACTGCCCAAGCCAAAAGCATTGCCTATCGCTAATACCACATCACCAACACGCGTTTCATCTGAATTGCCGAATTCAAGACAAGGTAAATCCTCACTTGCACCAACCTTTAGGACTGCCAAATCAGTATTAGCATCAGTTCCTAACACTTTAGCTTTTAATTGGCGATTATCATGTAAAGTAATAGTAATATTATCAGACAATTCATTATTGCGAAAAGTAATAACATGACGATTGGTAACAATAATACCACTCTTATCAATAATAAATCCTGAACCAAGAGAAACAGCTTTACGATCCACTTCGTCATATCCACCCATAGGAGGAACACCATCAAAAAATTCTTTAAATTCCTCAAAAGGATGAGGAAACATCATTTCCCTTCTATTTCTGATAGATACTTTTTGTTCTGTCGAAATGTTAACTACAGCTGGACTCAAATTATCTACTAAGTCAGCAAAGCCTCCATTAAAATTAAAACCAGCAAATAAATTAAAAGGTAATAGCAATATCAATAGTACTAATTTTGCATTCATTTTTACTGTCCTTCAATTGTATTAAAATACTTCAAAAAAGAATTATTAAATGGAATAATTAATTTAGTATTGTTTTTGAGCAAAGACCTCTTATAAGCCTGCATATGACGATAAAATTCAAAGAAATCTTTATCTATACTAAAAGCTTCATTGAAAATCCTAGTAGCCTGCTCATCACCCTGCCCTTTTAAAATCTGCGCTTGTTTTTCTGCTTCAGATAGAATCAATTTACTTTCCTTATTAGCACCTGAGATAATTTTTTGCGCCTCTTCAAAACCCATAGCACGGATTTCTTTTGCTTCTTTTTCTCTCTCCGTTTGCATTCTTCTGAAAATTGCGTTGCTGTTTTCCTCTGGTAAATCAGTCTTTTTAATTCTAACGTCTATTACCTTTACACCTAAGTCCTGAGCCTGAAGATTGGCTTTTTCTTTTATCAATGTCATTACATCAGATCTACTTTCCTTCAGCAAAGAAATCAGTGAAACAAAACCAATCTGTTCACGAACTTGCGATTCAACAATCGGACCCAGGCGATTAGCCAAAGTCATCTCATTCCGCACTGACTTATAAAAAGATACAGGATCAGTAATGATATACTTTACGTAATAATTAACAATCAACCTCTTTTGATCAGCCGCAATGATTTCACGTGGGTCAGAATTTAAATTTAAAATTCTTTTATCTACTTTCACCACATCTTGAATGAAAGGTATTTTAAAATGCAAACCAGCATTGATTGGACCCTTATTAACCACCTCACCCAGTTGTATGATGATCGCCTGATAGGGCTGCTCAACAATAAACATTGAGCCCTTGAGAATAAGGGAAACAACAATCAATAATACTATTAAAAATACGTTACTGCCTTTCATCTGTTTTCTTCCTTAATAAATCCTGCAATGGTAAATAAGATACTGTATTACTATCACTATTGATGATCACTTTCTCAAGGTCCTTGAGTATATTCTCAAGTGATTCGAGATAAAGTCTAGTTTTAGTAAGATCTTTATTGTTTTTATATTCATTATAGATAGCAATAAAACGACTTGCTTCCCCTTCTGAATTATTTATAACCTGTTGTCGGTAAGTTTCAGCCTCTTGAATGATCTTATTAGCACCACCTCTCGACTTAGGAATGATATCATTATAATATGATTGAGCTTGATTTACTTCCCGCTCCTTGTCAGCCTTAGCACTCTGAACATCTCTAAAAGAATCTATGACGTTTTCAGGCGGATCTACTTTAATTAGTTGCACTGATAAAATCTCGATACCCATGTCATATACATCAATAATTTTTTGTAACAGCTCATAGGTCTCTAACGCAACCTTTGAACGACCTTCACCAACCATAATCAGATTGATCAAATTTTGACCTATAATATCACGCATAGCACTTTCAGAAGCACTCTTTATCGTTTTATTATTAAAGTCATCTCGTAGGTTGAATAGATATTTATATGGATCGCGAATACGCCATTGTACGGAAAAACTGATATTGACGATATTTTCATCACCAGTCAGCATCATCCCAGGATTAGCAGTGACACGACCAGCATCAACACGGAAGCCTATTTCTTCCTTATGCACCGTTGCCGTCTTTACCTTCAAAACCTTACCTATTGGCGCTGGCGGGTTATAATTAAGTCCAGAGGTAGTGATTTGCTGGTATTTACCAAACAACAATTCTACTCCTGACTCATCTGGCTGTACAATATAAAACCCACTTAAAGCCCATATTGCTATTAAAAAAACAAGAGCATAGACCGCTTTCTTGAAACTGAATCCTCCACCTTTAAAAGATGGCATCTTAATATTAAATTCTTTCAAAAAATCATCTATGCCTTTATTATAATTGGCCGTTGATTTAGGCTTATTATCGCCCCAAGGGTTATTATCTACCATAAGTAATATAAGTCATCACAGTAAATTCTTAGCATAACTATCGATCATGATCAAGTATTATCTCCACCCTTCTTCATCAGCGATTTGCACAGCTTTTCTTAGATGTGCCCCAACTGCCAACAATGATTCATTATCCTGCTTATATTTTGGCCAGCTAGCTAAAATTTTTGATAATGGGACAGATTCAACCACGGGATATTCTTGATTTTTTTCTGCATATATGCGTTGCGCTTCGGGACTGACCATAAATTCCAGCAAAGCAATTGCATTATCCCGATTCTTGGAATACTTAATTACAGCTGCACCACTAATGTTCATCATAGTGCCTCTATTTCTTTGGTTAGGAAAAAATATTCCAACCTTTTTTGCAATCTCTTTATCAGAAGAAACATCAGAACTTAATATGCGACCATAATAATAACTATTAACAATAGCAACATCGCCCTCACCAGCAGCAACGGCCCTTATTTGATCAATATCACCACCCTGTGGCTTCCTCGCGAAATTGGCCACTAAACCCTTCACCCAAGTACGAGCTTGGTCTTCGCCATCCGCATCAATAATAGCAGAAAGCAAAGATTGATTATATGGATGATTAGAAGAACGCACTAAAACGCGGTTATGCCACTTCGGATCAGCCAAACCTTCATAATCTTCTAAATCCTCAACATTCACACGGTCTTTAGCATAGACAATAGCTCTAGCCCTCTTGGTTAAACCAAACCAGTAACCATTTCTGAGCGTAGCAGGAATAGCATCATTTAAGACTTGCGAATCAACTTCATCCAACAAACCGCGACTATTAGCCAAAACTAAATTTGAGACATCGGCACATATAAATAAGTCAGCTCTAGTTAACTCTCCTTCACTCTCAATTCTAGCAATCAATTTATTCGGATCATCGGTAATATAATTGACTTTAATATGATTCATACTGCTAAATCTATCGAATAACTGTCGCACCAATACTTCCTTGCGCGAAGAATATACATTAATCTCACCAAGCAATGGTTGCGATTCAGCAAAAACCGGAGTCGATAAACCTAACACCAGATAACTAAAAATAATTAATATTATAAAATACAAGTTGCGTTTAACACACATAAATAACCTCTAATTGTTTAGCTACATTATATCCAATACTCTTTGTAGTATACAAGAGGCAGCTACTTTATCATTTTTCTGCTCAATTTCCTCATTCGAAAGATGTTCCAAGGCCGTACAAGCCTCTTGCGTGGTCAATGTTTCATCTTGCAAGTAAACATTGATACTGTACCATTTTGATAATTTTTTTGCGAATAAAATTACTTTTTCCACCCATTCATTATCTTTTTCACCAACACCTTCTGGCATCCCAAGAATCAAAGCAGTGCACTCCTTTTCCTGAAAAAGACCATTGATATAACCCAGATCCTTCTTCATGTTACGCCGTTGATAGACCTCATAAGGAGTTGCAATCACTTGACGAAAATCACTCACAGCAATACCAATCTTCCGCTCACCCAGGTCAATACCTAATAATCTTTTCCTTCTATCAAGAGTAGCAATGAAAATTTCTATCTCAGTAAAGATCATGATTTTTTCATAGAACGATCAATAATACGTGTAACGCACAAATCCGACCACACATTAATGCTTGTTTCAAACATATCCAAGATGCTATAAAGCGGCAAGATAAGTCCCATGATATTCAGAGGTACACCCATGGCAATTAGATAGGTGGTCGCCATAAAATAACAGCCCATAGGAACTCCAGCATTCCCAATAGCAGCAGCTACAGATAAAAAAACCCACATGATGAAATCCATTGCTGAAAAAGAATAACCGTGCATCTCAGAAACAAATAATACCGTGATCAAAATGAAGGCCGCACAAGCATTCATATTAATCGTCGAACAGATCGGCAAAGAAAAAGAAGATACTTTCTGTGAAACCCCTAAATTACATTGGGCACACTTTAAAGTAGTAGGTAATGTTGCCCCAGATGATTTAGAGAAGAAAGCCAAGGTCAAAGCTGAGGAAGACCCCTTAAAAGTTTCAATGGCTGAAATCCCATGTATTTTCAATAGAACAGGCAAAACAACGCAAGCCTGGATGAAATTAGCCAAAGCAATACAACAAATATACAGTAAGATGCTATTTACTTCTTCAGAAGTCTCTAAATTATGTAAAAATGATAGAATGAAAGACCAAATCGCCAATGGTAACAGCTTTAAAATCAGTTGTGTCACCTGCAGAATTAGTTCAAACAATGCGGAAAAAAAACTATTTAAGACACGCCTTTTCTCCTCTTCTAACTTTAAAGAAGCAAAACCCATCATAAAAGCAATAATTATAACGCCAATGATATTGTTGTCCAAAAACACCTGGACAAAATTAGTTGGTATAATATGTAATAGATAAGATGAATAGTTGTCAGTAGGGATATGATGATTAGAGCTTCCATGCACAGATAAAGAGCGATCCACTGGATTGATCAACAGGTATAAAAGCAAAGAAATAACAGCCGCTAATATTGTTGTCATTAAGGTGTAAAATAAAACCTTTTTTATCAACAGTCGCAATTCAGAAAAATCATATAAACTAGATAAGGTTGAGAATATTGAAAGAAATACTATAGGTAAGCTAATTAACTTTAACATACCAATAAAAAGCTCACTCACCACCTCAGCAATACTAAAGAGCCAAGGACTCTGTATGTAAAAAGAAAGTAGAGCGGCTATTAGAACAAAAAAAAACTATTAAATAGTAAATTTTTCAATATATTCATTGTTATCCTTTATATTTAGTATAACAATATATACCGCCAAATATTAAAGCAACAAATAATATAATAATAAGTCCCATTTATACCTCCAAAACAAATGATTATAACATTATACAGACTAATTTATGAATTTTCTAATTTGCCAATCATGAGCTATACATTAAACAATAATAGCACAAGCAACAATATGCGCGTCAAACCTCTATCAATAAAATTTGTATATTATGATCACATCAGCTATTAACATATTATTTTTATCAAAGTTATGTTTACAAGATTTTCACCATCATTAATATTCTTATCTATCAGTAGCAAGTTATTAATATTATTAATCTTCTTATATACTGCCAACCAGTCATTGGCACAAGAGATTGCTATCATAGATATTAATCACATCTTGCAATCAGCAAGCTCCGTCAAAGATTTAGAAGCTCAATTAGCCAAAAAAAAATCAACCTTTGAAGAAGAAATAAAAGCAGTCACCAACAAAATCAAAACCATGGAACAGGATTTATCTTCAAAAAAAGAAATACTCTCCCCTGAAGCTTTCAACAAGCAATTAGAGGATTTCCGTAAAGAAGTAGCAAGCGAAGAAGAAAAGGCAAGAAGCAAAAAAAATGAATTAGAATCCTTATATTTAAAAACATTTGATAAGATCAACAGCAAAACAATAGAAATCATTGGTCAATTATCAGAACCTAATAAAATTGATATCGTGATCCCTAAATCACAAACATTATTTGTGAAAAATGACGTTCAAGACATATCAAACCAAGTGTTAGAGGCCCTAAACAAGCAATTGCCAACCGTAAATATTGAGGAAAAATAGATTATGCAACTCGAAATAATAGACATTATGAAAATGATACCACATCGGTATCCATTTTTATTGATTGATAGAATTATAGAATGCACTCCACAGGAAAAGGCTATTGCAATTAAAAATGTTACAATGAACGAACAATTTTTTACTGGCCACTTCCCAGGAAAACCAATTATGCCAGGAGTCCTCATAATTGAAGCAATGGCTCAGACCTGCGCCATATGCGCTTTATCTGCAGAGACTGAGCAGCACTGCAAACCAGTATATTTCACCGGAATTGAGAAAGCTAAATTTCGCAAACCAGTGGTGCCAGGTGATACATTGTATATTCACGCTCATCTTCTTCGCAAAAAACTTTCAATATACTCATTTCAATGCCAAGCATTTCGAGAAGAACAAATAGTTGCAGAAGCACAAATTCAGGCAACGGTTGATACATCCATGTAACATGGCATAAACAATGGTGGAATGGAAGATATCGGAGCAACAGGAAGATTATCTGTCGTCCCTCGAATTCATGCAGGGACGGGTAGATAAGATTATCGCGAATCAGGACCCGGAATTGATTTGGTTTCTACAATACCCACCCCTCTACACAGCTGGCAGCAGCGCCAAAGCAGATGAATTAATAAACGCTAAATTTCCTGTATATCATCCAGGTAGAGGCGGTAAATTCACTTATCATGGCCCAGGACAAATAATAGTTTATCTATTGCTTGATTTACGCGCAAGAAATGCCGCCGATATAAAATTATATGTATATAACTTAGAACAAGTGATTATTGATGTTTTAGCAGAATTTGCAATCAACGCGATCAGAATTAATGGCAAAGTGGGCGTTTGGATTGATCTTAACGATCAATATAAAAAAATCGGCGCAATAGGAATAAGAGTGAAAAAATGGGTCACCTATCATGGAATATCAATCAATATCAACCCAGATATAAGTCATTATCAAGGCATTATACCTTGCGGCGTTGGCGAATATGGAATCACTTCACTTGATGACTTGAACGTCACCACAAATGCCACAGAGGTTATTCAACATCTACAGAACGCAATACAAAAAATATTACTTAACACAGAATACTAATGTTTTTTAAATATTCCTTGTTTTCTTACAACAATTAATATAACATTGGATTTTGATAACTTGTGGTAGTTATAAATAAAGAAGATGAATAATTTCCAAGAATTAAATAATATGGAATTATTACGCACCGTCAACGATGAAGCGTATAAGAGAAATTTAAATGCTGAAGATGTTTTCTTTGTAATAGAGGAGGCAATTAGGTTGGCAATTAAACAAAGATATGGGAACAGTAAGCTGAAAGTCCGTATCAGTAGAAACACAGGTGCTATATCTATATTCAAACAAATCATGATAGTTGATGATGATGTTGACGTTCATTACATTTATGATAAGTCCAGCGATGAAGACACAAGAAATGATGAAGATGATGAAGATACAGAAGATGTATACGAAGTTATTAAGATTTCAAATGCAAAAGTCCGTTATACTGATCAGGAAGTAGAAGTTGGTGGTATAATTTCAGAAAGATTGCCAAATGTTGAATTTGGCAGATTAGCTGTTCGCTCAGCAAGAAAGAGCATTATGATCATGATCAAAGAATTAGAACAGAAAAAACAATATGAAAAGTATAAAGATAGAGTGGGCGATATAGTTGTTGGCTCTGCTCGTAAAGTAGGAAAAGGTGGTACGGTAGTTGATCTAGGAGATGCCGAAGCTTATCTCCCAACAAAACACATGATCAAAGGTGAGAACTTTAAACAGTCAGAAGCTGTAAAAGCGATTGTTTCCTCTGTAAGCTATACTGGGAGCAATTGTCAAATTACTCTCTCACGTACTGACAATGAATTCACGGCTGCTTTATTTAAGCAAGAAATACCAGAGGTGTATGATGGAATTATCACTATTCATGCAATCGCGCGTGACCCTGGATCAAAGGCGAAAGTAGCTGTGCATTCTTCTGATCGTAACATTGATCCTATTGGTGCTTGCGTAGGTATTCGTAGCAGTAGGATACAATCGATTATCAAAGAAATTAATGGTGAGAAAATTGATATAATTGTGTACTCATCAGATTTAAAAGAGTTTGTGGCGAATGCTATATCGCCAGCTCGTATAATAAAACCAATTATCGACACCGACAAAAACCTAATTGAGCTCATAGTTGAACAAGATCAATTAAGTTTGGCAATAGGTAAAGGCGGTCAAAATGTTAGATTAGCATCTGACCTTGTTGGTTGGAGGATTGATATCCTAAGTGAAGATGATGCATCTAAAAAACGCCTAAAAGAATTTGGTGCTAGCACTGATGATTTAGCAAGCGCACTAAATGTTGAAGATATCATTGCACAACTTTTAATTACAGAAGGCTTTGATTCTGTAGAGCAGATTGCAAATACTGAAGCTATCACTTTATCAGATATTGAGGGCTTTGACATTGATATAGCAAATGAATTACTCAAACGTTCTAAAGAGTGCTTAGAAAAGAAAGTAGTAAATAATTCCGATTTAAATAATTTATCAGATCTCAATGCTGATAATATTCAACTGCTGAAAAAACATGGGATAAGCAACCTAGAAGAATTGGCAGACCTATCAACGTTAGAATTTCATGATATGGTCCCAAAACATAACTTTACAGATGAAACAATTAGCGAATTAATTATGCTGGCGCGTAAAAAGCTTGGATGGTTTAAGTAATAAGGTGATATGAGTAATGATAAATTAAGTTTAAACTCTAAACTTAAGACAAGTGATATAGAAGAAAAAATACTTGCCAGGTTGCTCAATAAGGGTAAGGATAAATACAAGGCATCACCTAGCGTGGAAGAAGGTAAAACTGACAGTGATACCTTGACTCAATTAGAGCGTACTAAAAGGGCAACAGCTCTACGTGATTCAAAATCTCAAGACTTGTTTAACAAACAAAAAGCAGCTAAAAAGGAGACTCAACCAACTCAAAATAATAGCACTGTAGAACCAGAAGATAAAGTTGCAGCTGAAAATAACACAAAGGATAAAGTTAACCCTAAAGAACCTTATAAAAGTGAAAATAAAGAGAATGCTAATCGTCCGGCTGAACAGCGAAATCGAAAGAAAAAAACAACAAGCAAAAAAGGATTAGCAGAACCTAATAATAAGTATTCAAATACTAAATATATTGAATTGGCGAAGAAAAAAGAAGAAGAAGGAATAGCAAAAAAAAGAACGCGTTACCAATTCAACAAGCCAGAAAAGAGAAAAAGTACCAAGTTAATTAGAACTGTAAAAATTATTGTGGAGATGACTATTCATGATATAGCGGTTAAGACATTTGAATCAAAAAGTAAAATAGTTGAAATAGTAAAAAAGCTAGATAGCAATATTGATATTAACAAACCGATTGAACCTGATATTGTTGAGTTAATAGTGCAAGAACTTGGACACATTCCGAAGCGTACTAATAACAACATTCTTGCCAACTTAACTGCTGATGAACAAGATGATCCTAGCATGCTACAAGAACGCCCACCAATAGTGACCATAATGGGACATGTTGACCATGGTAAGACTACTCTAATAGACTCTCTTCGTGAATCCAACATTATTGATACTGAGCATGGCGGCATCACCCAACATATTGGAGCCTATCAAATTAATACGACTAGCAACCATTTCATCACTGTAATTGATACCCCAGGACATGCTGCTTTTACAGCGATGCGAGCTAGAGGAGCACAAGTAACTGATATTGTGATATTAGTAGTAGCCGCAGATGATAGTATTAAAGATCAAACAATCGAAGCAATCAATCATATAAAAGCAGCCGAAGTACCAGTGATAGTAGCAGTTAATAAAATTGATAAGCCTGACGCTAATGTTAGCAAAGTCACAAATGATCTATTGCAATATAATATCATTCCTGAAGAATATGGTGGTGATGTTTTAGTAGTGCCAATTTCTGCTCGTGACAAAGTGAATTTAGATAAACTAGAAGAGACCATATTATTACAAGCCAGTCTTTTAGAATTACAAGCAAATCCAAATAGGAAGGCTAAGGGAGTTGTTTTAGAAGCGGAACTGGATAAGAAAAGTGGAGTGTTAGCTACTATTATTGTACAAACAGGTACTTTAAGAAAAGGGGATATAATTGTTGCTGGTAAAACATATTGCAAGATAAAGGTTATGCTTGATTGTCATGGCAAAACTATAAAAGAAGCCACTTCATCAACACCTGTAGCAGTGCTAGGATTTGATACTGTGCCTACCAATGGAGATACCTTTATTACTGTTAATAATGAAAAGGATGCCAAATCTATTATCGACATAAGACATCGTAATACACAACAATTAGCAACTCATAAAGATGATATAGAAGACCTTTTCCAAGATGAAAAGCAGCGCATAAACTTTATCATTAAAAGTGATACACAAGGCTCTATTGAAGCAATCCTTGATTATATTAATAAATTTTCCATCAAAGAAATTGAGATAAAAGTATTGCACCATGCTGTTGGCGCAATCACTGAATCTGATATTTTATTAGCAGAAGCTTCTAACGCTAAAATTATTGCATTTTGCATCCGAGAAAATAAAAAACTAGCAGAGTTTGCTGAGAAGCATGGGGTGAGTATTTATCACTATTCAATTATCTATGATCTAATTAAGGATATAAAAGAAATCCTAAGTGGGCTATTACCAACACTCAAGGATGAGAAAAATTTAGGTACACTTGTAGTACGAGAAATTTTCAGTATTTCAAAGTTTGGCAAAATTGCTGGATGTTACGTGCAAGATGGGATTATAAAAAGAGATGCACGTGTTCGTTTGTTGCGTGATTCAAAGCTTATACATGAAGGCAAGGTTGGTACTTTACGCCGCTTTAAAAATGATGAGAAAGAGGTTAGCAATGGCTATGAATGTGGTGTTACTTTACAAAACTATAGTGATATCAAGGAAAATGATATCATAGAGTCATTTGAAATCGTTGAAACAAAGCAAACGTTATGAACTTCATGAAGAAGAAACGCCCCTTGCAATTAGCATCAGTAATACAAAAGGCATTGGTCGATATAATATATAACACTGGTATCAAAAATGTTACTATCTCAGAGGTACAGATGAGCCCTGACCTTAAATATGCAAATATTTTTTTCTGTTGTTTACAGTCCGATTCAATTACTGCTAAGGATTTACAAGAAATGTTACCAATGATCAAATTTAAATTGAGTAAAGTTTTAAAGCTGCGTTTTATTCCAGAGCTCAGATTTACCCTCGATACAACCTTTGATACATTCAGTAAAATTGATAGCTTATTAAGCTAAAATTACACAAAAACAATTTCTTCCAATCTATCATTGCAACTCATAGCAGATGCTTGCGCAAGAAGACTGTCAGGTTTTAATTCAATACCATCATCACCAGGTAAGACCTCTATAAGAATATTATTATTATTAGGATCATCACTTTTTAATAGCTTTTGATATCTCAATGACCTTTCTATATTTCTTATTTTACAAATAGCACCTGTCTTTCTTTGATCCTCTAAAGAAAGTTCAGCAAAAGTAATTTCCTTCATATTGTGATTAAGTAAGCTTCTGCATGCAATGTATAATTTTTCTAATAAATCAAAATATATCTTAAAAAAATTTTCTTCACTTACGTTTTGTCTGACAAGAAAAGATTTAAAACTACTTATAATACTATACATACTTTCCATATCATGAGATTCAATTTTTTTTAATAAATTAAAACATAATTTAACTTCATCCAAAGCCTCTTTTCTCGCATTTTTACTTTTTTCTAGTACATCATCACAGAATTCCATGCGTTGTATCAAAAATGGTTCCTGTGATTTCTGAGTGGATGAAACAAGATTTCTCAACTTCATATAATATAATAAGCACTGTTGTATATAATAATGAACCTTGCAAAATAAAGTAAGGGTCTTGTGAGCAGCACTATTCTGATCAATTATTTGTACTTCCTGAGATCTCAAAAATGCTACAAATTCAAGTATTAGTTTATTTATATTACATACCATCCCACGTGGTGTTTTCTCTTTACGGAAATCTAAAGAGAATATTGAATTAGCACAAGCGATGATAGCACCTTGAATTTCTTCACATAAAAATTTTATATCATCATCTGACAATACTAAACCAGATTCCAATTTATTGCTTTGCATCTATCAACCCTAAATTACTATATATGATATATATAATACCAATGATTGAATTTATCAAATGCAATATCTAAAAAATGAGAAAATAGTCATCTGTAATATTATAGGACTTCCATCCAAACAAGCAGAAGAAGAAAGCTCAGCAGAAGCTGAATCTCAGGATATGTCCGTCAAAAGTTGATAGAGAACAAGATTTAGAATGAGCTTTAGATCATTTTTGAGTAGATAAGAGATCATTAAAACAACTGCTTGACAAACAAAGAATTTTACAATTATCTCTGCATTGTTTTTGCTCGAGCCTGTTCTTCACTCCCTGCTTCTACAGTCGAAGGGCTTTTAGAAAATTCCCCCCATTTCCCTTGTGGAGATGGCGATTGCATAAATTTTTCCAATCTACAAACTATGTTTTGCATTTTTTCATCATCACTTATTTCACCCATAATCTCATCAAGATCCTCTTGTGCTGTTCCTTTAAAGATTTCATCAATATTTATTGCTGATTGCTTACCATTACCATTTGTAACAGTTGTGTCAGGTTTGCTTCTCTTGGCCTGTGAAGTAACATCTCCTTCAAAGTGTAACGTACCTTTTTCAGATCTCTTTTTTGTCACCTTGCTAATAGAAGATGATAACGTCTCTGCAACTGTTTGTTGTGTCTGACTAGTACTGGCAGGGCTTTTCTGTAATGATGATATAGCATACAGAGCTTTTGCTGAAGCCAGCTCCAAAGCAAGATCAACCATTTCGTACATAATTTTAGATGCTATGCGCTTTCGAGATAAGATATCTTGTGCACTAGTAGATGGTTGTTGCTCTTCTTCTATATTTTGCGTTCGACTAGTAATTATAGGATTTTTCATAAGCCCATCCGCAATATTTTGTATAGCAGGCGGTATTGTGGTTATCGGATATGAGATATTTTTTATACTAGAAAATGGTAATGTCTCTGCCACTGTTTGTTTTTCAATAGGATTTATAGGGCTTTTAGCCGTGAGCTTTTCAACAAGGTTTAAAATATCAGGTGTGGTAATTACCGGATATGAAGTATTACTGGTAGATGCTCCTTTATATGGTTGTTCAATCTCAAGAATAGCTGTTAATCTCTCTTGTATAGGTAATTCATCAGGATATTGAGTTATAGTCTCAGACTGCCTAGAATGTCCTGCCCGTTCTAATGATGGTTGTTGCATATTACGCTCATAACGTAACCAATATGCAAGATAATACTGTTTTTCAGACACAGAACTCGGTACTTCTCGCGTAGTATCAACAGTGATTTTATCAATAATACTCTTATCGTGTTCGTTAAGTAACAGCTTTGGTATACAACAATAACCATACAACCGCTCCAACAAACTATCGTTCTTCTCTTTTACTACAATATGAGGTACAAACTTTCTATCATGATCACAATTATTATATTCTGATATGATTCCTAATACTTCTTCTCTCGAGCCTCGATACCGGCACATTATCTGATACAAAGAATTTCTTCCTCTATTCAAATCCCACCCTTGATAATTCTGAAAATTGACCACAAGTTCTGTATAATAATCTTGGCCAGCATTATCTTGACGTAATAACATCAAAACAGCCTCAATAGTGAATTGTATTTTTTGCAACCTCCTCTGATTATCATTACTCTGATATACTATTTCTCTCTTGAGTAGATTCTTAACTTGTTCAAGTGCTTTTTTTGCACCTTCAGTATTGTTTACCTGCTCATTAGACGATAAAATAGCACTATGATATAATATATAAATTACTGCAGAAATAGGTGCTTTATTAGCTTTCAGAATATCTAATAGTAAATTAGGTTTCTGTAATTCAGCCACTGCATCAAATTTGCACTTTAAGTAACACTCAGGGCCACCAATAGCATCCCAATAATGTTGTGGTAGTTCAAATATTTTTTTTTGCTCATTTATTGTTAGTATTTCTAGTAGAGTCTTTGTTTTGATATCTTGAAATATTTGTTCGATAGTGTTCATAGCGTTAATTCATACATATATTATATATTTAATATACAACAAAATATACTAAAGTGAACATTAATCCAGTGATAACATTTGATATAAAGTAATAAGCATGGACAAGATTAGTCATTAACAATACTAATCTGGTAATATTTCTAATAAGATGTATTTTTTGCATGGATCAATATATATCATCTCATAACTCCTGGGAAATGAATTTGATATGCTTTTTGTTGTCATCTTTTGCGATTGATGATAATTTATGAATCATGTTAAGCTTTCAAGAAATCATTTTTACTTTGCAAGAATATTGGCGTGATTACGGTTGCGTTATTCTGCAACCAAGTACTACAGAAGTTGGTGCTGGTACGTTACATCCTGCTACAATTTTCAATGCCATTGATAAAAACAGCAGTAAGATTGCTTATGTTCAGCCAGTTATTAGACCAGCTGATGGTAGATATGGCTATAATCCGAATCGTTTATATCAACATCATCAGTACCAAGTACTGCTCAAACCATCGCCACTTGACTTACAGGATTTGTATCTCAAAAGTTTAGAAAAGCTAGGCATCTCTCTACAAGAACATGATATAAGGTTTGTGGAAGACGACTGGGAAAACCCAAGCGTTGGTGCTTGGGGATTAGGATGGGAAGTATGGTGTGATGGTATGGAAGTATCACAGTTTACATACATGCAACAGGTTGGCAGTTTAGAGTGCGAAGTCATTCCTGGAGAATTAGCCTATGGCTTGGAAAGATTAGCGATGTATATTCAAGATGTAGATGATGTTTATCATCTCAAGTGGAATGAACAAGGAGTCACCTATGGTGATATCTATAAACGTAACGAATATGAATTCTCAACCGCGGCTTTAGATTACTATGATGCTGATGCATTATTATCACAGATCAAGCAGATAGAAGAACGGTGCCAACAATTGATCGAAAAAAATCTTCCAATAGCTGCGTACGACCAATGCTTAAAAGCAAGTCACACGCTCAATTTACTGGATGCAAGTGGCACATTAGGAGCAACAGAGCGCGCCGCATATATACTAAAGGTTAGGAATCTAGTAAAGCTCTGCTGCAGAACCTATAATGACTCCCCTACTCCAAGAACTATAAATCCACATAATGTTTGAAAATTCTATATACCCTTAATTCTTGGAATCAAGGGTATATAGGGAAAACTTATAGAACGGCGGCAATCATTAACTATGTTTCATAACCTCACAAAATACACATAACATAGCAGCAGTCACTTTTTGCATACTAAAATGAGGTGTTTCAGCGTTGCTTTGGTCTCCAATCTCACTTTCAGCAATCTTTTCTTGGAAATTTTCTAATGAACTTTTTAATTTTCCAAACTTCTCTTTATCATTAATCAGCTTACCAATTTCATCCAAGCGCTTACCCTCTATACTATCTATAAAATTCTTCAAGTCCCACAATGCTTGTTCCGTTTGCTCAGTAATACCTTGAGAAGGAGGACTAAATTGTTCGCGGGAAATTAAATCTGAGATGATATCAGCATACTTACTCATCAACACTCTCTGGCGCGCTTCTTTATCAATGCACGTATCCGCTAATGATTTGCTCTCTATAATCCCGTTCTTGATATCAACTTCTCTCTCTTTAATTTGTTTATATTGCTCTGTAGGAGGCAAGGTATTAATATATTCCACACAAAACTGCAGAATACTTCTTAGGTCTTTTATAGGACAATGAACATTCAATAAATATTCCAATGAATGTACAGAATGAACAATAAATGTTTCTTTCCAAGTAATAGGTCGTATTATTGCTTGCAAATCAGGAATAATTTTAAAATCAAGCTGAAATGATAAAAGCATATATGGTGCCAAGTTCATATCAGGTACACTTTTATTTTCTTTTATATAACTATTTATCACCCATGATAAATTCTTTAAGGATATTAGAATTCCTGGCAGATTAACTTGATAAAAAGGATCCTGATTTTCTTTAATAATTCTTCTTTGAATATTATCAAGAATATCATATATACTCGAGCCTAACTCAAGTTCAGCACTATTCTGCTCTATCGAGCTGAATTTTTTCTGTAATTGCTTTTGCGTGCAAAGATCCTGATGATGCTTAGCAAATTTCAATACTTCTGTATATAACGTAGCCGTTGCACTTCTTATTTTGCTAGTATCGTTTGAACTTGCGCCTGATCCAAAACCAACAATAAGTTTCTGTATAAAAGAACAAATCAATTTCTTTTGCTGGTCAGAGATTCCTTCTATCAATTCCTTCTCAAATTTCATTAACTCAGAAGAATATGAAGACTGAAGCAACCACTGCAACTGCTCCATCTTGGAGTTTGCATCATATAGTCGCTTAATTACTTCATTCAATTTATCCTGATTATTTTCTATATTTTCATCAGTTAGATGTTGCTCGAACCACAGTTTGCATAATTCTATAGCATAGGTAATTTTAGTTGAATCATAAGATAATTTAGATATATCAAATCTTAAACCTTCTTCTGATACAGTTTTAGCTAATTGATCAACTGATGCCTTTAAACTTAAACTTAAAGCTTGTACGGTAGATTGATCTGAATCATCTGATTTTGCTTTCGATAAGAGCGATGAATTTTCATCAATGATGACTTGATCCTCTATTTTACTCAGTGAGCTTAGAATAGCATTATAATCAGTCAATATATTTTCTATATTATATTTTATTCTGATAGCTTTATTTTTTACCAGGGAGTAAGTAACATCCTGTAACTTTTCTATTGTATCATATATAATGTACTCAAAGCCCCATACATATACTTTATAATCCTTTTTGCCAACAGAACCTTTGAGTCCATAAAATGGCCTGGTAATTATTTTTGCATGCTCTTTCAATGAAGTTGTAAAAGCAGATGATTTTTGTATAAAATCATCTGCAAGTTGAATGATGTTTTTCTTTATTTTACGATTAGCAATTTTATTTCCTTTCTCTTGCATTGCATCATCACAAGACTTTATCATGAATATGATTATATCTAACTTTGCCTCCCACTCTTTAACATTGTTATAATTCTGATCATTTTTTCTTTGTTCTAAATTCTTGGTTTTTTCCTGAATCTCTTTCTTTACATTATCAGCACAAATCTCATAAAAACAGTTTGCTTTCTTGTTATCTTTAATTATGTGCATCAAATCTTGAAAAGCCTTAGCAATCTGAACATTTTCTCTGACTTCAAAATAATCACCATTCATATAAATCCCCTCTCACACTCTTTACTAGAAAAACTATCATAATAACAATTAATAGTTCAGTCAATAAAAACTTTACCATTCAAGCAATTAAAACAATTTAAAAGTTTATATATACAACCCAACACTCTTGAGCTTTGATAACTCTTTTTTTGGAACGTCATATAAGTAAAGCATCTTGTCAGAATTCACGCATGGTGTATAATTGAAACCATGCAAAAGGCACTTTTAATATTGGAAGGAGGACAAACCTTCTTAGGGAAATCACTGGGTTATCAAGGAATAACAACAGGCGAGGTATGTTTCACTACCGGAATGACTGGATATCAACATACTATCACTGACCCATCTTTTGCAAACCAGCTCATTACCTTCACCTTCCCACATATAGGGAATATTGGTATTAACAATTATGATCATGAACGGGAGAAGGTTTTTGCTAATGGTATAATTTTACGAGAAGCTCCAATCAATAATCCATCACATCCTAGTAGTGTTGCTTCCTTGCAAGAATGGATGGTAGAAAATAAGATCATTGGAATCTGTGAGGTTGATACTCGCGCTATCACTCGGTATATCCGTGATAACGGCGCAGTGAATGGCCTAATTTGCTCTGGATCACACATTGATATAGAGAAAGCCAAACAGCAACTTGCACTGTGTCCAAAAATGGCTGGGCAAGAATTAAGCCTCAAGATAGCAGAACAGCAGGGTAATATTAATCACTGCAATGAAAAAAGTGACAAAAAGGTAGTAATCGTTGATTTCGGCATGAAAGCTGGAATCGCTCAACAAGTTGCAAATATGAATGTTATAATAGTGCCAGCTAGTAAAAATCTAGCAAAGGTGGTTTTATCACATCAACCAGATGGGATTATCCTCTCCAATGGACCTGGTGACCCTCAAGCAACAGCGCAATACTCCAGCCCTGAAATCATAAAGTTACTCAATGCTAACATTCCACTATTTGCTATCTGTCTCGGACATCAATTACTGGGAATAGCTTTGGGCTGCAGCACTATTAAAATGAAAACTGGTCATAGAGGTGCAAATCATCCTGTTTACAATCTACAAACAAAAAAAGTTGAGATCTCTAGTCAAAATCATGGATTTGTCATAGATTCACAGGCTATACCTGACAATGTAGAAGTAACCCATATTTCTTTATTTGATAAAACAATTGAAGGAATAAAACTTAAGAATAAACCAGTGTTTTCTGTACAGTATCATCCCGAAAGTTGTCCTGGCCCCAATGATTCTCATTACTTATTCGAGAGATTTGTAGATGAAATTATGCATCAATAATTTACAAGTCTTCGCTAGAATTGGAGATCATGATTGGGAAAAAGTAATCACTCAAAAAATTACTATCAATTGCCAATTAACCACAGATGAAATCATAGATTACTGTATAATATCAAAATATATCGAAAAATACGTCACTATATCACATCACAATTTCATTGAAGAACTTGGAAAATCTTTATGCGCTGCAATAAAAAAAGAATTTCCAGTGATCTTATGTAAACTTATTATAGAAAAGCATAATTGCATTAGCAAAGCAAAAAGCGCTGCGGTGATAGTCGAATGCTAATAAAAGCAATATAAGTTTATTTGCCAACTGTCACTACAAGTAAATTTTTACTATTGTAAAAACGCTCTAACAATCTATTTACATCTTCAACCTGCACCTCTGCAATATTGTCATAAAAATTATTTATGTAATCAGCTCCTAATTGATTATTTTGAGCATAAGACAGCAAACTAGAAATCTGATCATTAGTATTCAGAGAGATGATAAATGAATTCAATATGTAATCTTTCACATTTTGAAATTTATCTGCAGAAATACCATCTTTCCGGATTTTGTCTAAAACCTCATTAATTGAAGAAATCATCTTGTCAACATTGGAATAATCAGTAGCTGTCGCTCCCAAAATAAGATTTATTTTTGGGTGATTTTTCAATTCGGTACTAATGTTATAGGTTAAACCACGTTCACCACGTATTTCCTTCATCAACTCTGAATTTAAGCTATGTCCACCAATAATACTGTTCAAAAGATATGCAGGATAAAAATCATTATCATGCCTATCAATGCCGTTTTCGCCAAAGTAAATTACAGTTTGTGGAATATTCATAGATACATGCACCGTATTCGGAAGTTTAGCTTTAAACTTTGATAATTTAGGAATATCACGCACCTCCGCAGCAATTAAAGGCAAATCAATCATATTTTTATCTAACAAATGTAATAGTTGCTCTGCTTTAATATCACCAACTACACTAATGCTCAGATTTATCCTATTGAAAGCATTTTCCACATATGATAACAGATCTTCACGAGTAATCTTCTGCAGGCTATCTGGAGTTCCATATCGAGGATTTAAGTACGGATGCTTTTGCAACATAACCTCGAGAAATTTATTTTTTGCTACATAACTAGGACTTTCTGATAACGCTTTGATGATCGTAAGATGTTGCAATTTTATACGCTCTATAGCTTGTTCATCAAAACTAGGGTTGACCAACATTTGCCTTAACAAATCAAAAGCTATATCAATATTCTCAGGCAATGATTTAATATGAACAGTAAAGTACTCTAAGCCAGCTGAATAATTCAATATAATACCATTTCCTTCTAACATCTCTGCTATTGTATCTGCAGAATATTTTTCAGTACCCTCCTGCAAGAGATCTGCCACCATTGCAGCAATGCCAGGAACAGTATCGTAAGCATACCCAGCACTTTTGAAGTCTAACCTCATAGAGATAGTTGGACTACTAGAATTCTCAGCAAGCCAAGCATTAATGCCATAATCACTGCTAATCTCTTGTACAGGTATATCAATTTTTATCCCGGCATACGCAAAATGAGCACTGAATAAAAATATTAATAGAAATTTATTTACCATGCGCATCTTGTCCCTCCTCTGGAAGTAGATAGCCAATTACTTTATGCTTCTTATATAAAAATTTTTTCAAAGTAGAATTTACCTGTGCAATATTAATTTGCTCTATATACTCTTCTAAAGATTGAGACTTAATTCTTTTTACATCAAATCCAGCCATTATCATTTTACTATATAATGCAGCCTGTCCAGTTGGGCTTTCAGTAGAGTAAACCAGTGAGGCTTTAAACATTTTTTTCGCTCTATCCAGATCCTGTTGTTCAATACCCTTACTGCTGATAGCATCTAGCAATTCTGTCACTAATGACTCAACCTTTATATTATCATCTTTTGGAATAATAGAAATTTCAAAAATACCATCAACATTAGTGAAAGGATCATAATTCATATTAATATCTACGACTTTGTCACCAAGCACTAACTGTTGGTAGAAATCACTCTTTCTGCTATTACCTAAAACTATACTTGCCAACTTTAATGGAAAAGCCTCTGAGTCTTGAATACTAGGTGCCTTATACCAAATTTTCAATGTTGGTTTTTTGACATCTGGGTGATGCATAGTCAATGTTATATCAGCTCTATGCTCTGGCTCTCTCAATACACTAGAGACGGAAGGAATAGTACCTCGTGGTATTATACCATAATATTTTTGTACCAATGGTAACACTTCTGACATAGTAACATCACCTGTCACTAGTAAAACAGCGTGGTTAGGATGGTAAAAATGATTATAGATTCTCTGCGCTTCCTCTTTATTTAACAATGAAATTTCTTTTGACCACCCTGCAACCTGCCAACCATGATAATTGCGATAAAAAGCGGCATACATTTCTTCAGTTAGACGCATCAATGGATTATTATCTATGCGCATCCTTCTTTCTTCAGCAACAATATCTCTTTCCGCCTTTACAGACTCCTCATCAATCTTCAGATTGCGCATGCGATCAGCTTCTAAGGCCATTATCACTCCCAACTTATCTTTAGGAATAGTTTCAAAGTAAGTAGTATAGTCATTACCAGTGGTAGCGTTAAATAAGCCGCCATTTTTTTCAATAGCAGCAGTAATATTTTTAACTTCATTAGTGCCACGAAACATTAAATGTTCCAAAAAATGCGCACCGCCTGATAATCCCATAGGACTGTTTTCACCGCCAACTTTATACATCAACATATGATTGACAATTGGCGCGCGGTGATTTTCCACCACAAAAACACGCATACCATTTTCAAGCTCTGCAAAATCAACTTTCACATAAGAAAATGCTACATTTTGTAATAAAACAAAAAATACAATCAAAATTAATCTCATAATTCATCCTTACTATCAGGTACTTTGTCCCAGTCTTTAGGAATTAAAATCTCTGGCAAGCCATCAAAAAGCTTTTTATTATTAATAGCACAACCCGAAATACAAAGTATTATAATGGTCAAGCTAATTATTTTTACTGTTATATTTAGCATGTATATCACCAATAAATAACATAATAACTCCAATAAGTATCATAGAATCCGCAATATTAAAAGCAGGCCAATGCACATTTTGAATATATATATCAATAAAATCATATACGGAGCCAAATCTCAATCTATCGATAATATTCCCAATAGCACCACCTAAAACCACCGCCGCTCCTATAATAATCATTTTATTTTCTGCCCTACATATCGTCAGCGACAATACAGTTGATATGGTT
This sequence comes from Neoturris breviconis, assembly GCA_032360805.1. Classification (NCBI taxonomy): domain Eukaryota; kingdom Metazoa; phylum Cnidaria; class Hydrozoa; order Anthoathecata; family Pandeidae; genus Neoturris; species Neoturris breviconis. Next base: position 463,085 of record JAULBZ010000002.1, read on the forward strand.
ATAGTAATTATTATAAATAATAAATTTGCCATAGGAAACTTATCACCAAGACCAAAGCTGATACCATGATTCCATACCGATACAAGATTAAAATTACTAGCAACCTGTAATTTACTGCTCATAAGCAGGGTTTGCACATAATGCTTGCTCACTTGATCCAAAGCAATAATGAGCAAAACAATTAAAAGAGCGAAAATACGACATTTCATAGATGCACAAGAAATTAAATTAATTTGAGGCTTGATAAAATCAGTGATAGATTAAACATTAATTTTCTCTATTCAAAGCATTAATATGCTCGTATATGATCTCTTTGTCAATTTCATAATTATGCCTCTAATAATTATTGTTGGCATCTATTTCTCTTACAAATTAAATTACATCCATCTATCACAACTCAGCAACGTTTTTTCTTTATTGAAAAAATCCAACTCACATGATAAAAAGAATATTTCTGCTTTCGCTGCCCTTTCCGCGACTTTAGGTGGTAATTTAGGAACTGGTAATATCTCGGGAGTCGCAATAGCGCTGGCAACTGGCGGCCCAGCATCCTTACTATGGATGTCAATATTCATATGCATCATCAGTGTTATAAAATATGTCAGCTGTTTTCTCGGCATCAAATATAGAATCCAAGATAATAATGGTCAATATATAGGTGGACCTATGTATTATATTCAACAGGGAATATCAGCCCCTTTTATAGGGTCACTATTTTCTATTCTGCTTCTCGCAGGCTCTTTAACTGTTGGAAATTTAGTACAAGTCAACTCATTAATTTTGCCGATCACTAATTCTTTTAGCGTGGCTTTAGCATGCGGCATAATTATAGCAGCTCTCATTTGCATGGTCACAATTGGTGGATTGCACTGGTTTTCTGAGATAATAACCAAGCTGGTTCCAGCCATGGCAATAATCTACCTAACTGCATGCCTTTATATACTCTTTAGCAACTATCAGAGTGTTATTCCTGCATTTGAATTAATTTTCAATTCCGCTTTTAGTTCTGATTCTATTTCTGCTGGCATGTTAGGATTTGGCACTTCCAAATTTCTTATAGGAATTAAAACAGGTCTTACCAGAAGCATCTTTGCAACTGATATTGGTTTAGGATTAGAAGCAATAGTACATGCAAACGTTAACAACAAAGAAAATAGTAAACAATTTGCTGTGGAACAATCTATCATCAGCGTGATTTCGCCATTTATTGTCATGTTTGTATGCATAGTGACTGGCTTAGTATTGATTGTAACAGGGGTATGGAATCAACCAGACCTTGAAAGTACCAACATGTGCTTTGCCGCTTTTAATATCGGAATACAATCACATTTTGCCGGTTATATTATGCTAATAACACTCTTTTGCTTTGCATTTACAACTATTCTCACCTGGATGTTCTGCGGCAATAAAGCGATGGAATATTTGGCTCCAGGCAACAAGAAAATGATGTATATTTGGCAAGCATGCTTTATATTATTACTACCAATTGGCGCAATAACTAAAGTCAGCATCATTTGGGACCTTGCAGATATTGTTATATCCCTCATGCTTTTCATCAACCTTATTGCTTTGATTATCCTCTCAAAAGATATCATTAATAGCGATCATCAGATAACAAACAAACAAAATGTTAGCAATGTAGTTAATTAACTACATTTGTAATTTCAGCAAAGAGTTTAGTATGTAATCCTACATTATGGACCCTTAGATAATGCACTTTTTTAGAAACTAGTAATAGTGAAGCAGCCAAAGTAAATGCATCTTTATTATCACTCAAACTCAAAAAACCTTTACGAGAATGCCCAATATATACTTCGGCGCCACATTTTTGCAGCTTTTCAATATTATTAATTATATCCCATGACTGCCGTGCTGTTTTACCAAAACCAACACCTGGATCAATAGCAACATTCCTACGATTGATACCATGACTCTCCAATGTATTAAGCAATGTTTTGCCCCATTCTACTATATGAGCAATAACATCAATATTTTCAGGTAAAGTGATATTACGATCCGCTGGCACACCTAGATTATGCATCGCTACTAACTTAATATTATCATGCTGTTTAACAAGATTTATCATATCAGGATTAGTAAACCCACTCACATCATTAATAATATCTATCCCAGCATTTATAGAAATTTCTGCTACTTTTGGCTTATATGTATCAACAGATACTTGAACATTATTGCTATGTGCTAACTTTATCAGAGCATCTAATACCTCCTTCAAACGCGCAAGCTCTTCATCTGCACTAATGGCGGTAGCTCCAGGGCGAGTTGATTCCGCTCCTATATCTATTATATCAGCGCCCTCTTCTATCATGCGTTGAGCTTGTGATAACGCTTCTGGTACTCGCATATAAAGACCACCATCTGAAAAGGAATCAGGTGTAATATTTAAAATGCCAACAATTTCAACCATAGATTTTATATAATAACGATTCAATATTCTGTCCTTTATAAGTATAGCGTTGCATGATTTCATGCAATGGCTTTAAAACAAAAATTCTTTTATTCAGCTCTTTATGAGGAATGGTGAGGTGATGATCGTCAAGCACTATATCATCCCACAATAATATATCAATATCTATGGTTCTAGGAGCCCACTTGCGATGGTGACGCCGACACAAAAGCTTTTCCACCTGCTTTATTTTCTTCAACATAACATGTGGCGATAAATCCGTATTGGCCAAAACCACCATATTAAGGAAGAACATATCCCAAGATTGAGGGGCATTATGTGGCAACAAGGCCTTGTTTTCATAAATAGATGATTGACGAATTATTGTTATTGGCAATGCCTTTAGAGCCATTTTAAGGTATAGCTTGCGATTCCCTTGATTAGAGCCTAATGCTAATACTATACTTATCTTATTTACCAGAAATATTATAATATTCCTTCATTAAGTTATCATAATAATCCTGCAAGAACAAGATTTTAAAGAAACCAATACTATTTAGCTTCATAGTCAATGCAATGAAAAGTTCATTAATATTAGGAACGATAGCATATAATAAACCACTGAAAAATAGGATCGCTTCATCCATGGTCAAGCCAAAGAACATAAATGCTATTAGGTATAATAATAATAAAGTATAAAAGGCAACTGCAAGTGATTCACACATCTTACTAAGACAGCTATTATAATCTTTATCTAAAATTGATGCAGGCCAAGGCTTAACATAATCCATAAATCTATAGGAAACAAATGGAATAGATAAAAGCGGTATATAAGTAATAATATTATAAAACCACGGCGCACAATACATAAATTTTGTACAGATCATGTCATTAAAATCAGAGATTCCAGCACCTAAATACACTATAACAGGCGCCGAAAGTGCTAGCACCATCACTTGACCAAAAACGATATTAATCATGATCTCATTATTGGCTGATTTATCTTTGAGATGAAAAATATAAATTGATAAGAATCCCAGAAAAAATAGGATAATAGCAATTACGACAACTGGTGCACTTAAAGCAACTATACCCCCTTCAAACCAAGTAAAAATATAAACAATGAGTGCAACTATCGGTATTATAAAGAGAGAAGCCCAATGACCCTGCCATTCTGGCAAATAGCCCACGCCGAAAAAAGTCGCAATAAATTTAGCAGGAAATACCTTTATTAAAGATTTTTTATAATATTTTTTACAAACAGCATAAGCACTACTAATTACTTTTTTGGAAACGTTTTTTATACCTTTGAAAAGGGTCAAATAGTTCATAATAATTGAATAAATCCTATACCATTTTAACAAATAACTTCATAGATAACAATATCAATAAATAACAAGGTATAGATCAATTATTATCATACAGTAAAATAAGTCGACTTTCGAAGTTTATCCTTCTTCATCTTTCAAGATAATAATCACTACAGCAAAAAACAATAATGTTTATCAAAGAGATTAACAAAGAATAATTAATATTCTATTCCTAAGATCCCATTAACCAGATCTTCCGCTGAGAAAGATTCTATATCCTCGACTCCCTCTCCCATTCCTATATAATGTAGAGCAATATCAGGGTATTGTTGCGCCAGACTAATTATAATTCCACCCTTGGAAGTACCATCCAACTTAGTGAGAATTATTCCATCAACCTTAATCATCTCCTGAAATATTCTGACCTGATTTATCGCATTTTGTCCTGTAGTTGCATCTAAAACTAAAATAGTATTATGCGGGGCATCTTCATTATGCTTCTTGATAATACGAATCATTTTATTGAGCTCATCCATAAAATTTGTATAGGTATGCAAACGCCCTGCCGTATCGATCAACAGAACATCATGCTGTTTCTCTTTAGCGTGAGCCATGGCCTTATATGCAACACTTGCAGGATCTGAATTTTCCTCGCCAGTGATTATATCGCATTCCGCATACTTTGCCCACATTTTTAATTGCTCTTGTGCAGCTGCACGAAATGTATCACAAGCGGCAATTGCCACTGATTTATTCATTGCATGATATCGATATGCTAATTTGCCAACGGTAGTAGTCTTACCATTGCCATTTACTCCACAAAACAACATAACATGTGGACTACCCGTAAACTCAATTGGCTTGATCGCTGGTGAAATAATCCTAATCATCTCTTTAGCCAAAATTCTTTTTATCTCATCAACAGTTGCTTCACGACCCAACTTTAGTGATGCTACCACTTCAGTAAGTTGTCGCGCAGCATTAACTCTAACATCAGCAGAGATTAATAATTCTTCTAATTTTTCTAGTGTTTCTTGATCTATTGTTTTGTTAGAAAAAATAGTGTGTAACTTGTCTTTAATTTTGAGAGCAGTATCTTGGAAGCAACCTGCAATCCATTTGCATTTTTCTAATATTGTCATAAATATCAATATTTGCTAACGTTATTTTAATATAACACCTTATGTATAAATGACCAATTATTTTATTACTAGCAATGGCACGGAAGTTGGTAAAACCCATGTAATGACCAGCATTTGCCGACATTTTCTCCACCATAAAAACAAGAGAATAATGGCTTTAAAACCATTGGAGAGTGGTTGCTCAGAAACCAACAGTGACGTTGTGAAAATCCTGGACTCACTATCCTTGCCAATCACTGAAGAAAATATCAATTTGATCTCATATCAGAGATTTAAAACACCTCTAGCTCCAAACATGGCCGCTAATATTGAAGGCGTAGAATTAGATTTTCGCAAAATAGTACAATTTTGTCACCAACATCTAGACAAGTATGATTATTTATTTGTCGAAGGTGCCGGTGGCATCATGTCACCACTGACAAACAATACAACCTATAGAGACTTATTATACGAATTAGATATCCCAGTCATTTTTATTTCTGCAACCTATCTAGGTACTATTACTCATGTGTTAACTGCTTTAGAGGCATTAAAAAAGTTTACCGTGACGACTATTATTTTAAATCCATTTCCACACAGCGATTCAATCAATCCTAACGAACTGCAAAGCTATCTTGAGCAATTCACTGAAATTCCAATCGTTCAATATAGCGACGATCTCTCTTCATTAGAGAAAATACTCACTGAATGAAAATGTTGCAATTACTTGGCGTAACAGTAGAATGTAAATTTTATTACACCAGTATTTATGTTGCAGTCTATAGAAGAATTATTTAATTATATCAAATCACAAGATATCAAGTTTATTGATTTTCGCTTTACTGATTCTATAGGTAATTCTCACCACATAACTCGCCACACTAGTACACTTAACGAAGATCTCTTTTTGCAAGGCATTTCCTTTGATGGCTCTTCCATAAAAGGTTGGAAGGCAATTGAGAAATCTGACATGTTAATTATGCCTGATATCAGCACTGCTTTTTATGATCCATTTACCGCGCAAAACACCTTGGTGATTTTCTGCAATATTATTGATACTGATACCAATTCCTCATATACACGCGACCCAAGAGCAACAGCGCAAAAAGCCATTGAATACATGCGTAAGACTGGCATTGCTGACAAAGCCTACTTCGGACTTGAAGTGGAATTTTTTATATTTGATAGCGTAAGATTTGCCATCAAAGATAACTCATCATTCTTCGAATTAGATTCACTAGAAGCTCCACATAATTCTGATCGAAAATATGAATATGGCAATCACGGTCATCGCCCTGCAAAAAAAGGTGGCTATATGCCAATCCAACCAATTGATGGATTACATGACATTCGCTCTGAAATTTTAGAAACACTAGGCTCTATAGGTATAAAGCCACTTTTACATCACCATGAAGTTTCGCCTGCACAATGTGAAGTTGGATTTGAATATGATGAACTATTAATAACAGCCGACAATTTGCAGAAATGTAAATATGCAATTCTCAACGTAGTCAGTTCATATGGCAAAACTGCTACTTTCATGCCCAAACCAATAGTAAATGATAACGGCAGCGGCATGCATTGTCATCAGTCCCTATGGAAAGATGGTCACAATCTCTTTGCTGCTGATGCAGATCATGAAATCTCAGACATCTGCAAATATTATATTGGTGGTATTATCAAACATGGCAAAGCTATAAATGCCTTTACCAACCCTACTACTAATAGCTACAAGCGATTGATCCCTGGGTATGAAGCGCCAATCAATCTTGCCTACTCTGCATGTAACCGCTCCGCTGCGATCCGCATTCCATTCGTTTCTTGCCATGGAGCAAATTCTACAAGAATAGAAGTGCGATTCCCTGATCCATCAGCTAATCCTTATTACTGTGTCACCGCACAATTGATGGCCGGATTGGATGGAATAAAAAATAAAATCGACCCTGGAATGGCAATCAATGAAAACTTATATAATTCCAACAACACCAATGTTCCCTCTGTATCCAGATCTTTAGAAGAAGCATTACAGGCCCTAAATCAAGATCGTGCCTTCTTAACCACCGGGAATGTCTTTACTGATGAGCAAATTGATGCTTATATTGCATTAAAGCAAGACGATATCAATTTCATTAACAAATGCCCACATCCTGCTGAGTTTCTTAAGTATTATAGTGCATAGCCTTTTCAAGGCAATAGAATACCTCTCCAGAATCAATCAATGTTAAATCATTGCAATTCCCAGAGGGGCTTTGACAGTATCCTTTATATAAAATCACTGAACTTAAACATATATATGTTTCAATCGCCACAATCTAACTTCAGATTTTTTTTTAAAAATAAAAGTAAGCAAAAGTGATATAGCTAGTATATAATAAAATAGATAATGGAATTCCAACCTTATAATAGTCAGTAAACTTATAATTACCCGGCCCCATCACTAATAAATTCGTTTGATATGAGATAGGAGTCGCAAAAGCACAGTTAGAAGCAAAAATTAATCCCCAGATAAATAACCTCGGATCAGCATCGGTAGATTCTGCAATTCCAACAACAATAGGTGTAAACATTAAACCCACAGCATTGTTGCTAACAACTTCATTTAATATAACAATACTAATGAAGATAATACTTACCACCAGAAGCGGACTCAATCCATAAGAAAAGCCACTGATCCAATCAATTATATATTGTATGCCACCACTTTCCTGCAAGGCAACACTAAGCATATATGCTGAGCTGACAATCAAGAAAATCCTTAGATCAAAAGCACTTTTAATTTGCTTAATATTAATGCAATTAGTAACTAAAAGTAATAATACCCCCGTAATAACACTAATAACAATCGGTAAAATTTTAAAAGCAGCAGTGATTATCACACCACCAAAAATCAAGTTAACAAACAAAGCATTAGTATGCTTTGGTATATAATGAGAGAAGGCACTAGCATGAATAAGATTATAGCTATCAATAAATTTTTTTATTGAGTTTTTTTCCCCTACTAATAACATCCTGTCACCTGCTCTGAGGATGATTTTATTTAAGTGGTGATTTAATATATGAGATGCTCTTTGGACACCTAAAGCAAATACTTTGCCACTACTACAATCCTTAATGTTATCTAAATTTTTGCCTATGAGGTCAGTGTTGGTTGGCACAACCACTTCCCGTATAATTAAATCCTCACGAACCTTACCATCTTGATTGGTGTATTCGGAGTTATGTATGATCAGCTCAGCTTTGTTTGTCAGTAGATTAGTCAGCTCTTCTTTAGTAACGCTTAAGAAGATAACATCATGTATTTTGAGCATTCTCCCATCATAATTACCAATGTAATAATTATTGCTTTGTACGGACAAAACATGCATTAATAAAACAACATCTACAATAGGTTTGCCAATAAACTTAGAATTCTCAGGTATGGTAATTTTGACAATAAACTTATCATCAAGAAAAGCTTTGTAAGAAGGAGAGATAGCAGGCATTATTCTTGGAAGAATGAAAATCGTATAAATTAGACCAAAAAAAGCTAAAATCATACCTGGAAAAGTAAAATCAAAGATGCTAATCTTATAACCCAAATCAATCAAACTATTATATATTAATAGGTTGGTACTACTACCAAAAACCGTCAACAGCCCACCAAGAGATGTGGAAAATGCCAATGGCATCATGACTTTACTATCCATCATGTTGAACTTTTTTGTGATAACCTGCATAATTGGGATGAAGATAGCCACAATAGGTGTATTGTTTATACATGCACTACATGCAAACGCTATAAAAAGTGTCACGTTAATTGTCAAAAATGGATATTGATTCATAGGGTGTAATATCAACTTATTGAGCAGACTAAATGAATTATTGATAATAATGGCTCTACTGATTATCAACATCCCAATGATGGTTACAAGAGCCGGATTAGAAAAAGCCTGTAATAATTTTGCATACTGGTAATCATATATATGGAAAAATAATATCAGAACAGTAATTAATGTAATGGCAATAATTTCAATTCTTACTTTTCCCTGAATATATGCAAAAATAGTGATAACAGTGATTACAAATACAATAAATGCTGGTATCATAGGTATATTAAGGCAATAGTAATATTAATTATTATATAACATGCAAATGTTTAACAGACATAAAACCAATGATTACAAAAATACTTTATTACATATCCTAAATAACTATCAGCGCACTCAATCATGGCTGCTATATGGTGGGCCTACAAAGAAAGAGCTCGTGTTTTCATTTGCAAATAGACTTTTAGGAACTGATGATATAGATCATCCTGATTTATTATATTTACAACAGGACAACATCTTAGTGGATGATATACGCTCCCTTAATAACTTTCTATATAAAACATCATTTGATAATAACTATAGAATCGCCATTATTGATAGCATCTCTAATATGAATGCTAATGCTATGCATGCGATATTGAAAATATTGGAAGAACCACCTGCTAAAACTGTTATTGTTCTCATGAATGAGAACCTGCACAATGTTTTGCCAACCATCAGGTCACGCTGTTATAAACTATACGTAACAGATAAATACGATTCTCATCATCTAAACATCACTTTGTATCAAGAAGTATTAGAATATTTTAAACACTCTAAGAGTCCAAATATAAGCGACCAGAAATCATTCGAAGAGATTTTATCGTTACTGCAGTTACTGATATTGCGTATAATCAAAATAAAGTCAATTGAATCGCCTATTGCAGAGTTATATGAGGGAGAGATTTTAGACTTGCAGTCTTTTAATATTTGCATTACATCTTTATACAAAAGATGGGAAGAAATTTTAAATTTAAGTATAAATAAATTGCACTTATCTAAACAGCAAATTGTTATACTATTGTTTGAGAGTAAATGATGATTATAATATGTGATAATTGCGGCACACGTTACCGCATTGCTGAAGAAGACCTAGGAGAAGAAGGCAGAGAAGTAAGATGTACTCGTTGTTCACACGTATGGATACAATCTTATTTTTCAAATGATTTCATAAATCCTACGGTTAATAAGATTACTAATATAGCACATAATGAATCAGATCGAAGCATTCTATGGCTAAAACTATCAACTGTTATATTATTATTATTGATTACTACTGCTTTATTTTTTTCACCACGTGACCATATTACACCCTTTTTACGACCTGTATATGGAATCTTCAACATATATGATTCATCAGGTATAGAGTTTCAAAGCGCCACTTTTGAGAAATGTAAAATTAATAATAAAGAAGGAATTCTTGTGATAGCCAAAATAATCAATAATAGCAATGAAATCAAGGTGATGCCTTACATACGCATTTCCACACATCATAATGATATGAACCAAACCAGCGTTACTAATATAAAAAATAATTTTGAATACATCGCACCTGGTGAAACCAAAGAAGTTACTAAACACTTCAATCAATTAGCTCAAAATAGCCATTATATGACTCTAGATATGGGTAATAAATTTGAAATGTGGTTTCAATAAATTATCATCAACCAATCTTGCGCAAGGAAAAAGATTATTAAGCAAAATTTTTGTTAATAATAGATCTTAAAAAGCAAATCCAGATAAATTCGTTATACATCATCTTCATGCATGATGCTCTTAATCTCTTTTTCCACTGCTGATTTGACAATAGGGGCGAGATTCTTATCCATCCACTGCTGAATCTTGGGCTCAAGCAATGATAATACCAACTCCTCTAACGCTGTGTTAGTATTCTGTTGACTGCACCTCTTTGCTTTAATTTTTTGCATCAAATGCTTAATATTAGAAATAGTATTTTCACCGTCATCCAAGCTATCTAATGTATTGCTAATATCGGCCAAAACGTTATTATGCTGAGCATATTCAGGTTCACCCTCTTCCACTACATCTGTTAAATTTAGTACTTTTGTTGGCAACTTATCTCTAATTAGAACATCACGTATATCATCTAAGACCGCTTCTTTCATTTCCATCACTTCATCAGACATAATTTTATTGAAATTACTTTTATATAATTATTATATAATATCATTCATCAGAAGCAATTTCTATACCCTGAGTGAGCATTATCAAATTATATAAATTAAGAATATATTGCATCTTGCTTCCCAAATGACGAACTTTTGCTTTTAATAACTCATTGTGTGCTTCTACTATATCAAGAGGGGTTTTAACATTTAATCTCTCTTCCTCTTTTACACTTTCTAAGACAATCTTCGTGCTTTCAACTTCTTTTCCAGAAGATTCCACCATAGATTTGATAGTTATGAAGTCATTCCAAGCATTAGTCACTGCTTCTTTTATAGCATTAATTGTTTCAATGTGTTTATATTCATATTTACTCTGCATATGATGCGCTGTCTGTAATCTTATATAATCACCACTACCCTTAAATAAAGCAATATTTGTATTAAGTCCAATTCTAGCGTCGTACTCATTGCCGACACTATCTGTTCTAACTTGTGTCAATGTAACAGCCATAGATACTGATGGTAACATTCTAGCTGCTGCTTCCAAGGCTGCATAATGTGCCGACTCGCTCATTAAGGCAGAAGATTGTATCTGCAGGTTATTAGCTAAAGACTGATCTATTGCCTCCGATAAAGATGCTGGGATATTGCCAACAGCATCACCTATAGGCTCCATTAAATCTTTTGCCTCCAAGCCTACAACATGAAGATAATTAGCATGCGCATTATTTAAATCACCTGTTGCTTTAATGCTTTCTGACGTAGCCCTTGCCAATTTTGACCGTTCCTTTTCAAGACTAGTTTTAGTTACTTCACCCACCTGAAAACGTTGTTTCACTCCAGCAAGACTCTCTTCTAACATATCAACATTATCTTTATATAGTTTTTCTGTTTCTTGTTTTTCAATAACATTAACATATGACTTCACTACTTCTAATATTAATTGTTGTTTTTTAAGAAAAAATTGCGCCTGCGCTGCTGCTGCTGCTGCACTGCCTTTATACCAGGCTACAACATCACCACCAAAATTAAACACCTGTTGATTAATGGAAATGCTCGCACTAGCCGGCCAAATATTATTTTCTCGCAAATTATGAGAAAATGAACCACTCACCGTTGGCACGAATCCATTCACTGCTTGTTGTATATTTTCTAATTTCTGAGCTGAAAAATCATGTTGAGCTGCTTGCATTTTTGGATTATGCAAGACTGCATGTAAAATTGCTTCATTTAAGTCGGCAGCATGAACTATAAATGGCAAAAATAGTACAAAAAACAAGTACTTATACATATCAACCCTTTCTCCAGACAATGTATTTAATAGTATAAGAAAAATCAAAATATGCAAAATAAATTCTGCTACGCATTACCATACAGATATTTGTCAGACTTCTCATTGCGTCTTTACTGCCAAAGTATTGGAGTGACAAAAGGCAGAAAAGACGCTGTCAATCTAATGATGAGGAGATTGAAGATCATCACGTACACCTTTAGGTGGATTAAATGTCATCTCAGTCTGTTGGCTATAAGGAGGAGGAAGATCACTACGACCTTGATTAGCAGTAAAGGCACTTGAAGCACCCACGATCTCATGAGATTCAGCATAAGAAGGTAAAGATAATGAGAACCCAATCTCTAAACTTATCTTGTGAAAAAAAGAGACTGTTCCTGCTGTAATCTGCTCCAAAATCTCTTTCTTCTTATTTTCTGAAAGAGTTTTGCCATGAGTGATTTTATTAAAAACATCCTTAATGTACTCCCTAGTTGGGTTTTCTATCACACCCAAATTCTCTAATAATGATCTCATATCATTTGCATGGCCTTGATCTTCATTTGCATTTGCTTGATCAGCACTTTGATGTATTTGAGAACGCAATATAACTACAACAATGCAAGCAAAAATAAAAATACCACCAAACAATATCAGAGGAAGAATAGCATTCACAATGAAAGTAGAAATCAATAACTTGTTAATTGCTGAGTTATCTCTTACATGCAAATAGTATGCCGACAATATCGACATAACCAACATCGCTGATACGATAGTTGGCAATAATATATCACAAGCACTGATATCTTCTTTGGATGGAGTTGTCTCTTGTTCGGATGAAAGTTTACCGCTTATAGAGAAAATAATTAAGGATAATAACGTAGCATAAATTACCGCACTCATCACAGCTCCGGTCACCATCAAATTTTTGGGTATATACTGTTTTTTCATTATCATAGAACGTGCAGACAAAGCAGATAATACACACGGCGTCATAAAGGCAACAAAAAATATTGTATAACCTATCAGTGAAAAAGACTTGGCAACTGCTTTCCTTAAAATCACTTTTTCCTCCTAAAAATACCACTAAATACTAACACTGAATTTAGCTAGATGCTACTTTACTTACAAATCCTAATGATTCCTGTTGTTGGCTTTTTTTTAAGTGTTGAACAAGCATGTGCAGGTATTATAATAGAGTCAATCATGGTATATTCCATATCTTGATCTTCTATGAAGTGAGAAAATATATTCTCCCATAAGCCTTTGCTTGTCCAATACGAAAAACGATGATATTCCATTTTCCATACTCTCGCGATAAATAGCGCCATTTAGAGCCACTCCTGGCCATCCACAATATCGCTTCTATAAAGCGACGGCTACTTTCTTCGTTTTTTACATACATATTAGTATTACTACGTAAATAACTGTAGAGTCTTGACCATTGATCAGAGTTTAAACGTTGTGTGCAGAGCATATCTTCAATTAAAAATTGAACTACACCCTAATCGATATTAATTCTCAACACAACCTAGACTGAATGAGCTATTTCCATCATCATCTGTGAATGAAACGACGTTTGATCAGGTGAAAGAAAAATGTATTATTCTCTGAATATTGTGAGCTTATTGAAATTTAATATTTGTATCTTATAAGTCATAAGACTGCTTACAAGAGTCTCGCCCTTGAAACTTTTCAACTACAACTCGACATAAATAAGTGCCAAGTTCAATGCTTTTATCAATTAGTAAGCCTATAAGCAATACAGGAAAGAAATTAACAAGGGTGGCGTAAAGAAGCTTATATTCATTACACTCTTTCTGATCATTCTTATTTTGCTTTTTCAAGTCATCTGTACTGTATTCTCCACAGAAAAAACCAATAGTTCCTAATATCAACGATCCTAGAAGAAAGGTAATTGGCAGAGCAATAGTAGTAGCTAAATTTAACTTGTTATATTTAGTATGTAGTAAGGCTATTGTTATCGTGCATGCTCCAGTCAACAGGGTAAGATTGATTATTCCGCCAGCAATATAGATATAGCCGGTGCGGTCACTATATTTGTATGCCAGGCAGCTAGTGATAATTGGTGCTATGGTGATATGACTAATAGTTGTCCTAACGCATAGGTTGTTCTGTTTTTTTGAAAATCAATAAATAATGCTGACATGTTTGTATGGTAAAGTTTATTATTAAGCTATCAAGTGCTACTAAAGGGTTAATATATTATTGTTTGTATCACAACAGATAGATTTTGCCAGACCTTTAATTTCTTTATCGTATGTTATTACTTCTTCGATCGAGTGAGTATCATGCTCTGATGCTTTTGACAAAACTTTTTCGATCACTTCTACTATCTGATCGAAAGTAATCTGCTCATTCAGAAAAGATTCCACAGCTACTTCATTAGCAGCATTCAAAGCGATGTAATTTTTAGTTTGCAAAAATTTAAGAGCCGGGAATTGATTTATGTCGGGTTTAGAAAATGATAATGTCATAGATTCACTTAAATCAATGTTATTTGCGACAGAGCCTCTATGAGGCCAGTTCAATAGATAAGAGATAGGTATTGCCATGGTGGGTTTGTTGAGGACGGCGATATTATTGCCATCAGTGTAGGTTACCATGCCGTGGACGATTGCTTCTGGGTGGATTAAAATCTTGATATCATTAATCAGTACGTTGAAGAGGTAATGTGCTTCAATCACTTCAAGTACCTTGTTGATCATTGTGGCTGAGTCTACTGAGATTTTCTTTCCCATTGGCCAGATGGGATGTTTAGTGATATTGGCAATATCTTTTTTTGTATCACCTTTATACAACGGTCCACCAGAAGCAGTTAAGGTGATGTTCTGGACTTGTTCATTGTATATCTGAAAAATGGCATTGTGCTCTGAATCAAGAGGGATGATTTTTGCTTTATACTGCATCTTGTTGAGTAAATGACCAGCGCATACAAAGCTTTCTTTATTTACCAAGCCTATGATTTTAGCATTTTGTATGGCATGCATAAGTGGCAAGAGGGCAGCAATTCCAACGATAGATAGAATCATGATATCAACTGGCAATTCTGCATACTCTAATAATGCCTGCCGTCCTGCCGCTACCTTGATATCAGTAGAGCTAAGTCTCTCTTTGAGTTGGTCGTATAGATTGTGATTAGCGATTATGGCAACTTTCGCATGTAATTGTTTCGCTTGCTGTGCTAGTAGCTCTACATTGTTATTGGCTGTTAATACCTCTACTTGATATTGATCTTGGTTTTGAGCGATAAGCTGAACTGCCTGTCTTCCAACAGATCCAGTAGAGCCAAAAATCGCAATTGATTTCATATATTATTTATAAGAACTTGCAAAATTATTGCGCGGTTAATATACTAAAGCAAGTTTTAGTAACTTTAATCTATAACGAAGAAGAGAAATCACTATATATGCAGATCTTAAAAATGATTACTAATTTATTGTGCAGAATTTATTCTACTATGAAGGGTTTTTTCCTGTCTGATATTATTTATGGTCTGTGGAGGGCACTTCATTATCTATTTAAAAAGAAAGTAACTTTGCAATATCCGCAAGAAAAAGGTAATTATAGTCCACGTTTTCGTGGCGAACACGCATTGCGTCGTTATGCCAGTGGCGAGGAAAGGTGTATAGCTTGTAAATTATGTGAAGCAATTTGTCCAGCTCAAGCTATTACTATTGAGGCTGAAGAAAGAGAGGATGGAAGTCGTCGTGCTACTAAGTATGATATAGATATGACTAAATGTATATATTGTGGCTTTTGCCAAGAGGCTTGTCCAGTTGATGCGATTGTTGAGGGTCCAAATTTTGAATTTGCGACAGAAACAAGAGATGAAATGATGTATCAAAAGGATAAGCTATTAGAAAATGGTGACACTTGGGAAAGCGCATTACAGTATATGATAAAAAATAGATGATGAAATCAACTCTTGAAACATTACACTCTCAGGTGACAAAGAGTAATTTTGAAAATTGGCTAGCTGCCTATAGTAACAAGCGTTATAATATCTATTCTTCAATTGATATTAGGTGTTCTGGTTATAAGGTTGCTCCAGTTGATCTTAATATCTTCCCAGCTGGCTTTAATAATCTTGATCAATCATCTATAAAGGATGCAGCAGAAACCATTGCCAGTAGATATCAAAATAAAAAGTTTCTTATTTTTCCAGAAAATCACAATCGAAATTTGCACTATAATGATAGCCTCTTAGCTTTGAAGGGGATTGTTGAAATGTCAGGTAATCAAGCGGTTATTGGTCATCAACACAGTATCCTTTCTACTGACAATCAAATAATTCCTACGTCTAATATTACAAGAAAAGATGATTTGTTGATAGCGGATGACCACTATGTCGCGGATATAATTCTCATAAACAATGATATGATCAGCGGCTTTCCTGAGATATTATCTGGCGTAAAACAAGACATCATACCTAATCCAAATTTAGGTTGGTATCAGCGTCGTAAATCTTCTTACTTTAATATCTATGATGAGGTGATTGAGAGATTCTGTAAGGATTTTGCTATTGATTCTTGGTTGCTTAACACCTTTACTAGTAAGTGCCAACAGATTAATTTCCAGAAGAAGGAAGGTTTAGAGTGCATTGCATTGGCCATAGAAAAAATGTTAAAAAAAATCGAAGAGAAGTATAAGGAATATGCTATTTCAGACAGACCATATGTTTTTGTAAAGGCTGATAACGGCAGTTATGGTATGGGGATTATGACTGTGAGTAGCGCTGAAGAAGTTTTGAATTTTAATAAAGATAAAAGAAAAAAAATGAATGTGACGAAAGGGAAATCTATCGTAACTGATGTTTTGCTACAAGAAGGGTTGCCGACTATTGATAAATATGATGGTCATTCAGCTGAACCATTGGTTTATTGTGTATTCGATCAGCCGATTTCTTTTTTATATCGTTATCATGAAGAGCAGTGTGAGTTAAATAATTTAAATAAAAGTGGTGCTAAATTTTCCAGGATGGATGGGGATAGTAAATATATGGAGGTATTATCGATGGTCAGCAAATTATCATTACTCGCCGGTGCGATTGAACTGGAGCATTATCAATGATAAAAATTGCCCCATCGATCTTATCAGCTGACTTTGCCAGATTAGGTGAAGAGGTTCAGGCTATTACTGCTGCTGGTGCTGACTATATTCATATAGATGTCATGGATGGACATTTCGTTCCAAATATCACTATGGGCCCAGTTGTTGTAAAGGCAATCAGACCATATAGTAAATTACCTTTTGATGTACACTTGATGATTTCTCCAGCTTTACCTTATTTAGAGAATTTTGCCGAAGCTGGGGCTGATATCATTACTATTCATGTAGAAGCCGAAGTTCACTTGGAAAAAGCGATCAAGAAAATAAAATCATTGGGAAAAAAGGCAGGACTATCAATTGTACCGTCCACACATCCAGATTCTTTGCAATATCTATTGGATGACCTTGATCTTATTTTAGTGATGTCAGTTAACCCTGGTTTTGGTGGGCAAAAATTTCTTCCTTCGCAACTTGAGAAAATTTCTTATATCAAAAAAATGATCAAGGGTAGTGGCCGGGATATTCTCTTAGAGGTAGATGGTGGCGTAACCAAAGATAATGCTGCATCTATTATAGAGGCGGGTGCTGATATATTGGTGGCAGGCTCGGCTATTTTTAATAGTCAGGAAAGTTATCAAGAAAGTATATCGCTTTTGGTGGGATAAATCCTATTGCGTTTTTATCAAACCACCACAGTCTTCACAAAATAGATAAAAAATCTCTACGCTTGTATCTGTACTGATACTTATAAAGCGAGTTATCTCAGCTCAATACTGAGATAGCTTTCCTTCTTATCTCTCCATCCAAATGACATACATGATGCGTATTTTAAATAAGTGATAAAGAGACTACAGCCTATTATATCTTATCCCAAGCTGCTCATACCCTTCAAAACAACTTAATATATCATTTTCAAACTTATAAGATAACTTTTCACTTCCGAAGGAATATCGACATTGTTATGTTGGTATTGGCTTGTGTTATATCACCATTAGCTTGGTTTGTTATGTTGCAAAATGGTACTGCAACTTTAAATACTGCATGTATCTTATCGTAATATCGATCTTATACATCTCAATTAAGCTAAATTATATTATATATCAGCCATGAAATTTTATTGTTAATGAAATCGGGAGCAAACATGATAAATAATATCCAATCATTGTGGAGAGCGGTTATTTTGCAGGCAGTCATTGATGCCTCTAGTCAATCTAAGAAAAAAGCTAATAAAATAGAGCGGGCAAAAGCAAAATCATGGCTGCTAGATATGCCAGATGATTTTATTTCAGTATGCATAATGGCAGACTATAATCCACATTATGTCAGGCGCAAGGTTAAGCAGGTTATAAAAGAAAGATCGCGAAGTAAAGATAATTGATGTAAAAGGAATGTGTAAACCAACCTTACCTATTCCTTGTAGAAAATATATCGCGTTCTTTTACAAAATCATATGCTTCTAATGAATTCTATAGTAGAACCGATTATTAGAATGAGTTTACAGTGACATATAGATTATTTTTCATCACAGAATGCAACACATTCTTTGTTCTTTACAATATGACCACCACATGCAATAAAGCATAAATTATAATTTTCATCACATTCACTATCATTATAAAGGCTATCGCACCTTCCATAGTTAGCAAAATTATCTTGTGATTTTTCTACTTTTTCACCTTTGGTAGCTTGTTGCATTATATATAAGTTATATGAGCCACTGGCCTTCAAATATTCGTCTTCTCGACAAACTTCTTTTTTTTGTAGGCTTTCCTTACTGCATATTTTCTTTTCTTTTAGACATTTATTTAAACATTTGCGTCCCATTTCAGTTTTTGGTGGAACAAACGTTTCTTTTATATCATAAATTGGACCGCAAGCCGAAAATAATAATAAACTAGATATTAGCAATAATTTCTTTTTTATCATAATATTATACCTCTTGAAGATTTCAGCCTATATTATGTGTTATAAGTATAAAAAGCATTAATTTTTTTCATTGTGAAGAAAAATATTTCATCAACCTTGGTAAGATCAATATTGAATATCTATAAATAATTAAAATCTACCACCTGCAGAAATAAATGCCTTATATATGCCAGAATATGTAAGCGGTTATTACGTATCTCTTTATTTTCATGATTAATTAGTACCCCATCAATGAAATCATTAATAGGCAGAGTTAAAGTGGTTAAACTCATCAAAGCTTTTTCAATATTATAAATTTTCATAGATCTTCTGATGTTGGAAGTGGTTTTTTTTAATGTTTGAGTTGTCTTTATTTCTATCTCTTCAATGAATAAAGCTTGTTGATACTTTTTGCTAATTTCTGCCTGTTTCTGCCGTTCAGCATTTAATAAGATATTATGTACACGTTTATATGCAGCAAGTAGTTCTAAACCTTCTTTTGTTGATAAGAAATCACTTAAATAAAGAGCATAACTATATGCAATATTTGGAGTATTTGTAATTACTGCTTCTATGATATTGTCATTGACGGATTTATCTTTCATCAGATATCTTAATCGATCACGACAAAATTCCATGGTCAATGTGATAACCTCTTCCTTATTTGGCTTGTTGGTAATTTTATTCTTTGGTAGAGGGATGATATTTTTTCTAGCAAATAGGGTGCGAGGGTAAGCTTTGATTGCCTTTTCTATTATCAACTCGAGGGGCAGCATGATGTTATTATCAATGATTGTTCGTATAATGCCATTAGCTGCTCTGCGTAATGCAAAAGGATCACGTGAGCTCGAAGGTTTTTCACCAATGGCGATCATGCCAACAATTGAATCAATTCTGTCGGCGATCGAAAAGGTAACAGCAATGGGATTTTTAGTGCATTCTGTATCAACGCTTAGCGGGTAATAATGTTCCTTGATAGCATTTGCAATTTTTGGATCTTCATCTACACATTGCGCATAATGATTCCCTATGATTCCTTGTAACTCTGGGAACTCCTTTACTGCAGAGGTGGCCAGATCTGCCTTGATAAGATATGATGCTTTTTCTATATCAATGATAGAAGCATTAGGTACCCAGACAGCAATAAACTTTGCCAGCAGGGTCATCCTTTCCACCTTGTCATGAATGGATCCTAACTTCGAGTGAAAGACGATATTGCTGAGTTGTTGGTTATAGCTTTCCAAGCTATGTTCTAGATCATGGTGAATTAAAAATTTAGCATCAGCCAATCGTGCTCGTAATACTTTTTCATTGCCGCGAATAACCTCTTCATTGTTACCATTATTTGAGACGAATATAAAAAATGGTGCAATTTGCATCTTATCATCTAATAGATAATGGTATTTTTGATGATTTTTCATTACTGTAATCAGTAGTGCTGGAGGTAATGACATAAAGTGATGATCAATCTTCCCGAGGAGTACAGTTGGATATTCGACCAATCCTGCGATTTCTTCGCAAAGATTCTCGTCTAATTCCAGGATGAGATTATTTTCATCTGCGAGTTTTTGAGATTGTTCTTTAATAAAGTCAAGTCTGGCTTGTTGGTCTAATACAACATAACCCTCTTGTAATTTAGTAAAGTAATCAGGTGTATTTGAAATTTCCAAAGGTCCAGATTTAAAGCGATGTCCATATGTATTGTTACTTGCTTTTAATCCCGCAAATTCTACTGGCAATATATTATCATCTAGTAAACACAAAAGGCTTCTAATAGGTCTGATCCATTTCACCTTGTTGTTTGACCAACGCATTGATTTGTTCCATTCGAAATTCTGAAGGAAATCTTCTAATGTGGTTTGTAGAGTAATTGCAAGTGGTTGACCATCAGTCTGATTACGAAGAAAATAAAATTCTCCTTTGGGTGTGTTTTTAATTTGTAATTCGGTCTTGCTTTTACCGTGTTTTTGTAGGAACCCATTGATGGCAGCGTCTTGTGAGTTGACTCTGGGACCATTTATTTCGACAAAGTTATTATAATTTTTTATAATAATGTTTTCTATATGTATGACTAAGCGACATGGGGTCGTGAATATTTGTAAATCATTATAAGAAATGTCATTTTTATTCAATGTTTTTATTATTGATTTCTTTGTGTAAGTGACGGCATGTCTTTGCATTGCTGACGGCATTTCTTCTGAGAGGCATTCGAAGAGAAGTGAAACCATAGGCTTATTTCATATTAATATATAGTGACCATTATATATAAGCGCTGTATTTATACAAAACATTATTATCATAAATCATTCTGAATATGATATTGCATAGTAAGATCATGAAATAAAAAATAAACAGGAGGTAAAATGATAAATTCTGTTTGCTTGTTATCTATTTAGTTTCCTTCAACGTGTGGTTAAATTCTGCTCCATAAATTAAGCAGAGGTTTACTGCATAAAAAAACAATAAGGCAATTATTACTCCTCCTAAACTACCGTATATAATATTTACCTGTTGAAAATTATTAATATAGTAAGAAAATGTAACAGCTGTGATTGTCCATAGAGCTACTACTAACATGGCTCCTGGTGCTACGTCTGAAATTTTATGTTTGATGTTAGGTAACATTATGTATAGCCAGACAATACTAAAAAATAAAACTATGGTACTAATCACATAACGTACGTACAGCCACTGATAGCTTTCACCATGTGTCAATTTCAAGATAATGCTTTCAATAACTGGGGTGAAGGTTAATATCAGCATTGCAATAATCATGACGAAGCTAATTAATAAGAATTGCAGTATACTCAACAAGCGACTGAAGATATATGGATGTCTGCTTTCTACATTATATGCACGGTTAAGTGTTGTACGTAAGCCTTCCACTGCTGATGATGCCGTCCATATTGCTCCAATCACTGCCAATTTCAATAGCCCAGGAGGGGGGCCTGAGGTAATTTCATGAATTCTAGGAATTAAACCTGAGAGAATTTCTTCTGAAATATTGTCGATGAATAAATATTTGACGGAACCCATCAAATCATAACTCTCAAGTGATTGGGCAATGTATCCAGAAATTGCTGTTATAAAAAATAAAGCAGGAAAAAGTGATAACAATGATAAAAATGCTAAATATCCTGCATGTTCAAAGCCATCATGTTCCACGGTCTTGCAATACGCAAAGTACAAGCATCTAATAATTCTCATTTCCCCTCCTTTTTTTTGCCATTATATTTAAGAACTCATTTGATAATGAAAATATAAATGCAAAGTATAAATACCCATTCGGTATATGTAAATCAATGCCTTCGGCTATTAACAAAACTCCTATCATCATGATAAATAACAACGAGATGGTTTTCAATCTTGGATATTGTTGTAAGCACCTGATACTATAACCGGACAATCCTAACATTACCAACATGGCTATAGCAAAGGCTACGGTGATGATCATGATATTTTTAGTCATTGCAATTGCCACCAATACAGAATCTAATGAAAAAATTATATCTACGAAGATGACTTGTATAATTGCATATAATAGTTGTTTTGTTTGCTTTTTTGGATTTTCTGGTGTCTTGGTCTGTATTATATCTTTATATATTTCCTGGGTGCTTTTTATTATTAAAAAAGATCCGCCTATTAGTAAAATTAAATCTTTGATAGAAATATTATATGCGATATTAATATCTAATTTCATCAGCCACATAACATTCCACAGGAATATCACACGTATGATTAAAGCTAGGCTTAATCCAATATAACGAACAAGATTTTTTTGTTGAATGTTTTGCAGAGCAATACTGATGAAAATGAGATTATCGACTCCCAAAATAATTTCCAGTATAATTAAAATGAATAAACTGCTTATACTCTCCACTTTTTACCTTTTTATATTAATTGTCATTTCGATTGTGATGACAATACACTATTATCTTGCATGAAAATACAATAATATCAGGGTTTGGTGAAAAATAATATTGAATATAGATGCTAAATAAGGTTCTTCTATTCATCACGTTGTTTAATTTCATGATAACATCTTGTGATATGAGATAGTAAGTGGTAAAGTATTTGTCATGCTCATAGAAAATGTAAAAAGCACTCTTATTCAGCATAAAGCAGAAAATGTTTCTGTGCATCGTGATGTGCATTATACTGGTGAAATTTATATCGTTGCTTCGTGCACCTCGCATAGACATAGCAAGGCACTAGCGCAACATGTTATGCAAGATCTAAAAGATTCTAACATGCAATGCTACGTTGAGGGTCTTAGGGAGGGAAATTGGATATTAATTGAAATAGGGGATATATTCGTACACTTGTTTGTAGATGCTGTGCGTACCTATTATGACGTTGATAATCTTTGGCAGCGTTCTACATTGTAGTAAATAAAAAATCTTTACTAAACCTTCTGCTACGAACTTTTGCTTTACATCTAAAGTTTAATTAACAACAGTGTCATGCCTTATTAAGTATCGCTTCATACACGGTAAAATGTATTATAATATATAATAGTCTATTCTAAATATAGAATAATAAATTTATATGTTATGAATAGTGTTGAAGAAATAATAAAATTAGTAGATGAACAAGATATATTAACTGTTTTAAAGGATGAAGAGCAGGAAGAAATTTTAAAACTTCCAAGGTTTGCTTCAAGAGCAATTGGTTGTGATCTAAATAAACCTACTCACATACGTTTATTTAATAAGCAGAATTTACTACACAGTTTTTTAGAAACGTTTTTTCAAGAGGGTAGTGGCAACAATTTTATTGGGAAACATATCTTATATCACAGTTCTGCTTTTTCATATCATAATCCAGTACAAAACCTTGATGGTTTAATTAATTCACTCAATAAAGTTAAGAAGTTTACTGAAAATAATATGCTCTATCATGAATATGAAAAAAATCAGTATCAAAGAATAGACAATGTAGTTACGCTTATTATTGATTCATTAAAAATTTATCGACAAAATCAAGGTTCAAACAACTATCAATATCCTGATTTCTATTCTCATGTAAAAAAAGTATTGGACGAATATAACATTCAAGAAGGTGCGTTTTTACCTAGCATGAACTCAGAATTCTTTCGATATACTTTACGAGAGAGACTTGATAGTTATTATACTAATATCATAGGCAAGGTATCAAGAGAGAGTGACAATAAATTTATAAGCAATATGGATAAAGAAACTGAAGAGAAAATCCTTCATACTCTTCCTGCTAAAAATAAACAATATCTTGCAAAATGGTTATATTGCAGCCGTAAAGCACAAGAGCAGTTAGAACAACCTGTAACTTCTAGATTATCTGACGTTTCTCACAATATGGATTCATACAATAATTCTGAATTATCATCAGGACAATCCAGAAGATCTTTTGCAGTAGTTGTGGATTCATTAAGAAAAATGCCGCCGCTTATACCGATATCTGATTGGTTGAGCAAACATGAACCTTGCAATCGCGAGAAGCAAGGTGCACAGCAAACAAGTGAATGTCATAAGCTAAAAACGCTTCCTTTAGAAGATAACAAACAAAGGACGAGTACATCTACAACGCATCTTGTAGAGAATTATCAGGAAAAAAATACAGCAAAAAAGGCATCATCATTAGCAAAAGGCAAAAGAATGTCTCCTGAGGTAAAAGAAAATCTTCAAGAATGTTCCTTGCCTCTCAAAAAGAGGAAAATAAGAGATCAAGAAAGCTCTTCTACTGGAAATCAAATACAAGAGATTATTGATGACTTGAAGAGCTATATTAAGTCACCACCACCTGAAGAAAAAGAAACTAATCCAGCAGAAACTAGCAGTAGAACAAAGAGAAGACATAAATAATTCTTTATCTCTGATTCCGTTTTATCAGAAATTTATTTCAAATAAAGTATTATAAATAAATTTTATAAGATATATTAATAGATGTTGCTATATTATATATGATATAACTTATAAATGGATCATATGAAGAGTTTTAAAGAAATAGTAGAAGGTATGAAACAAGAAGGATTAGGGGTATTAAAGATATTAACAGCAAATGAACAAAAAAAAATATTTGAATTGCCAAAGCATTATAATCAGTCTTTGGGCGATAATAACAGTTATTTGAAGCGTCAGATTAAGACACGCACTGCTCTCAGTCACTCTAATTTATTATCAAAGATTTTGGAAGCTAATCAAGTGCCTGCTTTTACAAAAGAATACATATTATATCATACTGCTATTTTATCACATCATGAGCCAGTAAGAAGCATTCAAGGTTTCAAAGAATTGCTTGGAAAAGTAAGTACTCTTATAGGGAAAGAAGTGCCATGTCAAAATTCTAATAATAAGGCTTATTTGCAAAAAACAGCATTTGCAGTTGATTCTATCTTAGCATTACTGAGCGAGGATAATACAGGTAAAGATTATAAGACGAAAATTGCAGATCTTTATCAAGAATATAGCAATGTGATTCCTGATGCAGTATTTAATGTAGGCCGCCATGCTTTTCATAAACTTAAGGAACAATATCAGGCGTCAGAGGCACAAGTTTTGAAAGTTATTTCAGATTATAATCAGCCCGCCCAAGATAAAAAGTTTGTTCCTATTATTGAGAAAAAGCACTTGGTAAATACTTTGTTATCTCAAATAGATTATTATTGTAATATTCCTAAAGATCAGCTTGGTGCAGAAGACAGGAAATATATTGATAAGATGGGTGTATACATTCAGCAAGAAATTCCAAAAGAGATTACTGAGAGAGAATTTCGTCTTGCAAAATGGTTGGAAGTTTCTCGCAGTATGGAGGGGCAACAATCATTTCAACAGCCAGGACAATCTAGAGCGTCTGAACCTTCGTCTAATCTACAACAATCGTCCCACCAACCAGGTACTTCTGGAGCATCTAAACCTTGGCCTAATATACAACAATCGCCTCAACAACCAGGCCCTTCTAGAGTGCCTAGGACTACACCACAATCTCCTAATATAATAATGCAAGCGAAATCACAAGCTATAAATAAAATTACTAATATAATCATGAGTTTTGAAAGACAATATGGTGGAAGCTCTACACAGCAATTACTATTGAAGGTACGTGAAGTGACTGATTCCTTGTACAGTAGTCGTATTGCACAATCAGTGCAAGAGAGGAATAATACAAATATTCATCGGGCAACAGAGTCTAATCAATTACCATATTTAAACCCATCAATCATATTGCCTAGAGTTCCTACCAAAACACCAGGACTTATAAGTGAAATGCATGATAATGTACAAAGTCCTACTGCTTCTCAACATACAGATAATTCTTCACCGTCTTTAAGTGAAATGCATCCATCTCCGTTGCCAAGCACAACACCGGATATTATACAGAAGGTTGGTGAAAATTCTGCAAATATTCGACGGATGCAAAATAGGAAAGCTGATCAATTACAATCTTCTGGTAAAGGAAATACAAGAAGAAGATCTGAAAGGTTGAGCTCTACAAGAGATAATTCATCTAATAAGAGAAGCAAGCCCGATACAGCAGCTGGCATAGGTGAGTCATCACGAGATGCTGGTGAGGTGTTTTATGATAAAAGTTCAACCAGTGCTCATAATATCATCAACACAAGAAGTGACGGTAAAGCAATTCAAAACATTATAGGTGATTTAGCAGAATCTATAAATTCACCATCTCCAAAAGGAAAAGCCAGTGGATCAGCAGCAGAAACTGAAGAGCAGGTTCAACCACCAAGAACACGAAGTAGGAGCTGATGATAGGTGTGCATAGAACTATTTTTAATCTTTTTTATCTAAAAATTCTATGAAGCTTTTTAAAGTAATATCAAGCAAACTGTCTACATCTTGATCTCTATCAAATTTTGATAGGACGTAGCCTGAGATATCTGGATGTTCGGGTCTGTCTATCCCAATTCTCAGGCGCCAATAATCCCTTCCCAGGTTTGCATCAATGGAGCGTAGACCATTATGTCCAGCATGGCCTCCACCTTTTTTTATTTTAATAGTGGCGAATTTTAAATCAATGTCGTCATGTAAAACAATTACATCATCACATGCAGCTTTATAAAATGACATCAATCTTAATAAAGGTTGGCCAGAATTATTCATGTATGTGTATGGTTTGAATAAAATCAAATTGGTCTCATCTGCTATGCAAGATGAGAGTTGGCCATCAAATTTCTTGGAAAATTGCTCAGCGCAAAAGTGACTGGCGATTTTATCGATGGCCATAAAGCCAATATTATGTGGAGTATTATCATATGCTGGGTCAGGATTTCCTAAGCCTACAACATATAATTTAGCCATCCTGAGCTTCTACCTCTGTGCCATTTTCTTCTTCTGTTTGCTTGGAGGCACGTCCTATAATATTACAAATGACGGTTTTTTCATTTTTTAGATATTTTACATTATCTGGTAAATCTATATCAGTGACCTTGATTACTTTCCCAATATGAAAAGCTGCAGTGTCTATTTCAATGAATTCTGGAATGTTATCCGGCAAACACATTAGAGAAATGCGGCGATAGATTTTGTTGAGGTGACCACCTTGTTTAATCCCAATACATTTTTCTGTATTTAAATATCTGATTGGAACTTGTACTTTGACCTCTTGCTTGCTTTCTACTGCTAAGAAATCCACATGAAGAGGTTCCATGGTTACAGGATGGTATTGTATTTCTTGCATTAATACATCTTGCGTTTTGTCGGCAATTTGCAAAGACATAACACAGCAATTTCTTTTTGCCTTGAGTTTTTTTATTTCTTTGGGATCAACTAACAACTTAATGTTATCAATGTTTTTACCGTAAAAATTTGCTGGTATTTTTCCTTGCTTGCGCTCTTCTTTAGCAAAGTGGGAACCACTAGTATTACGTTCTTCGGCCTGTATGCAAATCATGTTAATTAAAGATTCAATTATTCAATTACACAATCTTTAACATAATTATGCTGTGCCGACAAGTTTTTTCCTTGTAAAAATCGCGTCATCAATAAGATTGAAATCATTCCAATCATCATCAGCACTAATGCAGGAAAAGATGCTTCACGATATCTTTCATCCATAATCAGGTCATATGTCCTGGTGGCGACTGTTTCAAAGTTGAAAGGACGAACAATAAGAGTAGCAGAGAGCTCTTTCACAACATCAATGAAAGTTAAAAGAAAAGCCACAGCAATACTTTTAATCAACATAGGTATGTGAACAGAAACACAGGTTTTATAATTATTGTGTCCAAGCATAGATGAAGCCCAGTCAAATTCACGTGGAATCTTATTAAATCCAGATTCCATTGCGCCCATTGATACTGACAAAAAACGTACAGTATAAGCATATAACAAAGCAAATGTAGTACCGATCAACATAATATGAATTTTGATGCCAAAGTATTGAAATGAGATAATACTGATATATTTTGAAATGGCACCAAGGAAAATAATTATTCCAACAGCAATGACAGAACTTGGTATTGCATAGCCCATATTCGCAATTCTAATAAAGCGACCTGAAGATGTTTTACGACGTAAACAATATGCTAAAAATATTGCCAGAGACACAATGATCCCAGATGCAATTGCAGCAATAATAATACTGTTGCCAATAAAATATAAAATGCTTATATCAAGTAGATGATTCA
Source organism: Neoturris breviconis (assembly GCA_032360805.1). Classification (NCBI taxonomy): domain Eukaryota; kingdom Metazoa; phylum Cnidaria; class Hydrozoa; order Anthoathecata; family Pandeidae; genus Neoturris; species Neoturris breviconis. The sequence continues at coordinate 491,767 of JAULBZ010000002.1, forward strand.
CCTCAATGGACCAATATAATAATTGTATGGTAGGGAGTGCAAAGCCCATAAATGGGACAATACAACAGAAAGAATAGACGAAAATTTTGTGAGAAGTTTTAGCGAGTTTCCATTGATGTATAGAGCCTTTGTCGTTTATCAATCCATTATAAGAATTATCACGCCTTGATCGACGTTCAATCAATATGAGAGAGAAAACGAAAGCCAGAATTATACAGGCTAAACGTGCCGCTGCAGGGTAGTCATTCAATAAAAACCAGGTGCGATAAATTCCCGTTGTAAAGGTGTCAACTGAGAAAAATTGTGGTGTGCCGAAGTCAGCTATCACTTCCATGACAACCAATGAAACCCCAGAAACAATCGCTGGTCTTGATATAGGTAATATTACTCCCAACAGTATATGCCTGGTTGATTTACCCATCAAGCGGGCGGTATTGATCATATCGCCAAGCCCTACAAAATTAGCCCGAAGTAGCATATAGACATAAGGATAAAAGGCTAAACTCATTACAATAATAGCACCCCCTAATGATCTGATGTTGGGGAAATGATTCCAATGAAAATATTCACGCAAAAATGTCTGTATTGGTCCGGCAAATTCAAAAACATAACCATAGGTGAATGCGGTAATATATGCTGGAAATGCCAATGGTAGTAATAGTATAAATTGAAAAAATTTACGACCAGGAAAGTCAAAGAAAGTAACGCACATGGCGCTAATGGTACCCAGTATTGCAGTAATTATGCCAACTGAACCTGCGAGAATCAAAGTATTTAAGATGTAGCGATGAAATGATGTATTAGTTAACCAAGCCAGCTCTGTGTCATAAAATAGGTATGACAATAAAATCAGTATGGGGCATATTAATAAAAATATGATAGAGAAGGTTAGCGTTCTAGTCATATTCCATCAAACATTTCTTAACTATTTATACTATAGAAACTCTTATTACTCAACTATAACTATGCATATTTATTGAGATGCAAAAATGCTAATACCTGCAAAGCCTATTATATTGCCATATATTAATTTATTTATATTTTGCGCATTTATTCCTCCCAATGCATAGATGGGTAATCTGAGCATATTGGTATCTTGCATAAACCGTAATATCCCAAGAGGTCTGCGGTCGGTATGGCTATTGCTAAAGAATACCGATGAATACATGGCAGCATCTATTTGATAGTGTCTTGCTAAAAACAACCTTCTTACACTATGGGCAGAAGTGGTGATTATCCATTTCGGCATTTTATATTTCCATGTTTTTAATTTGAAAAAATCACTTTCGCTAATATGCAAACCATCGGCATTCACAGATATTGCTAAGTGAGGGTCACCTGCAATTAGTATTTTGATATTTGCATGTTTGCAGTATCTAGCGATGATTTGTGTGAAATGTTTTCTATGTGGATTATGATAATCTCTCACTATTACTAGTGAGTTATGCTTTGATAAATTCGCAATATATTCTTTGTAGGCAGTTAAATCATCTAATATGCAGACAATCTGAGGAAGAACTCTATGACTCTTGCGGTAATGAATAGCAGGATTATTTAATAGTTTATTGACCTTATAACTTCGCATAAGCGTTTTATATCATTTTCTTTATGATTAACTGTAAAGGCAAATCGTAACAAAGGGCTAGGAACTGTAGGTGGTCTAATTGCTGCCACGAGAAAACCCTCTTGTGATATTTTCTTTTGTACAGACAAAGCCACTTGATTGTTTGGCATGTTAATTGCGACGATATTACTCTGTGGCTCTGGCATATTTAATTCTTTGCAGAAGATTTTTGCTCCTATCAAAGGTTTTCCAAAAGATTGGTTGATGATATCAATTGCAATGATAGCTCCTGTGATTACAGAAATAGGTAATGCAGTTGTATATATCAGTGATCTGGCTTTATTATATAAATATGTTACAACGTTTTTTGAAGAGCTAGCATAGCCACCAAGTGATCCACAAGCTTTTGAAAGTGTGCCCAGATATACATCAGGTTTAACTGATAAAGGTACAATACCAAAGCCATGGGCATCATCAATTGCTGTCCAACACTTATACTTTTCAGATAGAGTGATAATTTCCTTAACAGGCGCAACATCACCATGCATACTGTAAACATGGTCTACTATCAGCAAGCAATTGCGATATTGACGACGATATTTTTTAAGTATATCTTCGCAGTGATTACAATCATTGTGTCGAAAGCGTATAAATTGTGCCTTCGAAAGAATAGCTCCATCGATTAAAGATGCATGTATGAATTTATCGGCAACAATCAAATCATATCTATTCATTAGGGCAGCGACACTTCCTATATTTGCTGTATACCCTCCTGTGAAGACAACTGCTGCCTCTTGATTGCTATATTTCGCTAATTTGTCTTCTAATATTTTATATAATTCATGATTGCCAGTGACAAGCCTGGAAGCGCCAGCTCCCAGTCCATATTTTTGAATTGCTGCAATCGCGGATTGTTTAACTATTGAATCATTTGATAGGCCAAAATAATCATTGCAACAAAATGAAAGATAAGGCTTAGAATTCTGATATACTATCGAACCTCCAACCCTTTGTGTAGCATTAAGCTTTCTTAGTAAGGAATTGTTGTGTAGGTGATGCAATTCATTTAATACGTACTGTTCAATTATCATATCTATACTGGTTTTACTACTGCCATTATTACAATTGTAATCATTATTATGGTCACGCTTTCATTTAATATACGATAAAATAATTGAGAATGCTTATTATTGCCCTTTGCAAATAATTTCCTGTAATAAGCTAATAGACCGTGCACAATCAACATGAGAATCACGAATAACATTTTTATGTGAAACCAAGTATTTAGGTATTGATAACTTTCTATCGCTAGAGTGATGCCAAAAGCAACTGTTGCAAACATTGCGGGATTTATGATAGCTCTTAGTAACCTTCTTTCCATAATCTGCAATAATTTGTCAGATTCTGAGCCAAATGTCACGCCAGCATGATATACATATAAACGCGGTAAATACAACATACCAGCCATCCACGCGATCACCGAGATGATATGAATGGCTTCTAGCCAGTGATGATAATCCATAATATAGTATTAATTACCTAGACAATCTAACAGTTATCATTTTATAGGTAAATACTTTTTGATATATTTTTTATTTTTATGAATAAATCCTTTGTGACGCATAAACGTATTTGATGATGGAAAGCTGTAATCTGGTCAAATGTTGAGTGATATAATGAAAATCATATCAAAACATATTGAGCATTTGTGAAAAATCAGTGTTACTCTTTATTGATATTTATAGGATAGGAAAATGATTTCAAAATCAACAGCCCCGAGTCCCGTGCTAACTCTATTTTCAAATAACGATCCCGATCAAAACAACAGCAATCAAAAAAATACTTATTTATATATGGTGATGGGAGAAAATGAAGAATGGGAAATTGTATTTTTTTGCTCTCATAAGATGTTCCAAAAAGGGTATGCTGTGTGGGTGAATTTGAAGCCACAAAAGTAAGCTTTGAAGGTATAAATGGGAGAATAGGTGAATTTAATGATAATGTAAATACTCAGAATGCTGAGTTAGATCATAAGAATGCTGAGTCAGGTGGCAAGCTTGCAATGTAATATTATTATTAATTAAATTAATGCTGATAATGGCTCCCCGGGCTGGATTCGAACCAGCGACCAAATGGTTAACAGCCATTTGCTCTACCAACTGAGCTACCGA